>JARHVA010008012.1:330000-572082 GCA_037957365.1 Torreya grandis | reverse complement strand
ATAACCTTGATTGTGTACAACTTAATCTGCATTTGTTTTTTAATTTGCATCTAATTTCTATCTAGTGGACAAAGGGATAAAAGTCATGTATATATATTGTTCTAGTGTTTGTTCAAGTCTTAAAATATTTATAGTCTGACCCTAGGTGGTTCATCATTTAAAATATATATGTTGGAGATAAAAGGAGGGAAAAAGGACAATAGCACCCAAACTAGGATACTATTGCCATGGGGTGCTATTGTCCAAATTATGGTGCTAGTGTTCAGGTGGTAAAACCTAAGGCACTAGGGTATATGGTGTTAAATTGAGGGTATGGGACTACTTTATGGATTTTTAGGGATGTGTGTGGCTTGTATGAAGGCTAGATAAGTATCTAAATAGGCCCAAAGATAGGTTAGGGCTAAGTTAGGGATGGGTGGTCTCAAGTAACATTCTTAGCACTCAAGTGTTATTTTTAGATGATTAAATTTTCCTCCCCCTTTATTATAGAAACATAATAGATAAAAATGACTAGAATAAACAAAAAATAAGTGTACCTAGACTTACCTAAGAGACATATCCCATGAATATAGATCTAATTATGTGAAGCATGCTCCATTATGTATCCTGCAAATGAAACATGCATAGATTAGTTCTTAATTAAGAGATATATCAAAATCAAATACAAAACTAAGTAAAGAGATAAAATATATGAAAGGAATGAACACACATCACTAAGTATGTGAACTAAAGCATAAACTAGTAACAACTTGTGTATGTTTATAGATAGTGATCAATTAGTAAATAACTTGGACTGAATTGATGGCTTGATTAATCTCCATGTGCGGATAACTCAAGAAATCAATCTAGTTTTGACTCCATCATTGTCCACCCCTACTTTGTGGATCATGACATATGAATATCTTGATTAGACTAATGGTGTGTCCAACCCTCTCATGTAGGTGGCTTAAGAACTCAAGTAGACTATGACTCCATCATTGTCTACCCATGTGTAGTATATGCATTTGAAACTAAAACTACATAATGTAATTGAAGATGTATAACTAAAATTAGAACTATATATGTTAGCTCCATAGCCACTCAATAAATTTGGAATGTAAAATTAATCTGGGCCACTCAATAATATTAGGCCACTCTATGCTACTCAAGAATGATAACCACTACAAATGGAGTAAGGTGTCATTCTAGTTTGTAACTTGGAAATGGTGTCTGGTGTGTATAACACAGAGAATGACATATAGTTTTTCATTCCATCTGATTAACTAGTGTATAAGTGATCACATGGAAAATAATGTATCATTCATATGCCCCTTAATCTGATATCTAATTATATGGATTCTAGATTGAGTTGTAATAATCTATATTTGAGTATCTGAAACTAAAATGGGAATGATCATGCCATACATGATACACCCAATATGAGAAAAAATGGCATGAATATGAACTAAACTAAGCCAAAACTAGTAATTTGTAACTAAACTTGTGCAAACCTGGATTATACCTACTATGATTTTCTAGCCAATCTAGAATTTTTTAAAACTGAGGCACTAGACAATAGTGCCATATCTTGGACAATAGCATTGGTGGAGCTAGTGTCCCAATTTGGGTGTTAATGTCCAACTGTATTAATTTTTATGTAACTAATATTGGTCTCTATGTCACTATTTTCCATTATTTTTACTTGATACTAGTTTTTGTATTATATGCTTGTGTGCAAAAAACTATAATCTAGGTGAACTTAGATATCTTGATCTCTATGACAACCCCTTTGAATTCCCCCTCTTTTGAGGGGAGTTGTTGAAATTGTGCAAAAACTAACCTTAAAAAAATAAGCTCTATGAAATGTGTGTTAGATAGAATATATATAATATCTACATAATAAACTAATATAGTTTGCATACATGACATTAGAATGTAATATACTATGAGCGTAACTTCTTATGTATCATTTATGTTAAATCTATCGTTCACAAGGCTGTCAAGATAGCTACAATAGTTTATATGAGCAACAAATTTGAGTAATAGCTAAGTATCTACCTAGGGTATGGGGCATGATTTCCATCATGACACCTAATTAAGAAGGGGATATGCATGAGGTCCCTCATGGAATTTAAAATTGGAGTGTGTAACAAGCAAGAAGCAAGTGTCACTTCGATGCTGCATGTAATAAAGCATACATACAACACACATGAGGCACACAAATTAAGTCAAGGGGCCATAATACAAAGGACATGGGCATATGTCACTAAATATGAGAAAGCAAAACATATAAAGACATGTTCAAATGTACACATACATAAATAGCAAGCAATTTAGCTTAGAGCCACATAGAAGGACATGTCCAAATATTTGCATACATAATTAATAAGGCACACATAAAGACATGGGCACATATCCAAAGCATACATATAATGAAAAGAAGTGGCTTATAGCCATAGAGCAATGGCATATTCAAATGCCCTTAAATATAATAAGCATAGACACACAATCAAGTCTAAAATAATAAATCTAGAAACAAAAGTATGCATGAACATGTGGTACAAATCTATATAAGAGATAAGATGTACATAGACTGAGTCTAGAGTATTAACACTTAGCAATGAATTTTAGTAAGTATAAGATAATCAATATCATGATATAACAATGCTAAATATATGATGTAGAGTTTATAAAGATGTAACCTAGTAATCAAAACTATGTATAGGATGCCCCCAAATGAATGAATGTATTAAATGAAGAACCTATGTATTTATGTATATTCTCCTAGTGGGTAGATAATATAAAATCTAGATCTATGTAGTGGACCTAGGTCTTGTAAGTATTTTTGAGCACTCAACAAGAATAAGTGAAGCATGTATGTATGATAAAAACTAACTATGCTAAGATAGATAGCATATGTAGTAACAAGAAATTATAATAAGTGTAAACATGGTAATGCATATAATCTATAGTTTGTATTTTATGAGTAATTATTTGAATGTTTTTGTGTTTTGACATATTATATTATTTTTGTATTTTTTGGATATAAGCTATATACAAGTAAATGTTGGAAATAAATGAGATAATGTACAACTAAAGTGTAATGTCTCTATTGACCCAAGAGCACATCCATAGGATGTGGATAATCAATGGTGGATCAGGTGAGTGTCTGAACTCAAATAACTCCTCATTATCATGATTTCCATACCATGTTATATGTATCAATATAGCCTTATCCTTGGCATTTGTCTATTTTTTTTACATCCAAATAGCATGTTTCTCTACTATGTAATATGCTTCCCATAAATTCTAAGGGTAAACCACATTAGAACATGGAGTGTCTATATGAAGCATGTAGTTCTCATCTATTCCATCATGTAGATGTTTCTATACGATTTTCGCTTTCACATTCAAAGAGGAAATGAGAAACTAAGAAGAATGGTATAAGGCTTGTATGTACCTAGATATAGTCTTGCGCACCAAATTCAGACGATGGAAGGAAATCCTCTTTGGTTATGGAGGATGACACCTGTGGAAAAAAGAGACTAAAACACGAAAATGGTTAGATGACTAGAAAGTGGACTGCCAAGTGAAAGCTTGATCCTAGAAGCGCAAGGACTTCTTGGAGGATGACAGTCCACTGATAAAAATAGAATATAATCAAAAATAGAAATGATAAAGATAGAATGAAAGAAATGAAATCAAATGCGTACCTATTTGAAGCAATCTGCTTTACACAGTCACTAACGTCGATGGTCCTTCGGCATCGGTTAAGGAAGGTCACTGACGTCGGTTAGTA
The DNA here is from genome assembly GCA_037957365.1 of Torreya grandis. NCBI lineage: Eukaryota > Viridiplantae > Streptophyta > Pinopsida > Cupressales > Taxaceae > Torreya > Torreya grandis. The sequence continues at coordinate 568,304 of JARHVA010008012.1, read as the reverse complement.
TGCTGACGTCAGTAGGGTTAATGGTCAAGGTTGGTTGGGGCAATGGCTTGAGACAAGTTTCAGGGCTGGTTTCAGGGCAGTCCGGTCAATAGAATGGTCTGTAGAATGGTTTGTGGTAGTCTAAGAGTTTGTGTAGGGTGGTAAGACAGTAGATAGAATCTTTAGGAAGAGCTAAGGTAGAGGGTATGTTGTCAAAAAAAGGGGTAAAGGGTAGGAAGAAGGCCTCACAGCCTTTTCAAGAAGCAGTTTCGTCAGGTCGACCAGAATGGTCTTGAGAGGGTCTGTAGGTCTCTGATTGCTTGTGTTGGGTTGATTGGATAGAGAGTATTGTCTGAAGAGAGACTAAATGGGTGTTAGAGGCAAAAAAAGGGGAATAAGGGTCAGAGAAGGCTTTTCAGCCTCTCTGAGAAGAACATGGAAGGTTGTGTCAAGGATGCTAGGAATGGATAGTAGACAGAATGCTAATATATTTGAAATGACACTAAAATAAAAATAGTACAAATACTTATCTGTGACACAAGTTGGCAAAGGTGCAGGAACTATGTTTCCATTGTGGTTGGTGATGGAGATATCATGCAAAAACCTGTGTCGAATCGCTAGTGCAAAACCTCAGTGCCTAGAAAGTGCTGTCAAGAATACTGATACCTACAAGAAAACAAGAAACAAGAAGACTCGAAAGCAAGAGCATGAGAGTTATATTTTGCTGGAGGAGGATTCAAGATTCGTGATTAGCTGTCTAGTGATTAGATTCATGATTAGCCCCAGAAAGAGGTTAGAAGTCAGTTTAAGTAAAATCGACGTCGATGATCTCGTCGGCGTCGGTTGATAGTTGATCAACGTCGGCTGGTGGAGAATGAGTAAAAGGGCCATCAAGCCCATTTTCCATCCGCCAAGTGCATAATCCATTGGAGAATTGTCGAAGGTTGGGCTAAATATGCATGAGAGTTGATTAGGCAGTTGGAAATGAGTAAGAATAGGTCTTGGGTGAGTCATAGGGTGGGAAATGGTCTAAGGCGAGGTGTCCTAGGCGAGGTGTCATGGGTGATGTGTCAAAGGAGGGGGGTTATTAATTCAAAATAAGTTTATTATTTTAAATTAGTAATTATGTGGGTTAAGAATGGGTTAGGGATGGGTTAAGAATGGACTAAGGGGGAGGATGACCAAGGTTAGACACGATTTTGGTGTCTACATTTGCCTCTTTTTGTCTTGTTGGTTTTTCTAACAAACTGCAAGACAAAAATAGGAGTTGATTGCTCCAGGTATAAGATGAGGTTGATTTTGTCTTGTTGGTTATTGAAGTGAACTATAAGACAAAAATAGGAGGGTTGGTTGCACCAGATGTGGGATCAGGTATTCCCCCTCAAATCAGGAGTTGAGGGAAGGGAACCTAAAGTTGGGTACTGATTTGATAGAGAGTGGATGAAAATGGTGAAGTTGGAGTGAGAACATTGCAATAGTCGTGATTGCGCGTATACCACTTCATGAGATGGTTAGGTCAAATTGTCACAGGTCAAGGGTCAAGGAGTGCCAAAAATAAAATAATTAGGCCCCAGCATTTGGTTGTAGCTGATTAGGTTATTCAATCTAAGTTGAAGCTCTAATGGTCATCGTGTTTTAGGTATCTCGGGCTCAGGAAGTGCTCCTGAAAACATGAAAATGTCACAAGTAGTGGAGATCAACCGGCTTGCAATCCTATACTTGTGAAGGTCAAAATATGGGTTGTGAACAATTTTGCTAACCATTTTTGAGGTAGCATACATGCAAAAACAACCAAGGCAATGTTGTCTTGGAATTGGTTGTAGTCGAAGGAGATAGTCGTGATCTCCATGGTCATTGGTCGAGTGGGGTTGATGTAAAAGTGAGCTCAAGTGTGCCCCAGGAGACTAAGATGACTTCTAATATGAAAAATGAGCATGATTTGGGTCTTTGTGAAGAAGTTGGAGGTTTTAAAGTTGTCAACGTTGGTAAGACACCTGATGTCGGTGGACAAAAGAGACTGACATTGACAGAAATCAGCCGATGTCGATGGATTAGGGCACTACTATGCCGACATCAATGGCATGACAAATCCAACAAAACTAGATTGGCATCCCACCAAAAGTCATTTGTGATTGTGATGACTGAGAGAAAAAAAAGGCTCTAGGCTGATTGAGTGAAAATGACTCCAAGTTGACTGGTGTAGCAGTGTGAGGTGTCAGAGTGAGATTGGAGAAGAGAGGGAGCAATTTGGACTGGGAGTGGAGGTTAAACAACAAATTGTGGGCCAGGAGGAGTGTGCAGAGAAAGTGAGATAGATGAGATGGCAAAGGGTGGAGGAGGACCTGTGGGAGGTCCAACACTAGTGGCACCCATTGTGCCACCACGGTGGTGACGACGGGATGAGGTAGGAGGCGTTATGAACTTTGTTTGGTTTGGTTTTGAATTTGATTTTTGTTTTTGAAATTGCATGTTTTTAGCTTAAAATTGAGGGGGAGGGGTAGTTATGAGGGTGGGAAGGGCAGGTAGGTCATGCTAGGGTGATTTAGGAGGATCTTAGGGGGAAAATTGTGGTTAAATGGGGAAGCCCTAATTTTTAGGGCTCGCCTTGTTTGGCTCTAGGGCTGAACCAGTCACCAACATCGATGGGTTTGTTGATGTCAGCCAATTAGTGACTGACATCAGTTTTCATGTCGATGACGGCCCTTACCTGATCGACGTCGATAGATTAGCGACCATTCAGTCAGGTAAGGGCTGTCATCGGCACAAAAATTGATGTTGGTGGCTACCTGGTCAGAGAGAGGGTTGAAAATTGCCAAGTCGAAAGGGCGAAGTTATGCCAAGGGCTTCCTAGGTGTCAAGGTAGCCATAGATGGTCAAGTAGATGGTTAAGAAGATAGACAAAATGGAAAATGGCTGGGCTAGAGAAGAAGAGCCATGGGGATTGGTAGTCACATTTGACAGGAGTTTGACTTTGGTTGGATGTAGGCAAGGCAGACGCTGATGCTACAGGATTAGCTACCGACATTGCTGACATGGATGCGTCAAGACATCATAGGGGAGGAGTGGGATCATATGAGCGTAGTGGGACTCAGCAGGCTGTGGCAGTACTATTGAGTGGTGAGGGACTTGAGCCTGATGGTGGCTCTGATCGAGTGGTGGGATCACTCTACCAACACCTTCCACTTATTGAAAGGAGAGATGACTGTCATAGTCGAGGATGTGTACCAAATTTTGTGGCTACCAGTACACAGAGTAGACTTGTATGTGTGCTTGAGAGAGGTGCATGACATTCACATGGTGATGCTATTTGGGGAGCACGTCATTGAGACTAGTTACCATTTAGTGAGCTTTGCGTATGAGCCCCTTTACACTGTGGATGAGGATGCACATCAGCTGGCAATCCTGATGATGATTGGTATCATGGTCTATGTGTTGCCAGATGTAGAGGGAGGTAGGTTTCTGGTTGCTATGACTAAAGTTTTGATAGATATGATAGAGCAGCAGATAGTGTTTGCCTAGGTGCCTGTCTTTTTGGCTCAAGTGTATAGAGAGTTATGGGGCATCAGTCAGTGGCACCAGTATAGCTTATGTGTCGGCCACCTCCTGCATTGCTAGGCTTATGAGCACATCGTGGTCACATGACCTCTTGGCCTCCTAGTGGTGACACAAGCTAGTTTTAGAGTTGGATTCAGGTGATGGCATGAGATGATGGCGCAGTTGCAGATGGATGAGGTAGTCAGAGATATTGACTATTACAGAGGGGTGCTGGAGGCCCCGATCCCTGTAGACATTATTTGGAGATCATACCTGGTGTATCCAATTTTCAAAGATTAGAGAGAGCAGTTGGTCAGAGTGCAGAGCATCAAGTGGGTCAGAGGTAGATGAGCTAGTGAGCTTGAGAGGGTACCAGTAGAGAGAGTGTGGTGCCAGTATGGGCTACTTCAGGGTGTGCTACCCACCTTCCCACAGTATAGATGAGATGATATTGAGGTGCCACTCCCACTGCTAGAGGAGACAGAGGGGCCAGATTTTAAGGAGTTACTGGCAAGTCCTGGGATAGCAGATCCAGGATGCATAACAGCCTACTCGACATGGTGGGCAGGTCAGTATACAAGCGTGTAGGTGGGACCACAGCTTGATTTACAGATAATGATAAGAGAGTGGGATGTGGCCTGATAGGAGAGAGATGCTACCAAATAGGAGAGATATGTTGCCATCTAAGAGAGGGATACAGCATGAGGATAGGTTACCATTTTATAGGGGCAGTTGGCCATAGCCCAAGCACAGGGATTGGCAGGATAGGTTTTTGGAAGACAGGGTTCGAGAGGATAGGGCTCGATGCAGCATCCACCTCAGTAGCCAGTTCAGTAGCCCATGCAGTCAATGTTAGCACAACTAGGGTTTTCACAGCCACAAGGTTCAGTGTAGGGCATGGCAACAGGTCAGATCGGTCCACCGCAGACTGTATCTATAGTTAGATACAATAATGCATTGGACAAGATTGCATATTATGAGGGAGCCATTAGGGGGTTTCCTCAGATATAGAGATACTCAGATATGAGGGTAGAGCTGAGCTGGCAGTGGTCTATGTCATGGGTGACTACCTCGGGTTCCCATAGATGGCGTAGGCAGAGGGTGGGGACGATACAGCATCTTCACAGCCACCGCCACCACCACCATAGCCATAGCTTTGAGGGAAAATTTTAATTATTTTGATGTATATACTAGCCTGCATGTTGATGATGTGAGATGTACTTGATTTTATGAGAGAGAGAGAGACAAATGTACTTTTGTAAAACATTAATGATATATATGATGAGATTTTGGATATTGATGTGTTATGGATGTTATGGATGTTTTTAGCATTTTTCATATGTTTTAATGATATATGCCTAATGTGATGATGTTGATTATGATGATACTTAATGATTAATGTGATGATATTTTATGATTATGATGATGGTGCTTTGATTTTTGTTAATGATTATGAAAATATGTGATTGTTTGTGATGTGATTGGTAGGTGACAAAAGAATGTGATGGAAGAAATGTGATGAAGGAATGTGATGGAAGGAATGGCCGAGCTAACCCCAGAAGACCCCATGTCAACTGAGTTTTGCCTACATAGCCCCTATCCTAAGGGCCTCAGGCCTATGTAGTTCTCCCAAAAGGGAGGAAAAGGGGCGAAGTTATGGAATGTTTTGGTCGAGGGCAAGTCCTGGTAAAAAGAGAAAAATATGGTTTGTCCATCAAGTAGACGAACAAACGAGGGTGCTCGAGCTAACCCCAGAAGACATTGTGTCATCTGAGTGCTGCCTACATAGCCCTGATTGGAAGGGGCCTCAAACCAATGTAGTTTAGGCAAAGAGGAAAAATGGTTGATGATTGGTTTGGTCATGTGTTGAAATGATGAGGATAAGATGATGTTATAGCCTTTTCCATATTGTGTGATGTTGTATTCTGTAACATTGGTTGAGGTGTCTTTCATTCCTAACAATTTTCCATATTTGTGATGGATGTATGCTAAAAATGAATTGAGTCTATTTATGCGTCAGCAAGTAATGGTTTATGCTTAACATAAATTGTGTGGTCAATAGTTTCCATGTGTATTGGTTTCCATAAAAACTAGTGTGAATGGTTTATGATAATGTTTTGTGGTCTGAAAAAGGTTTGGTTGGTTTGGTTTGGTTGGAAAATGATGTGGTTGAATGTAACCAAAGTGTGACAAAAAGTGAAAGGCAAATTGCTCTTTCATTGACACGGACCAGAATGACATTATAGATAGGGGTTGTTAGAACCAAGAGACCCATTCATGCATTACGTCGTTGACCATGGGTTGTGTTAGAGAGGTAATTGAATCACTTTGATATTTAAAATGAGCTCAAAATCCCTTGAGTAGGTGATGTGATATGTGAGAAGAGGGTAACCCCTTTTAGTAGGGATAACTTTTCCCCTTTTGATAGGAGACCTTGAGACGACTACAAGCCAAGTCCATGACCCAAGCTTTTTTTTTTTTTTTTTTTGAGTAGACTGATCAATGCAGGAAGTTTACATAGAGATGTCATTTTGTTTTATGGTCATTTGTGAAGCTGATCGATGCAAGAAGATTCTAAGAAAGTGTTGTTTATAACAAGATTTAGTCATAGCCATCCTTTGAGGGAATGGTCTATATTTTTGCTTTATATATAGATGAGAGCTTTGAATAACTGTCCTTCGAGGGAGCAGTCTATTAGCTATAGTAATGATAGTATAGTTGTCCTTCGAGGGAGCAGTCTACCTTTAGAGTTTATGACCTTTTGATATTTTGACATCAATTTATTATTTGACAAAATTTTGAGTCATGGACAAGACTATAGAAGTTCAAGGGCTCCCTTTTATTAGGACAAAGCATCCATACGTTATAAAAGGGTTATATAGGATTTGTTAAGGGGAATAGGGTTGAAAGGAATGAGGATTAAGAGGATGGGGAATTGCTCAAGGGAAGAGCTCAAGTTAAATGTTAGGTGAGCGAGTACTCGAATAATAGTAGAATGGTCATAAATGTAAGGCATTAAGAGGCTCAAGTTCTGGTCGAGCTTCAAGAAAAGATAGACGATAAGTCCCTGATCCATACTTGTGCATGATGATGTAAGGTCTAAGCCAATTAGGAGCAAATTTGCCTCATTTACTCCATTCCATATTGGTCTCTTGTTGGTTCTCTTTGAGGATGAGGTCTCCGATGTTGAAATCTTGTTCTCTCAAATTTTTGTTATAGCCTCATTTGATGCGATTTTGATAGACATGGAGATGGTTGAGGGCAGCAAGGTGACATTCATCGAGTAACTCAAGTTGAGCTAATCGATCTTGATGAAAGTCATCATTAGAAAGAATGTCATGCAGAGAGATGCAAAGAGATAGGATCTGTACTTCCAGAGGTAGGACAGCCTCTGTTCCATACATTAGAGAGAAGGGAGTAGCACCTGTAGGGGTTTGAATGCTAGTGCGGTAGGCCCACAAAGCAAAGGGAATGTGAATGTGCCAATCCCTTCCAGTGTCATTGACCACCTTCATGAGAATTTTAGTTAAGATTTTGTTGGAAGCCTCGGCCTACCCATTTACTTATGGGTAGTAAGGCGAAGAAAAGCTGAGTTTGATGCCAAAGGAGTCACAAAGTTTTTGGACAATTTTGTTTTTAAATGACTTGTCGTTATCAGTAATGATTTTGTGAGGTACACCGAAACGACAGATGATGTGGGAGTTGATGAAGTCGATAATTTTTTCAGCTTTTGTGGAGATGAGAGGAATAGCTTCCACCCATTTAGTGAAATACTTGGTGGCGGTGATAATGGATTGATGACGAAGAGATGAATGAGGATTAATCTCACTGATGAGATCTAAGCCCCACTGTGAAAAAGGCCAAAAATCTTGAGCGACTTGTAGGGCGTGGCTAGGGAGATGAAGCAAGTTAGCATGCTACTGACACTTGATGCAACGTCGAACATAGTCGCTACAGTCTTGATGAAGAGTGGGCCAATAATAGCCCAGGTGAAGAATGCACTTGGCAACCGAATTACCACTCAAGTGTCTACCACAAATCCCATCATGGACCTACTTAATAGCATGAGAGGCTTCAGTGGAGGTTAGACAGTGAAGAAGAAGACCATCAAAACCTCTTTTATAGAGAAGACCCCCTAGCATGGTATAGCGAGTTGTGCATTTGATGAAAGTCCACCGTGCATTGCTAGAGAGGTTGAGAGGAATGATAGAATGAGCCAAGTAGTCCACAAGTTGTTAATACCACACATCCTATGGACTAGAGTCTATGGTGTTACCAAGGTTAATGTCAGTGGAAATGTATGAAGGTAATGGCACACGATGTACCATGATGTAAATTCTTGATGAGGATGATGAAGAGGGAATATGCGAGGTAAGGGAAGCCATGGTGTTAGCAAACTTATTCGTAGATTGAGGAACAGTCTGCAAGAGGTAATGGTCAAAAGATGCTAGAAGGGTATCAACACGGTGTTTGTACCTTTGAAAAATTTTGTTTTTACAAAGATATGAACCGTTGATTTGATTGACGACAAGTTGGGAGTCACCAAAGATGTTGATGGTCTTGATGCTTAAAAAAAGGGCGGTTTGAAGTCCCAAAATTAAGGCTTCGTATTCAACCATATTATCGATACATTCAAAGTCGAGTTTGAAAGACAGGGGCATGGGCTCACCCTCATGTGGGATGAGGATGACCCCCACACCTCCACCAATTTGACATTTGGAGCCATCAAAGAACATCATCATTTGGTAGAATGTGTCATCAGTTGAGAGAGTGGTGATAGATTCATTGGGAAACTCACACTGAGAAGGTTGATTGTCGGGAAGAGGGGCATTTGCCAGTTGGTCAGTGATTGTTTGCCCCTTTATGGATTTTTGTTGGATGAATTCCAAGTCAAACTCAACAAGAAGCATGAGCCAACGAGCCATACATTGGTTTTGGTATGGCTTGGAATTCATGTATTTAAGAGGGTCAGTGTGAGTGATGACAAAGGTTTTGTGATTGAGAAGATAGTGACAGAGCTTGGTGATGGCAAAGACTAATTCCAAGCAAAGTTTCTCGATATGAGTATACCAAGTTTCATAGTCGACAAGTGTTCGGCTTATGTAGTAGACCGCTTGCTCACAGTGTTGCTCGTCTCGGTGTGTGATCATGGCACCTAACGAATGGTTGGTTGCTGAGATGTAGAGGTAGAAGGATTGGTCATCTTTAGGTGGAATAAGGACTGGTGGAGAGACCAGATAGCATTTAAGAGCCTTAAATGCCTCATGACAGTCCTTATCTGATTTAAAGGAGACGTCCTTCTTGAGGAGATGATGAAAGGGTTGGCAACGGTCAGAGAGCTACGAGATGAAGCGACGGATGGATTGGAGTTTCCCTTATAGACTACGAAGTTGCTTGAGATTGGTTAGAGGTGGCATCTCGAGGATAGTGCAGATTTTGGTGGGATCTATCTCAATGCCATGGAGAGAGACAATGAACCCCAAGAGCTTTCTTGAGAGGATACCAAAGACACATTTCTTGGGGTTAAGGCAGACATTGTACTGAAGAAGGTGAGAGAAGATGATCTTGAGGATAGTCAAATCATCACGACGAAGCTTAGACTTGCCAAGCAGGTCATCCACATAGTCCTCCATGATTTTATGGAGGAGATCATGAAAAAAGTAAGTCATGGCACATTGATATGTGGTGCCTACATTCTTGAGGCCAAAAGGCATGACTCAATAGTAGAAAGTCCCCCATGGGGTGATGAAGGTAGTCTTGTGCTAATCTTTCAGTGCAATCAGGATTTGGTTATATCCTGAAAACCCATCCATGAGTGATAACATCTCATGACCGGCCATGAGATCAACAAGCTGGTCAATGTTGGGAAGAGAAAAGTCATCTTTGGGACATGCCAGGTTGAGGTCATGATAGTCCATGCAAATTTGGATCCCCCCAGTTGTTTTGGTAACAAGGACAATGTTAGATACCCACTACAGATAATCAATGGGTTGGATGAAAGAGATAGAGAGAAGATGCTGAAGCTCCTCTTTGACAAGGAGTGCAACGCGAGGATGCATTTTGCGAAGCTTTTGCCTGACAGGCTTAGCCTCTGGACTTGTGATGATGTTATGGATGACAATGTTAGGGTCGATACCAAGCATGTCACCATAGGTCTAGGTAAAGGCCTTGCTATTGTCTAAAAGAAAAGTGGTATAGTCGATATGCTCCTAGGCATCTAAAGATTGACCAATCTTTAAGACATGAGGAACATCAAAAGATGGAAGGTTAATGTCAATGGTCGATTCATTTAACATAACCTACGTTTTAGAAGGGAGGGAACGCTGAATGAAAGAGTCATCGGCACCCATGTAGGTGAGAATGGCATCATCATCTACGCAGTGGACAGTGTTAATGGTTGTCGATTCATCGTTTATCATATTGGGATAAATGAGAGGGAGAGACCTAGAAGCCCCATTGAGTTGATAGGTTAGGGGTTCCAAGCGGATGGTGTTTATGCAAAAAAAAACTAGGAGGGATGGAAACCACCGACTCCATAGGTGAGGATGGGGGAATAGGCGAGCCTGGAGGAGATTGGTCGATGGTGGGTTTGAGACAAAGGTTTACAAAAGCCTCGGTGGGTTCTTGGAAACCCAGACCATATCATTTCTTGGTGTTGTCATCATTGGGTGGTTCGATGGGTTGAAGGGAGCCTTGTTCATAGCGCCCAAAGCCAAAGCCCTTCCATGCACACCTATAAAGGTAGGTGTGAGCAAAGGTAAGGTTGCCAAGAAAAGAGAAGTCTGATGTGAACGGTTGAGGTGAGGAGAGAGGATTCCTATTAGTATGAGCTCGATCTAGCCCCCATAGACGAGATTGGTTCGAAGGCTAGGAGGACCATAAGGAATGACCATTCTGATCCGATGGTCATAGCTTGGATTTTGATGAAGTTGTCCATACTCTTGTGGAGTCTGGAACATGTCTAGGGTAAGTAAGTGATATTCCCCAAGTGAAAGTCATTGGAAGACATCTTCCATGGGATCCTTGGTTATCGCTTGAGAAGGTGATGTGAGGGCAACTGTCTTTTGAATACTGGTTGAAGCTTTTACGGATGGAGGCGGTGTTTGGGTTGGTGTCTTGAGAGGAATGAGAATGTCATTTGGTCGATAGGTCATGTTACAAGTCTTGAAGGGTGATGGGTCTGCGAGAATGACATGGACTTGTTTGTCGTGTTCAAATTTGACACAACGATGAAGTGTAGAAGGAATGCAAGCCATGGCACAGATCCAGGGTCATCCTAGTAGCATGTTATATTGGAATTCTCCCTCGATGATGTAGAAGAGCTCTGGGATTGTGTGCGGACCAATGCGAATATGGAGGATGACGGTGCCAATAGTGTTAGTAGTGGTGTCATTAAAGGATCGAAGGATTGCTTCAGTTTTTGATACGTAATTCTTAGGGAGGGCCAATTGATCAAAGTCATGGGTAGAAATGATATTAATGTTGGCACCCCTGTTAATCATAACTCGCTTAATGTGGGTTCAATAAATGTAGGCTGTGATGAAGAGGGCAGTGTCCTGATCTTCCAAAGTAGAGGTAAGAATTTTAGAATCACTAAAAGTGATAGAGGCAACGGGGGATAAAGAATGGACTAGGGCAGCTAGTGGTTGGGGGTCTTTGGGTTGGACCTCCGCTGCCTGTAAGGCTCTGATTAGAGCTTGACGATGCTGGGGTGAGCTTTGGATGAGGTCATACAAGGTCATCTTCATAGGTGTTTGGTGAAGTTGTTTTATCATAGAGTCATGGATTACCCCTGAAGAAGAGGGTTGGGATGCACCCAAGATGGAAATCTTGGGCTTTGGTGGTTGAGGTGGCTAGACAAAAGGGTAGGTCCAAGGAATAGCAAATTTTTCTTTCCCCTTATCCTTTTGTGACCTAGTGGTTATATGGATAGCATTAATTTCAAAGAGAGGAGGCAAAGGAGATGGAGGGGTCATAGTTTATTGATGAGATGTCAATGTCGATGAAGAGGTTTGAGGGATATGGGAAGGTGTTGGAGGTCTGTTGACAGTGTCCTCAAGAAGAAGAGTGTCTTTGTCCATGTATCGATGAATGACGGCTTTGAGGGCACAACAATCCTCGGTATCATGTCCTGGCATATGATGATATAGGCAAATCTTAGTATCGTCGAACCAGGAAGGTTTTGACCTGAGGGGTTGGAATGGCTTGATAGGTGGAAGGGTTATGCTAGAGGTCTACAAAAGTTGGTGCAATATCAAAGTGTATGAACCCACTAAAGGGTCCGTGCTTGTTGATGTGTGAGATGCTGATGACTTTTGCTTGGGAGGTGTTAAAGAAGGCTTCTGTACCACCTTTTGGGTTGGTGGTGCGGCCACGTGTGAAGATGAAACTTTCTTCGTGAGAGGTGCCAAATTTTTAGAAGAGGGTACGCTTGTGGTAGGCAAAAGAAGTAGTGGAGGTAACTTGTTTTGGTTAGGGGTCGGAGTAGGGAGCACTCCTATTAGGGTAGAAGGATGAGGGCCCAAAATGGAGGGCAATGGTGACGGTGGAGGAGGGGTTCACTGCCATGGCTTAGCAGTCTTTATTGGTTTGGTTTGAGGACTGTTATTGGATGAGGCAATGTTCAAGTCTACCTTCACTTGCGGGTGAGTGACGTTAGTGACGGGGCAAACACTGAGTGACTTGATGGGTTTTGATATGGTGGATGAGGGTTTATGTTCTAATGTGGATGGTTAATGTTTTGAAGGTTTAGAAGTGGAAGTCTAATTTGTGTCAGAGACTTTAGGGGATTTTGTCACAAGAGATTCGGTGACATGAAATGAGATAGGCTGGGTAGGATGAGGAGCTTTGAGTCGCTCCCATAATGCCTGATGTTCCACTTTCCTCAATTGTAGAAGTCCTAGTTTCTCTACTAATCGAGAGAATGGTTGGGAAGATGTAGGTTGAGGCTTTGGTCCTTTAGAAGATGTGGATGGTTACGGGGCCAAAAATGTGTTAGGTGTGGTAGTCATCTCAGACCTGAGGTGTGGGGGAGTTATAACTGGATTGTCGTTGGTTGAAGAAGATGGAGAGTCAGGTTCTTCTCTTGGTGGAGAAGATACTGGAGAATGTGGCTCCTCAAGAGGGTAGAGGGCAGGGATGATTGTGCCTTCTACATGCGGTTGAGGAGTAGGAAGGGTAGGGTCCTCCATTGGTAGGAGGAATGATGAAGGTAAGGCTGGTGGTGCTGGTATGGCCAAGGCATCCTCCAATATAAGGGAAGTTGATGGACTGATGGGTGGACTAACCTCTTGAGACTGTGAAAGAGGTTGGTCAGATATAGGAGGCGAGACCATGTTGACTGTACATATATTATGTTCTTGGGAGTCATTAGTCATGGTCTGCACATTGTTTTGGCTAGGAGGATAATTAGGAAAGGGTTGTTTGAAGATGTCTATGCTTTGATTGGGTGGCACATTAGGGTTGTCTAAGACAAGGTCACCTTTATCAAGCATGTCCTGAATGATGTTCTTAAAGGTCTTACAGTTGCCCGTGTCATGACCTTTGACATGGTGATAGTTGCAGAAGTCATTCTCCCTATACCATGCTGGGATGGCATGTGAGGGATCAAATTGTGGAGGTGGTCAGATTTGGAGGAGATTGAGAACCCCCTATTTGACAAGTTTGTCTAGCATAGATGCATATGATTCTCCTAGTGGAGTATACTGACGTTGCACATATCTTTGCTGGAATTGTTTGTTGATGTAATCTGATGTGGAAGGTTGAGCTTGGTTATTTGTTGAAGAAGATGATCTAATGACTATAGCATTTGCTGATGCCTTAGATTTAGAATTAGAAGAAGGTTTAGAGGAAGAGTCATTGGACTTGGAGTTGGGGTTTTTACTCTACAACTTGACTTTGTTTTCCTCAACGATGCGTAGTTCAAGCTTTCTAGCCATCGTGAAAGCTTCATCAAAGGTGCAGAATGTCTGGACCCGCAAGGTAAAAGAGATGTGCTTGGCACATGCTCTTGAAAAGAGCTCAATGAGCTCAGGTTGAGGTAGGGAAAAGGAGATCTGATTGATTAGGTCTCTCCAGCGAGCAATGAAATTGGCTATGGATTCATCCTCAAACTGCCAGATAGAATACAGATCTTTGATTGAGACCTTTTTGGTGATATTAATGGAAAAGTGGTTGAGAAAGAGTTGGGCTAGCTGGGTGAATGTGAAAAGAGAATGGCTGGTGAGAGAATTATACCAGTCGAAAGCAGCACCAGCAAGCAACATGGGGAACGTGCATAACAATAATGCATCATAATGCGCTATGAGATAACAAGCATGTCTAAATGCTCATAGGTGTTGTTGCGGGTCTTCCTTACTCTAAAAATGATTAAATTTAGGAAGTTCCCACTAATTGGGATATGGCTGGATTGGGATGGAGGGATGGATGGGTTCATTGCAAATTTGCTCATATGAGAGAGCATTTCGTGAACCAGAAACAGAGGTCTCGAGACTAGACATCTTGTCCATCAGCATTTTGATTACATCAGCTGATGGATTGATGAGTGGAGCACCCCCTAGGTTGTAGGGCATTTGAAAGGTATTGAGAGGAGTGTATGATGTGGTTGGTTACGCTTGTGTAGGTGCAACATATGGGTAGCTAGTTATTAGGGTGGATGTTAAAGCCAAGGGCACTTGTGTTATGGGGTTGGTGGGCACAAATTGGATAGGGGCCGTCAAAGGTAGTTGAGGGGTGGCCACACTTGTTGAAGGGTAGGCAATTACTCTTGTGTTGATAGGTGCAAGAGTAGGGGGGATAGAGACCACTAGGTTTTGAAAGGGTGTAGAATTTGGTTGAGTAGTTTGAGGTTGAGGGGGTGCCAAAACCCCCATGGAGGTAGGTCTAAAAGGAGAGGCTAAACTTTGAAGATAAGACATGGTCGGGTTATTAGTCGAGGTGTTGGCTTGATTATCTATGGGTTGAATTGTGGGCGTTGTTGATATGGCTGTTGTTTCGAGTAAGGAGGTTGGCATCCCATAAATTGGGTTACCTGAAGAGTCTCGCATTTGGCTTCTCACGAGATAATGTTGAAGAGCCTTGACATTGAAGTCAAGGAACCTTTCGAAGTCTTGGTCCCACTCAATGATAGTGGGAGGCTAAGTTGGGGTCAGTTGGGTAGGAGTTCTTTCAGTCTCTGAGTGGAACTCCATTATAGGACTGGTTATGGATGGGGAAGGCAGAAGCAGTTGATGTCTCGCATGGTCAAGAAGAGCCTTGGTTTGACTGCGTGTCAAAACCATTCAAGGCAAGAAAGGGTCAGGTTTCAGAAACTATGTTTTTTCAGTCTCAAAAAACTAGAATGGGTGTTGGACAACAAGAAAGTCAGATTTTAAGCTTGTTATTTTGGGAAAAGAGTTCTAAATAGTGACTGACGTTGGTTGAAAAATTGATGTCGGTGAAATAGACTACCGATGTTGGTCAGATGACTGATGCCGACAAAGAAATGTTACTGACATCAATGGTAAAACTGATGCCAATTACTGTATTTTCCATAAATTCAAAGATTTTGAAACTTTTTTGGAAAAAAAGGAAGAAAACATCCTCACTAGCTCAAAAAACTAGATTGGAACAGAAAAGATGAAGAACACAAGCAGATCCTAAGCGTTAAATCCCTAGGAATAAATTATTAAGATCATGGTGGCTTATGCCTTAGAATATGTTTAGGAGATTGGCTTTTGTTATGGGTCCTAGAAGTAGTCTAGAGCTGGTTTTGGGTTTGTTTCGGTACTCAAGAGTCTGTGTTAGGTTTTGTACATGGTCTAGTGCTAGGAACTTTCTCCCCTCACTTCATGAACCTAGAGCCGAGATGGGCCGCTTAGTCAAAATATACTTCCCCTATAGACTATCATCTGCCAGAGAATAGAGTGGGCTTTCCCCTTGGTGGTGAAATCCAAGTGAGATTGCCAGGATGGGTAACGTATCCGCTGGGTGATGAAATCCCAGTCAGGCCTTGTCTCAGGTAAGTTTTGATGTTTGATTTGTGCAAGTGATTTGGTTGTGTAACATAAGTGGCCTACAATTAATTCATGATGCAGTTGTTAATTACTAGATGTGGACTAAATATGCATGCAATAAAAAATGAAATGCAATTAATTTTAATGCCCAAAACGAAATATGAGTTCAGATGAAAACAAGTTGAGAAAGGGTTGAAGAGTATGACTTTTGACTAGTCTAAGTTGCAAGAAAAGAAAGAAGAGTTCTTTTTAATCCTGCTTATGATGTCTTTTGGAAGATAGAAAAAAGAGATGAAAAGGAGAAACCTAATGCACCCTATATGAAAAGAAAGAAAAGAACCCAAGGAAGATCCTAGGGTCCCACTGGGCGTGCCAAAATGTTTCTAAACGATTTTTACTTTCACATTCAAAGAGGAAATGAGAAACTAAGAAGAATGGTCTAAGGCTTGTATGTACCTGGATATAGTCTTGCACACCAAATTCAGTCGATGGAAGGAACTCCTCTTTGGTTGTAGAGGATGACACCTATGGAAAAAAGAGACTAAAACATGAAAATGGTTAGATGACTAGAAAGTGGACTACCAAGTGAAAGCTTGATCCTAGAAGCGCAAGGACTTCTTGGAGGATGACAGTCCACTGATAAAAATAGAATATAATCAGAAACAGAAATGATAAAGATAGAATGAAAGAAATGAAAGCAAATGCGTACCTGTTTGCAGCAATCTGCTTTGCATAGTCACTAACGTCGGTGGTCCTACTGGCGTAGGTCAAGGAAGGTCACCGACGTTGGTTAGTATGCCGACGTCGATAGGGGTAATGGTTGAGGTCAGTCGGGGCAATGGCCTGAGACAAGTTTTAAGGCTGGTTTCAGGGCAGTCTGGTCAATAGAATGGTCTGTGGTAGTCTGAGAGTTTGTGTAGGGTGGTAAGATAGTAGATAGAATACTTAGGAAGAGCTAAGGCAGAGGGTATGTTGTCATAGAAAGGGGTAAAGGGTAGGAAGAAGGCCTCACAGCCTTTCTAGGAAGCAGTTTAGTAAGGTCGACCAGAATGGTCTTGGGAGGGTCTGTAGGTCTATGATTGCTTGTGCTGGGTTGATTGGATAGAGAGTATTGTCTGAAGAGAGACTAAATGGGTGTCAGAGGCAAAAAAGGGGGAATAAGGGTCAGAGAAGGCTTTTCAGCCTCTCTGAGAAGAACAGGGAAGGTTGTGTCAAGGATGCTTGGAATGGATAGTAGACAGAATGCTAATATATTTGAAATGACACTAAAATAAAAATAGTATAAATACTTAGCTGTGACATGAGTTGGAAAAGGTGCAGGAGCTATGTTTCTGTTGTGGCTGGTGATGGAGATATCATGCAAAAACCTGTGTGGAATCGCTGGTGCAAGACCTCAGTGCCTGGAAAGTGTTGTCAAGAATGTTGATACCTGCAAGAAAACAAGAAGCAAGAGACTCAAAAGTAAGAGCACGAGAGTTCTATTTCACCAAAGGAGGATTCAAGATTCATGATTAGTCGTCTAGTGATTAGATTCGTGATTAGCCCCAGAAAGAGGTTAGAAGTTGGTTTAAGTAAAATCAACGTCGGTGATCCCACCGGCGTCGGCCAATAGTTGACTGACGTCGGTGGGTGGAGAATGAGTAAAAGGGCCATCAAGCCCATTTTCCATCTACCAAGTGCATAATCTATTGGAGAATTGTCAAAGGTTTGGCTAAATACGCATGAGAGTTGGTTAGGCAGTTGGAAATGAGTAAGAATAGGTCTTGGGTGAGTCATAGGGTGGGAAATGGTCCAAGGCGAGGTGTCCTAGGTGAGGTGTCATGGGTAATGTGTCAAAGGAGGGGGGTTATTAATTCAAAATAAGTTTATTATTTTAAATTAGTAATTATGTGGGTTAGGAATGGGTTAGGGATAGGTTAGGAATGGACCAAGGGGGAGGATGACCAAGGTTAGACATGATTTCAATGTCTACAGTAGAATGAAAACCATGTGTCCCTTGTGATTGAATGTCAAACATTTATTTGATCGATCAAATATGGAATCCATCACCTGTAACCATGTACTACCAAGTGTAACCTCTATATGAGTACCTATGCTCATGATAAATAATAATGTGTTGGATACCTTGGGGACACATGTAACTAGTAATGTGTTATGTCTGATGGAATCCTAGAAATGTGTCATTTTGTAACTCATCCTCTTGATGTCTTGTGTTGTAAAAATTCCAAAGTTTAAGTATTAGGATCAAAATCCTCATCTATAGTGACATGGGAGATGTATTTATCCTCAACAAAATTATCTATAGTCAATGGATCATTCCATGAGTATCTGTGTCAATGATAAGTCTATCATGGTGTTTGTACTAGTATAAATGGAGGTTGTGTAATCTTAATAGTGCATTGAGCCTTGAGGTTATTCAAATTATGTTGTAATGTTGAGCATGTATCTATATCATATCTTATAATCCTATGAAAAGTACAAAAGGTTTGACCTTCCTATTGTGATAATCTACTAACAGATCTATGATGAACTATGGGTAATGCCATCAATCCTCTATCAAGTAATACTTTTAGAATATAATGTGGTCTATCCTATGAACTACCTACCTAAATTCATATAACTTGATCAATATATATAGATTTAACCATATGTACTGAGTGAATGGAGGGATGTACCTCTAATTGTAATTGAGTAGGTGGGTTTGTAGTTGTAAGACTATGAACTAGTGGTTTTGCTAGTGTAAAAAAAGGCATAAGTGCCTTACAATCATCTGTGTACTCTTTAGGGACCACTGGTGTGAATCTCAATCCACATAAGTAATCATGAATGTCAATGGATGTTGGATCATCCACTGTGGTGGCCTTAAAATATATATCAGAGTTATGGATGTATGTTTCTTCTTAAATAGTAAGTAATGGTAATTATGTTGTAATAATCCCATCATCCACCCTAGGTGGAGATAGTTGTATTATAGGAGTATCCTCCTTCATCATGGGTGAATGTAATTGTGTTATAAGAAGATCTAAAATGGGTGTATGAATAGTGTTTTTAGATTTATCAACCTCATATGTATGCATCTTCTCAATTAGAATCTTGTGAGGCAGGGACTCTATAAGAACATGAGGTGTCCCATATGAATATGTACTTGGGGTGGTAGGATGGTGACTCTATAATATCTAAATGAATGATTATTTATTAGAAAAGTGTATAAGTACCCATCATGTAAAGATTTGATGCATCTATGCAAGGTATAGGGTAAAACCTCCATAGCATGTATCCAAGGTCTCAAGTAATAGGCTATAGTGAAAATGATTAAGCATCACCTAAAATTATGTACTTAAGGTTTTTGGCCCAACCATAATATCCAATGTATTAAAACTTAATTTTTGTCTAGGAATGTCTTTAAAACCTTTGATATTATTATGTGTCTTCTAAATGGATGCTATATCAACCCACATAGTTTGTAATAATGTGAGATTGCATATTTTAAGTCTTGAACCACTATCAATTAGAACCCATTTAATAGCAGTGGTATTGATTTGTGCCTGAATGAAGAGTGGTAGGTTTTGATCAATAACTGACTAATATAGTAAATCCTCATTGTAAAAAGATATAACATCTGCAATGTCCTTTCTAGTGTTCATGATAGATACAAAGTAGGTTGGCTCTGTATGATACAGCAAAGAGGTATGATTGAGTGTTTGAAAAAGGATATCTTTGAAAATAGTTGTTTTTTGAAGTGATTCCAATATAGATCTTAGCTAGTGTGTTTCTCAACTAATCCACAATATCAAATGCTATATGATTATCTTTAGGTCCAAGAGGTATGGTGGAGTTATGATGTTTGTGTATAAGCTGAGGAGGTATCATATTTTGTCTAGTAATAGCTTGTACTATAGGATATACTATTTATAAGGGTAAGTAGTAGTGGCAAGATGTGAGCGAAGGTAATCAATTAGTCTAAGTGAAGGTAATCCATTAGAGACAAAAAGATGGAAAAAAAAGACAATAACACCTAAACTAGGACACTAGTGCCATGGGGCACTACTATCTAAATTATGGTGCTAGTGTCTAGATGGTAGAACCTAAGGCAATAGGGCTCAAGATGTTAAAGTGAGGGTCTGGGACTATTTTAGGTATGTTTAGGGACATGTTTGGCCTACGTGAAGGTTGGATAAGGGTTTAAATATGCCCTAAGATACATTTAGGGCTAAGCTAGAGATGGGTAGTCTTAAGTAACACTCTTAGCAGTCAAGTGTCATTTTTAAATGATTACACATAGAAAATAAAAGGATACAAACCCTAGGAGCATCTATGTCTAGGTTTTTAGTATTATTCAATATAAGTTAGGTTTACCAAATAATTTAACTATTAAGGGATTTATGGAGTTTAAAACCCTAGATTGTTAAAAGGTTGGAACATAAAATCAGAGAATAAATATGAAAAAATATAGCCACTAATTTTTACAATAATTGATCTAATATGATTATTCTAAAAATATCAATTAATCACACAAGTATTTACTTAGTTGGAAACTTACTGAGATGAATGACTTAGAGGTTAAAAATTAGTAAAAAAATAGATCAAAGTGTCACAGACTAGAAACAAGACTCAAAACTCCTCTTGGATATTAGTGTAGTCCTTTGGATAGTATCACATTGCATTGATGTCCTCAAGGGTGTGGTATTGTCCTTGTGTAGATAATAATGTGAAATTATATATATGACCTTGCCTGAGTGTAAAGTACCTATACCTATGTGCCTAAGTGTTGGATTATTGTATTTAACAAATTAGGAAGTAAAACCCTAGATCTCCTTGTTGTTAGGGTATTTAAAGAGCACAAATAGAAAAAGTGTAATGTTAGCTAGATAGGTTGGGAATGGATTCAACAACCCACTATGTTGAGAGTTAACTACATACCAATACTACGAGAGGGGATCAATCCCAATGTAGTTCTCCCACCTAAATACTTAGTGAAAGTTCAAATGAATTCTAGTATGAGTGTTAGCTTCAGTGTTTTGAGTGTGTTTAAGACTATAAATCAAATTAATCTAAGATTTGAAATGTTTTAGATGGATATATTTATAAGTAGGGTAGAATAGGGATTAATGACCTTGATTTTCATAGCTATTTTTGAGTTTGTTCATGAGTATTTTCATCTAATTTCCATCTATTAGGTAAAGGGATAAAACTAGTGTGTATATATATATCTGGTGCTTGTCAAGATGTGGAATAGGTCTAGGTTGACCCTAAGGTGTCTTGAGAAATGGAAATGTTTGTTGGAAGATAAAAGAGCTACAGGATAGTAATGTGGTCTCTTGGTCACTATCATAGTGTGCTAGTGTCCAAATGGTCGTGCTAGTGTCTAGGTGGTAAAATATGGGGCACTAGGGGCCTAGATGCCTAGGATATGGTTTGGGATTACTCTTGGTACATTTAGGGATGGGTTAGACATGCACAAAATCTATATGAGGATCAAAATAGGTCTTAAGATAGGTCTAAGTATAAGCTAGGGATAAGGTGGTCTCAAGTGACACTAACTACACTCAACTGACATTTTATATGACTACACCTATGCACTCCATAGTTTACACTTTCATGCTAAGTCTTACACTTATGCATTGACTTCTATGCACTCTATTCATTGTAGTTTTATGTTAAATCTTGAGCTTTTTCATAAACTATATTACACTAAATTTCCCATATGCCTCACACTCCCATGCACCATATAGTCCTACTACATCACCAAATTTTATGCCCTATATGCCTCATAGTTCCATGTGCCTCATTGGTAGCCACTTATAGACACATTGACTCTATCTATGTGCTCTAAGTGATCTAACTACCATTATTACCAAAAGGAGACCCCAATTTCAAATTTAAATTATTGACATCTTGGACATTAACTATTCTAACCCTTTTTAACTATCACCTCTAAAAAGATCAATGCATCATAGATATCCTCTTTGGCAACTAAACAATCATTATGAATTCTCTTGTATTCTTATTCTATATATGTAACATACACATCTGGTTTAAAGGAATACATAAATAAAACCTAGATTAAAGCCATTACATATAATCAAAACATCATTAGATTGTTCTAAACATCTAATCAATATACACATGTAGACATCAAAAACTTTCACGCCATGATTTTGAATGTCCTAATTCCCATAGACTACATTAGGACCTCCTTAGGACCAATTTGACCCTTTGACCCTTGATAAAACTTAACTCAAGTTAGTTTTATTAAACTAGCTTAACTCACCCTTTTATTTACTTTTACCCTTCACCCTCAATTGTCGATGGTCACCTTGACCATCGACGGTTAAGGTCCACCTCTTCAACCTCCAACATGTAAACCATCAACCTTACTTTTCTAAATATAACTCAACTAAATTCACATGCAAGCCATTGCATGAGTGAGTTAAAATTAGGAGGCCTAGTTTACATATTATTGAAACTCTCTTTCTTTGACTATAAGGAGAGAGGATCATGAAGGTGAAAAGCATCTGCTTATTATCAAGATCTTGTGCATCCAAAATTTTCTTTATGCATTTCAATCATCATCAACAATCTAATGAATCAGCTACTACATCAGAGAGCCAACTTGCCATCATAGCTCTACCAAAGCACAAAGTATTGTTACTCTATCATAATCATGTCTGACTCGACCAATGAGTTCATTGCCTCAAGCATCCACTCAAACATTTTTTTTAACATAAGTACTTGATTTCTAATATTCAATTACTTTGTTTGATTTTTGCAATTAGCCTAGCACCAACCCATCTCTTAGAATCCAAACCTATGACACCATCATTCAACCATTCACCAACCCAGATCTACACATAGTAATTGTCGATGGTTGTCTTAACTATTAATGATTTGTTCAACTTCCAATGATCACCCTAACTATCAATGATCACCTTAACCACTGATAGTCAGCCAAACCATCGATAGTCACTATGGCAGTAAATTCTAGCAAGTTGTTTCCACCTACCTACCCCTAACCAAACCTAATTTTCTATGTCACTACCTATTCACAGACCCCTACCTAATTTTTTGAAGTAGACCCCAATCATCTAACACTAGAATTAATTAGTTTATCACTATTTTAATAATTTCTAGTCTATTTCTTTAGCAAGTATCTCTTTTATTCAATTTTAGTAACTTTTAATTATTGATGCAAGTACTTTCTATTCTATTTGATAATCTTAAATGTTTAACACATGTGGATTGATATCCCCCGATGAAGCTCTTGCTTCTAGGATATAGCTATCACTAGGTAATCCACCCAACTATCTATCTAACAAACTAATTCACTTTAGTGTTTTCTTATTTATAGGTCATCCTCCCAATCCAAAGAGGAGTTCTTCTCAATCTTAAAATTTGACATGCACATAATCAATCAAGTTTTTAAACCATATATGTACTTAGTTTCTTCTTTTCCCTTTTTGAAATAATAAGCATAAATTCACTAAAACATTTTGGCATACTTGGTGGCACCTTGAGTCATTACTTTGAGTTTATTTTATTTGCATCTATATGCTCTTCTCTCTACCTATGCTCATTAATGAAACTAAAATATCTTTTGGGTTTAAAATTACATGCATTCATTGCTTGCTTCTAATTTTAGCTCACTTTGAATTAAGGCACAGTAATTTTATTATAGCATCACTTTTGTTGCACACACTAAACCAACCCACTTTCACTAATTAAACATCCAAACAAACTTGAGACAAGGCCCATCTAGGATTTCATCACCTAATGGTAAACTTACCCTTTCTTGGTGATCCTACTTGGAGGTCATTACCAAGGGGAGAACTAACTCAACTCTCTGGTTGAGTATAAACTCTAGAAATCAATATATATTGGCTAAGAACCTGATACCCTTATCGCTACGGTGTGTGAAGGGAGGGGGTAGGCCCTAATACCAAGCCACATATAGATTCCAATATAGATCCTTTTTGAGATCCTAAACACAACCCAAAACCAACCTTAGATTGCTTCTATAGTACCTAATCTACAAGCCAACTTCTATCACACATTCTCATAACTTAAGGCATAAGCCAAAAGCAAGATTAAAACTAACCACAGGATTTTAACATACTTTAGTGTGTGTTGGATTTCTTTGATAATTTTCTTGCTTTCTCTTTGTTTGAGTTGTAAGATTATTTGTGTTTTATTCTCATCCTATTTGTATGGTTCTTACTCATTAACAATGAAGAGACTAAGAAAATCAAGACCCATCTATATATTATCCAGTCTCTTCTACCTCTTCATCCATGGAGTATATCTCAGATGATGAGAGTTGTACTCATCATTATGATGCTTCTAGTGTGCCTTTGGTAATTTCCTAAAGTGACCTAGACTTTTTTGACTTTTTAGATAATAACCCAATATCCTTACAACATTACCTTAATATAGTATCTTATCATACACCTATTTCAGCACCACCTGTCAATTCACCCTATGGCATGCCATTGGGATTTTTAGGTAGCTCTTATATTGTTGTTATCACCACCCAACCATTAACTACTCAATAATTTGCCTCAGCTAGTAACCTATCTAACACAACCATGAATAGCCAACATGTTCAACCTTCTAACACCTAAACACCTCCTAGTCTCAATAACAATTCTTCTAACATAGTCACCACCCAACCTTTACCTACCAATACTCTAATTACTATTGGAGTACCTACTACCACCACCACTACCATTCCTCTAGCTACCTCCACTCAACTTCAAAATGTAGTAGCACTCATACCTTCTACCTTACCACATGTTGCTACTAGGGTTACCACTTATCCCATACCTCTAACTCAATTACCCATGCCCACTCAATAAAACATGCCCTCTACCCAACCACCAATGACCACATATTCATGTGTGGCTTCAATCCAACCACATACAACCACTTACCCATATATGTCAACTTATCAACCTTTGACAAATTATCAATATGTCATTCAACCTCAAACACAGTATGCACCTTACAACCCTTCAAGTGCACCACCTTAAATAGACTTAATGAAGATGGTCATGGACAAGATGACAACTATAGAGTCATCTATTTTTGGGGCCCACATTCTCCTATCCTATGACTAGATCTGTAATGAGCCCATACATCCATCCATACCTATTAGGCCATATCCCCCCAAAAGGGAACTTTCAAATTTCTCTAAAGTCTAAAGAAAAGAGGATCCCCAACATCACCTAAGGGCATTTAGGCATGCTTTTTATCTGATTACCTATGATGATGTCCTCCTTCTTCACACCTTCCCCATGTCCCTAGTCAGTCTAGCATTGGATTGGTATAGTTCCAAACCCAAACACTCCCTCTTCTCTTTCACTTAACTGGATCAAACTTTCTTGGACCACTTTTAAATCAATATCTCCAACAAATTTTTTATCACCAACCTCTACTCTATCCATAGTTTGAGGATGAATCCATTATCAATTTTTTAGCTCATTAGAGGAGATTAATTAACCAACTTTAATTTTCCTTGCCTCAACCTAAACTCATAAATCTCTTTACTTGAGCATGTGCTAAGTATATCTCCTCTACAATGCATGTCCAAAGCTTTTAAACCTTTAATGAAGCTTTTACCATGGAACGTAAGCTAGATAACAAATACAGTGATGAGGGAAAGATAAAACTAAAAAATAAGAACTCCACCTATGAAACCAATGAGGCATCTTCTTCCAAACCAAACAGCCAATCTAATACCAATACTAGGGGCAAGGGAACCATGAATTTAGTTATCCTTAAAGTTGCTCCTCCACCATCTATCAACCAACCAGATTCCTATAGTTCCTCAAAGAAAAACATGAGGAACCAAAACTGTAGCAACTAGAATTAATTCACTCTACTTGGAGAATATTATGCTTCAATCTTGGAGAACTTATTGAAATCTAATATCATTCAACTTCCTCCTATCAAAACTTCTCAATCGTTTGATTCCTCTCATCTTGTACCTAGTTGGTACAATGAAAATGATTTGTGTGCCTTCCATTAGGTACTAGGACATGACATTATTAGGTGTATTACCTTGAAGATCCTTATACAATCCCTCATTGATAAGGGGTAACTTGCATTGGATAACCCCAATGCAAAAATAAACCAAGCCCTTGACATCTTTAGACAACATTTTCCCAACCATCTGCCTGCTAAGAATGAGAGTAACATGGTTGAATGTTCTCATGAAGCCCATATTATTAACATGGTTTTTGACATACTCACTGCTAAAGAACCTACTGACCAATGTAGATGTTCCTCACCCTCTCCACTTATTGAGGTATTGGAGTTACCTTCTCCTCTTTTGGAAACCCATACTGAGGAAACCTCCCTTTTTCCTCCTCTACTTATCAAGGTAGTGGAGCCATCAACCCCTCCCTTGACCAACATATTGAACCAAGCACCCATTTTACCTTTCTTATCAACCACTGAACAACCCACTACCCCTTCAAAAATCATCCCTAAAGAGGAAACCCAATTGTCTGCATCTCCCATAGAGAAGTTACCCTTTCAAACCTCACATCCTTTGATTGACAAAGAGGATGAGGTTACTATTATCACTTGGATTTATACCCTTTGAGGATATTCCAAGTCTCTCCTCATCCAAGTGTCATAATGTAATCACTTCTAGGCTTTTGGGTAGCCTAAGGAATGAAGTGAATCTTTAGATAGGGCTAGCTCCCTTGATGTACCACTTGACTACAACTATTACTAACTCTTGGGGTGGAAAGGAATAAGGATAATTGAAAGCAAACCTAAACTATGGAGGTGATACACCAAATCATTTTTATGACTTCCAACTAATTGTATTTCAAACATGAGACCAAGAAACCAACTAAAATGTACACTTTCCAAAATCTATGTCTTCTTGCATCAATATTACATTATGCGGTTATAGATGATATGCAAGGCTAGGAGGATTAGAAAAAAGGTCTTGAATGACTCTAATTAAAATAATACTCACTTAAACCATGAACATCTCTTGGAACACTTCACATGCCCTATAAGAAGAGGCTATAAATAGGTGAAAGAATGAAGTACAATGTTAAGGAATCCATATATTTCACCAAGAAAATTCAACATTAAAGTATATCACACTATGAAAATTCATGAGAGAGGTAAAAATTTAGTCATTTTATTGATAAAAATTTGTAAAAATTAGTATGGCTTCTCCATACTTAGGTGGAGCATCCCATACAATGCCAAAATGGCCAACTCTTATAGAGTTTGTGTGTGTGTGTGTGTGTGTGTGTGTGTGTGTGTGTGTGTGTGTGTGTGTGTGTGTGTGTGTGTGTGTGTGTGTGTGTGTGTGTGTGTGTGTGTGTGTGTGTGTGTGTGTGTGTGTGTGTGTGTGTGTGTGAGTGAGAGAGAGAGAGAGAGAGAGAGAGAGAGAGAGAGAGAGAGAGAAGTCCAAGGGTCACAAGGACACTTTGCAAGCCAATAATTTAATTTATCCACCCATTTTAATAGTATATTTTTTGAATCATGCAATTTTAGTAGTAACAAGTGTCAATCCAAATCATCAAAGTTAGGCAAAATGGCACAAAAATCCTCCTTTTGCACAGAAAAATTGCCTTCATGATTAGGCCTATTTTAGTATATTGTAAATTATTTGGATTAGGTATAATTATTTTAATGGAAGGGTATATTTTCATACATGCCTCTCCATCCATTATTTGCATGCTTGATATTTTGAGATCGCCTGGTAGAGAGCCATCATCATTCATTGTCTTGAAAACTACCCTCCTATGCACCTTGCACACTTGGCCTCAAAATTTTCATAAATTTTTCATTAAAATCCATGGGAGGGAGTTATTTAAAGTTTTAAATACCATCCATGTCCTTTTAATCATCATGGGTACATTAAAACCACTTCAAGTGAAGCTTTCCTGTCTTGTCTCTAGTTTGCTCAATGTGCTAATTTTGACTGGCTGAAAGTAAGGACCTATATGGGACAATTTAAGGTTTATTAATTAAATTAAATTAAAAAATTTAGTTATATTAAGTGTAAATATCCCACCCAAAAAAATTTCATCTCTTAATTCATCTTGTAGCCTACACAACACATAAAATAGTGAGAAAAATCTTGTTTCTACCCTTATCCATACAATTCCGTACATATATCTAGTATGGAAAGGTTATTGGGTGAGTATTATTCAAATTAAAATATTTTTCCTAACCAAAATATTCCCTTATATTAGCTTTCCAACTCAATTTTCCCAAACTGGTCACTGGCAAGGGTTTAGTAGGGTTGTAGGCCTATTTTTGGTCTTAACAATTGTTCATAAAGTTGGGACATAAAAATTGAGAAAAAATTTCAATAATTTGGCTTAAATTACCACTTATAATATCCCCTAACTCTTTTTTATGCCATACATAGCCTCATGAAAGATGTAAGCACTTGAAAATGGCTTCTCGAGCTTGTTTTCTTGTTTCCTTGCATGCTGAGTTGGTTTTGAGCTCAAAAAGGGATTCCTTGATTTTTTTATTCCTAAAAGATTATAAAACTCTTATAGTTACCAAAACACATTTTAAAATTCATTTTACTATTCACCTCATGCTATAGTTGAAAATGAAACTCCATTTGGCTTCTAGGCTTAACCATGCCTAGTGGGCTTATTTCCATCTTTAGTGAGTAAGACCCTTTTTATTGATTTCCTTGCACTTTAATACCTTTAATAAATTTTATATGACACTAAAAACATATTACCACTAGTTTTTAATCACATTTATGTCTAAAAGTGAAGGTGACCTCATACTTGGTTACTTGGCCTAGGCCTACCTTCTAAGGTCTGCCTGCAAACCTAGTTCCCCAAACCATTTTACTTGGATCCATCCTCATAGGTGGTATTATAATGTGTTTCCTAGGTGTCATAAATCTTATCAAACCTTCTTCCAAGATACATAACATCCCCTACTCACCCAATCATCTCTTTCTCACAACCCTGCCTATGTTTTGCTTAAAGAAAGTACCCATGTTCTGAGATAGAAAAAGGGGTATCTATCCTATTTTTTTGAGAAATATTATTATTGGATGTGTTTTTACAAGTAACAAGGACTCTCCACGCAAAAAATTATTCTTTTATTCAATTATTATATCCTTAAACAACACTAAACACCAATACATACCTGTTAGGCAGGACTGTGGGCAGGGTTTCAAGATGATGGACTATGTTTAGCATTTGAAAAGGTTCCTTTTATGCATGTTTTTATCCTAATAAGGACTATTTTAATTTTAATTATCATAATATTTTTTTTATTTTTTTATTAAGTTCCTTACTCTTTATGTCATGAAGAATGTCAATTATCAAGGATGAGTTTTTATTTAGTTCACTACCCTGTCTGAGAAACCCTATCTAGACTAACCCCTTGAAGGTATATATGATCTCATTTGGGATTTTAAAATATGTTTTATAACCTTATTTTAACCTATATCATTATTTCACAAGGATTTTTATTCACTTATTCACCTTGTATAGCCTTGTCATTATTGAGAGTACCACCTACAATTCACTACCTGATTGGACTAAACCTATACGTGCATTTTATATGATCTAGCTTAGGATGAGTGCTTCTCAACCTCCCTCCAATCATATTAAATCACTTTATTCTTTATTTAACCCTATCATTCACTTAACCAGGTTCTTATTTATCATTTGGAACTCTAAACCTATTCATTGTTTACATAGTGAACAATGTTGGTTGTAGATGCATTCAAAACCCCTTGGGACCTCTATGAAAGTTTTTTGTATTGTTTATAGTATTTAAATATTTTATTGATAAAAATGATATTTCTCAAAAAAATGTTTCACTATCTTCACTCATATCAAACCTTCCCATTTACTTGGAACTCATATACTAAAATAACCATATACACCTACCTGTAGGTTAACCCCCACATAACGACATGTTATCTTACTTGAGTCTTGATTATGATGTGTGTGTGAACCTATATTAGATTACTTGAAGCCAAAACTTACATAATTAAACTATAAATAACCCTTGAGAATCCTAAAACATCAACTAAGTATCAGACTAATATCATTGTTTATAGGTGGACTATGTGCACTTTTGTACCCTGCCTCTAACTCTACTTGTGTGCATCATAATGATGCCATTTGGTTTCTCAAATTTATATGAAAGTTTTCATCTTCTCCAACCTTTGACAAGTATTTCTTACTCTTCATTTAAATTAACTATGTTACCCTACTTGAATGATCCCTATCAGCTAACCTGTAGGTGTTATTTTCTAGGCCTGACACGAACTATAAGTGAGTCTAAAGGACATGACATCACCTAATCATATTGTTTTTATTATTATTATCTCATACATATTCATTATCTTTATTAAAAACTTTTAATCATGGGGAAAGTTCAGCCTTTAACTCTAGGTGGCAAAGGCCATTCCATATTTTTAAATATTGTAGACATTATTGTCTGGTTTCAGTATTTATATGGACATGTTGAGGATCCAAACAACACTTTTCCACTTAATTTTTATCCTTCATTCTTGGCATAGGACTTGTTTGTTCCAAGTCTTACAAGATCACCTATCTATATGTTCTAATTCTCAATGCTAGACATGTTATAGAATATTTAAAAACCCTAAGGGCCACTTTCTTGCCATTTTAGGGACTAATTCCCTAAACGTAGTCCTTGATCTTAGAAAGGCTTCTCAAGACTTGTTTTCCATTTATGAGTTCATATAGGTTTTTCATAGTCTTTCCACATACAATGGCTTCAATTAAGGATTTAGAAAATGATTTAACATCCTTTTTAGTACCTCAATCCCCTGTAGGTGATTATATGACTGAGATAACCATGCTTTGCTTGAGAAGGTGTGAAATAGAGAACAAGAATGAACCAAAAACCTCATGAGAATATTCAAACCACACTTTAACATTTCAAGTTTCAAATGTTTGAATTCATCATCAAATTATTTTCCCCAAGATGATGTCATTAGGGAGCTTGTTTATGGATGTTTTGACTATGTATAGACAATAAAGGTAATAAATGTGGAAAATCATAGAGTAAAATTCCTTAAATAACTCCAAGTACATTATTCAATATTTAAAGTGAGGCCTATATGCCTGGACACCTTGGAACCAACTTCAAGATGTCTTTTCATCCTAAAGATCACTTGTATCCACAAAGAAAAATAACAATCAAGGGAAACACATGACTGCTTGGTAAGGTGGATATATGGGTGTGCAAACATGAGGATCAAGGTGACTTGGATTTAAGTTTAAAATGAATAAATATTGATTTTAAAACATGTCTGTAACATTAACATAACCACCTGTAACTACTGACAAAGCATAAAACTTCTTGAAATGGTGAAAACTACCCACAATGCAAAATAGTGTATCTTCATGAAAAATGAGTTGTTTAGTTCATAAAAACCACTTGAAACATGAAACCAAGTGTGTGAATCATTAAAATAATATTTATAAATAATACTAGCAACCAATTTGTATGGACTTGCCCAGAATGAAAGAAAACCTAAAAGGTGCATGGATAAGCAGGCAGTTTTACACAATCCACTTTGAATGGATGTTTCATGAGGAAAAATTGACCAATTATTTAAATTATTATATCTATTTTAATGTCTTATATTTTATAATACTCCACCAAGATCATTTTTCCTAAAACCTTCTATGTTAGTTGTACTAAGCAAAAACTTGCAAGTGACTTCAATATGCCAAGAAGGAGGAAAATAGAGATGAATAGTTTTGGCTTAAAATTTGCATTTCCAAATCAAAAAAAACATGTAAATGATATTTAATAAGGTGAATAGTCATATTTACATATTTTACAAGTAGCACACTTCTCAAGGAAGCTGTGCAGGGGCCTATTTCTCTCTCTTTGGCCAAGAAAACTACCTTTTGTCTGAAATACCTAAAATTTTCAATTAGTGACAGTTAATTAAGACTTATAATGACACATGGGAGATTAAATAACATTTTTAAACTTTCAAAATTCTCAAGAAACTTTTACAAATAATTAAATTCATTATTTAGACCCCTCAAAATGAATTAGAATGATAAATGGACCTAGAAAATGCTTAACCAAAACTAGTACAACATCAATTGACACTAATTGAACTATGAAAACCCTTATGAAAAGTTATTATACCCCCTTAAAGTGAATTATTTTTACTATGGATGCCCTATTTTAACATAAAAGTCAAAATTGGTTGACAATTACCATCCTTGTGTCTCAACCTATGGGCTTATCTTTCAAGTCCACTATTCAGGGAATAAAACCAGCCTACAAACCATTCTCCAGGTTAGTGCAGAAATTGGAATTTATCTCCAACCTTGACAAGGATCAATACCTTCTATAAAAAATTAGGGATACCTTATATCACCAAGCAAGAACCTCTAACCATACCTTTAGCAGACCAACCTACCACTTTCGCTATCCAAACTCCTACCCTATCGACCAAACCAATAACAACTTTTAATAATCTAACAATCCCTCAGCCATCTAAAGAACCTAAACCCCAAGCAACCAAATCACCTTCTCAAACCAAATCAACCAAACTAATCAAGAACATTAGCACTTTCCTTACACCATGCCTTAATCACCCATCCATGAAAGTGGACTTAACCTCTTTGAACCCACCAACCAAGGGCTAAACCAAAGCCACCAAGTAATTAAAAACACCTAAAGGATCGAAGGCCTAATTTTTTATTCCCTCAACCTTACCCTCAATTTTGGGACCTCATCACTCAAACTTGAGTAGGAAGCCCATTATCTCTACCAAAAACCCACCACCTCTTTTGGTTACACCTTCGCAGTTGAATTATAACACACCTCTCTTCACCACACTAGCAATACCTAGGATACCTACCTTTCAATCTTCCACCTCTATCCCATCAACATCTTTTTCTAAATCAAATCCATTAACCAAGTGCACTACCTTACCCAAGGTATCACCAAACCTACTTCTAAACAACCTTCTACCTCAACAACCAAAGCTAAGACCTCTAAAACTTTACCACCTTTAGCTAATCATAATCTACCATTTTCCATAGGTTATTGCAAAATTATTATTTAGCCTTACCTCCCATCAGGCCCTTTGACCCTCTTTCTTCAAAACCCATCTAGTACAATGACCACCAAGTCTACTCTTATCATAAGACACCCAACCATGACATGGAAAAATGCAAAGCTCTCCAAACCATTATCCATGAGCTTTATGATGAGGATGATCTATTAACAAATGAACTTCCCACAAGCCCTATACCAATCCCACTAACAACCAAACCTACCCAATGCTTACCTACTCTTTCACTCTCACCTCAAAGTGAAGATGAGTTTGACCAATCTCCTACCCCAACATCTTCTCCTATCCATAATATCAATGCGGTCACAAGATCATAATAGAAGGATAAAGGGAAGGCTAAGGTGTCAATTCCTTGGAAATATCCATCCTCCACCTCCCAACTAACCCACACCCAACCCTCTCTATCTCTGACCAAAACCAAGGTGTCTATTTTAGGTGCCTCCCAATCTAACCCCTCAAAATCCATTAAGAGAGTTATCCTTAAGAAAATTCATTAGACCCTAGTGAAGATGAGCTTGTATGAGTTAATATCTACCTCTCCCCATCACTGTCAAACACTAATAGAGGTTTTGTAATCTATAGAGGTCTATCCTAAAGATCCCTAACCTCTAGCAGCCTTTATTGGCACCCTTCAAATTTCCAATCTTGTTTCCTTCAAGGATTTTGAAATACCTTTCATCCATCTAGATGACCTAGATCCCCCCTCTTTATTACTACTTACATCAACCAAACCCACATCAAATGGGTCATAATTAATGGGGGAGCTAGTATTAACATCATATCCTTACATGCCTATAACCAACTCAACCTACCAAATAATATCATATCTAAAACCTCATCCATCCTTCATTCATTCAATGATACCATGGCCACTACCTTGGGGACTATTATCCTTCATATCTATTCAGTACCTCTCACACTCCCTAAACTCTTATATGTAGTGGAAGGTGAATTCTAATACAACTTTTTGTTGGGATGACCTTCGATCTGCTCCATGGGTTACGTCCCCTTCACCCTTCACTATTATGTCAAGTTTGAGCATAAAGGCTAGGTCATCACCATCCAAGATGACCCAAGTCCTTTCTCAACATGAAACACGACCTATCACCCCAATGATGTCCTCATACCCCCATCTAACACACCCTTGGTAACCAAAAACTAACCTTTAATCATGAAAGTGGATGTTATATCCCCTTCCACTGATGAGGCATCCACTAGTTCCTCTATCCCTTCAGACCAAATCCCCACCATGGGCCCTTTGGAATCAATGTTCCATTGCCTTTCACTGGGGGAATATCACTTTTTATCCCTTGACACTTTCCCTAATCCTCATGAGTATGGGAAACTTACTAACCAGCCAGGATATGACCCAAACATTAGAATTGTTATTCCCTTTGGACCTCCCTATCATCTAACACAGTTTGTCTATGGGGAACTCAAAAAACCCCTTTGTGATTTTAATACCTCTCTTCCACCTCAACCATTCACTACCAATTTCTCTTACCTAGACAAACCAAGCTTCACCAAGACATACCTCTATTAGTGTACTTGGAAAGGATTTGGTCTTGGGTGATATGATCATGGCCCACATGAGTTGATCACTATCAAAACCAAAAAGCCTCATGAGAAACACCTCATCAATTTCATCCTACCTAACAAAAAGCAACCAAACCACCTACTACCACCATTATTAAGGAAGATAGCCCTTCCTCATCGACCTCTCCTCTATCTGCATGTGAGGATGATGATATCATCACACCTAACTTTATTTTTCATCAACATGATTATCTTAGGACCCCTAAATTTTAAAAAGGAGGGGGCAACCATAACCATCCCTTTGATCCATCTTAAGATGATAGGGGATGATTCTCCTACCATTAATACCATTCAATGTCAAGATGATGATTCTATTGTCACCTATCTTGGTGCCCCAGATTCATCCATCCATAAATCCCTTCCTCTTGAGACCTCGACCATGTTAAATGAATCCACCATGAATATCAACTTGGTCACTATAAATAACCCCCGTATTGTCAAACATGTCTAATCACTAAATTCTAAGGAACTTCAGGACTTCATCTCTTTCCTCTAAGACTAAAGCATAGTCTTTGCTTTGTCTTATAGTGGCATGCCTAAACTTGACCCTACCATTGCTACCCATAACATAGTCACTAACCATGATGCCAAGCCTATCAAGTAAAAGCTTTGGTGCATGCACCCTTACATAGCCCTTCTTGTCAAAGAAGATCTTTATTACCTCCTATTTATCAATTTCATTCAACCCATTGACTACCCTTAATGGGTCTCAAATGTCATACCTATCACCAAATCCATGGGGGGACTACACATTTGTGTGGACTTTTATGACCTCAACCTTACTTATCCTAAAGATGACTTTTTCTTACTAAGCATCGACCAGCTATTTGATCTTATAGCCATCCATGATATGTTATCTCTCATGGGTGGATTATTGGGATATAATTAGATCTTAATACTCCTTAATATTAGCACAAAACTACCTTTACCACCCCTTGGGGAACCATTTACTATAGGGTCATGCCTTTCAAACTAAATAATGTTGGTGAAACCAACCAACATGCTATGACCTATATCTTTCATGACCTTATCCATATGATTGTAGAGGACTATGTGGATGACCTTTTTAGAAAATCCAAACTCCAAAAGGATCATTTGGTTATTCTCAAGATCATTTTTGAGCGGCTTATTCATTACCATGTCCACATAAACCCTAAGAAGTGTATTTTTGGGGTCTTATCAAGAAAACTTCTAGGTTTTACTATCTCCCTTCATGGAATCACAGTTTATCCCACCAATATAAAATCCATCCTTGACATGCTTCCTCCCATCGACCTTAAGCAACTCTAAAGTTTGCATGGGAAGCTCCAATCCATTCGTCACTTTATCTCCTAGATTTTGGATCGATGCCAACCCTTCCACCACCTTCTAAATAAGGATGTCTCTTCTAAGTGGAATAAAAACTATCAAAATCCCTTTGATTCACTCAAAAAGTAACTTTTGTCTCCACCTATCCTTATCCCTCCCAAGGATGACCAACCTTTATATATTTATATCTCTATTACTAACCACTCCCTAGGAGCAATGCTTGCTCATCAAGATTAACAGCACAAAGAACAAGCTGAATACTACATTAGTCACACACTTGTAGAATATGAGACTTGGTATACCCATACTAAGAAGCTTTACTTAGCTTTAGTATTTATGGACACCAAACATTTCCACTACCTCCTTAACCACAAAACTTATGTCATTACCAACACTTACCCACTCAAGTACATGCACTCCAAGCCGTAACAAAACCAATGTATGGCCAAGTTGCTCATGCTCTTAGTAGAGTTTGACCTTGAGTTATTTTAGAAAAATTTAATTAAGGGGAAAGTCATTGCTGGCCAATTAGATGAGAGACCTTTAGTAGACAATCAACCTCCTCTTGAACTCCCCGATGAGTCCATCATGACCCTATCCTAGGTGGACTTCACCTATCAAGTCACCATGTTCTTTGATGGATCAAAGTGTCAATGTGGTGGGGGAGATAGTATCATCATTATCCCCTTTGATGGTGATCCTTTCCCTTTATCTATCAAGTTTGATTTTTAATATACCAATAATATGGCTGAGTATGAAGCCCTAGTCATAGGGCTTCAAACTATGTTAGCTCTAAGAGTCAAAATAATCAATATATTTAGTGACTCCTAAATTGTGGTCTATCAAATCAATGGCTCTCACCAGTGTAAGAATGATGTTTTGAAATAGTAAAAGCAACTAGTTGATGAACTCTTAGCATTATTTTAACACTATCATATCCAATCAACCCCATGATCTACTAATAATTTTTCTAGCACCATGGCTTCCCTTGCCTCTCAAATACCATCTAAACCTTTTTCATCTAAGCTATCTATAATTATCCATAGACTTACCTAGCCTTCTTATATCAAACCAGATTCTCTCACCATTTTTAATGTGGAAGAAACCCAACTTGACCTTTGGTATCAACAAACCTTTGACTATCTCAACCTCACCATAGTTCCTCCTAGCCTTTATAGGAATGTTTAAAGAGTTTTTATCTAGATTAACTCATGTTATACCATACTAGAGGGTATCCTTTATAAGCATGGCTTTGATGGCCTCCTCTTCTATTACCTATGTAGTTTTGAGGCCTCTCACGCTATCAAAGAAATGCATGATAGAATCTGTAGAGAACACTTTAGTGGTATCACCATAGCTAAACATATCCTTCACCTTAGTTAGTATTGGCCTACCCTTAACCAATACTACTATTATTATGTGAAAAAGTGTGTTAAGTGTCAACAATGTGCCAATCTACATCATGCACCTAGTCATAGTCTTCATGTTCCCACCAATTTCTAGCCCTCTCATAATGGGGTCTCAACCTTATTGGTGAAATTAGCCCCTATTATTTTTAGTGACACCATTCTATCATCACTGTGACTAGCTATTTTACCAAGTGGGTAGAGGTTATTCCTCTAGTCTTGACCAAAGTAAAAAATATTATCGACTTTATCAACCATCATATCATATGTTGCTTCGGTGTTCCTCATAATATTATCATCGATAATGGTAAATATTTTAAGAACAAAGGTTCTATGTGATGCATTAGGCATTAAGTTAAGATTTTCCTCACCCTCAAGCTAATGGATAGGTAGAAACCTTTAACAAACTCTTAATAACATGCTAACTAAAATGGTCAATGCATCTAGTTGGGATTGGCATTTAAACATCCCCTTCACCTTATGGGCATATTTCACTAGCATTAGGACCCCTATGAGTGCTACCCCTTCCTCTCTTTTGTTTAGAGTAGAGGTCATCTTGCCTCTTGAAGTCAAAATCCCATCTCTTCGTATATCATTTCAATATCTCATTAGTGAAAATGACTATTATCAGTACTATTTAGCTCAGTTTGAGATACTTGATGAACATTGTTTAGCATCCCTTACCCATATCCATGTCTATCAATAGTGCATCAAGCATGCCTATAAAAAATACCTCAAAGTGCAAGAATTCAACATTAGTGACATCATCCTAAAGGAAAATTAGCATGCCACCAATATGGATAAAAGTAAGTGGGGAATGTTTGCTTTCAATTGGCTTGGACCCTATATCATAACCCATAAGTATGGATTAAGGGATTAATGGTTGTCTTCTCTTGAAGGTCACCCAGAACCTAAGGCCCTCAATGCTTCACATCTACATCCATTCTTTTGTTGAGAAGGATCAAGTTCACCTTTTGTTTAACTTAAGCTCATCCCTTATTATCCACCCTCATTTATCTCCCTATTTTAGGGACAACTGATTAAGACTAAATCATGTGATTATCCATCATAGTCATAGCCTAATCTTGAATAGTGGGTACCATGGCTCTACCCATGGCATGATTCCCATGGTATTTTTCACCCCTTTCATAGGATGCACTTCCATAATCATTGTCACCTAAACCTATTCACACCTAATCAACCTCTTGTGTTTTTAATTTTACCTTCATAAAGGTGAACACTGAAGCCTATATAAGCATGTCTATGTCAAGAAAAATCAAACAATAAAATAGCCAAATCCAAACCAATATAAATCATGGGTCATTCCTATCATTCGCAAACTATTCCTTTGAAGGACAACTATTACAAAACCTTTAACAAAACAAAGAATCTTAGACCAGTCCCTTGAAGGATGGATAAGTAAAGCATTTTTCAAAAGCACAGCAATTTATTGGAAGCTTCTCGTATCAATCATCTTCTCATATACACAATAAAGCAAATAACCCATTTTTGGTTTCACAACAAAAGCATACTAATTTTGAGTGTCATAATCAGCGCTTATACAACAGCATAAACTGTAATCCATAACCAGATTTCACAAGTAGACTTCTTGCATCGATTAGTCTACACTTTGTATGACATAGACTTATTTATCTTGGCTCTTTGGACACCTATAGAAGAGGCATGTTAGTCTCGCAAGAAGGTTCCATTTCCATCTATTCCCCCTTTCTATACTATAAGCAAGGGATTTTTTAGCTTACTTAACACTACATGATCAAGACACATTTTTAACCAACTAACGAATGCTAATGTGAAGCATTCAAAGGGCTTATGTTTATTAAGCCAATCCAGCTTCGATTTTGGTCTAGTCCTTGTCAAATAAGAAGCATCATGCCCTCTTCTTATCCTATGGTGACTAGTTGATATTTTCATTTAAGCATTTGTCTCTTGATTACATTCTTTGTTTCCCCATTTAGTGTTGTTAATTAAACTACCTCATGAATTTTATCTTTAAACAAATTAACAATAAGCATACCCATAACAAGCATAATAAATCATAACATCTATAAGCGATTAAAACAATCAACCATTTTCCACCACATGTCTAAAATCTAAATAATGAAACATATAATCATTAAAATTTAGCATGTCATAAACATCACTATCCTCCATAAATTCCATCTCATACCTAGCTAGGTTAATCTACATCATTGTCTAACATCCATGAACATAAGCATAATCCATAAGCAATATAACATCACATCATAAGCATTAAACATCAACACAAACCATAAACCATGAACATGAGCATAAACAATGATAATATACATAACTCATGAGTTAAATTGCATGATAAATGTGTATAATTATATAGCCATGTCTCTCTCAAAATGTACATCTCACTGCATCAACTCGTAGGCTAGAATAAAAATGATATACACATGTCATAACCTAGTCATATCTTGTCTATGCCCCAAGGGCACCACTATCTCCTAGATCACTAATGGATCTTGGTGCCTACCCACATGCTCTACCTACCAATCCCCTAGGTGTACCTATCTTTATAGCTAAAGATGTTTCCCACTGGCCTGGTGTCTCTATACTAACACTTCCTACCAAGTTGGCTCTATACTCACCCCATCAAGGCTCTTGTGGATACTGTATCAAAAATATGGCCTCATAATACTATATATCCTCTACTATAGCTAGGTATCATTCCATGTGGATCATGTCTAGTGGCCCTTTCTATGTTGTAGCTACTACTCCTCTTCTCTACCTTAGAGAGTCCCTCTCCTGTGTAACCAAGGTGAGTGAAGACCTTGCCTAGTCCCTATCACCTATGAGAGTAAAACCCTGACCTTATAAGGTAACAACTTGGCCCTGTAATGTGGCCACTTGCCCTTGTAATGTTGTGACTTATACCTATGAAGTGGCTAATGTCACTCCTACCTATCCATCAAGGCTATCCCCTGATGCCTATACTCTCTAGACCCCTCTCCTAGCTAGGTCCATGACCATTAGCCTTATACTTCCATCATCCCCACTAATATATGCTACTACATATAAATTTTGGTACCATGTGATGTACCCATTTGTAAACCCAACATCATTTATTTGTGCCATAGTTGGTAGATCCTTATGGTCTAACAAAGTTAGCACAGGATGTGGTTTTGGCAAAAAAATCTCAAAGACCTCATACATATACCTAGGGAATGCACCTAGAATACCCTATACAAGGCCAAATTGCCTCCTCACCCTCTCAAATGGGATGAGCTCCACCTCTCCATCCCTTTGCTTGAGTATCCACCTGTAGCTCTATAGGGAGAGTGTATGCCTCCTATAATGAGGCCATACAGGAAACTAAAGATAAAGTCTCTAGGTGATATTTCTAATCACTAGTACACCCAGTGCACCCTTGAACCAATTGACATCATGGGATCCACCTATTACACCTGATGTAGTGAAATCACCCCTCCACCATATAAAGCTAACTAAGAACTCAATCTATGTGTACCTTGCCCATGGTATCCCTACTAGCCTCAGCACCCAGATATGCTCATAGGCTCAATAATGTAGAACCAGGCCAACACTAATACCATATCACCTATGGGCCCTAAACCCCCATAAATCCCTATATATCTAGACTAATAAAATAGGTACCCAACTGAACATAGTCCATCTTAGTAGCAGCTCCACCAGTACCCCCAATAGTAAATATGGGAACCCCCCATTGTTTGAGTTGACAAGGACAAAGCAAGAGACAACAATCATCAGCATCATCATGAGTCTCCTCTCACTCAAAAACCTCTTGTACAACATGTTATAGTTAAACCCATAGCATACCATCAAACCTAAT
This sequence comes from Torreya grandis, assembly GCA_037957365.1. Lineage (NCBI taxonomy): Eukaryota > Viridiplantae > Streptophyta > Pinopsida > Cupressales > Taxaceae > Torreya > Torreya grandis. The sequence goes on along the minus strand of JARHVA010008012.1, from coordinate 527,537 downwards.
CACTGTCATCTCCATATAAAATCTCCACAAGCTCCCCCTGCTCCTCTCACTCTATGTGATAGATTAGATCACCCTAGAACAGAAGTTGTATGATCCTATGCATTTCCTCATGTAAGATCATCATCTTGTTGGTCATCAATAGGAAAGTGTTCATAGTGGGATCCCATCTCTTAATGAGTGCTAAAACTATGGATGTATCCTAAGGCACATGCTAATAATGCCTCATCACTCCTAACCCAACCTCCTCCATGTGGGTTCAGTTGGCTAGAGTCATCCCCTACTAAATCTCTACAAAGATATGCAACACTTAGTCATGCATTTATATCTACTTCTTGGCCTACATCAATTTAAAAACAAAGATTAGCTATTTCTAACTTTTAACTAACCCTACCTTACCCTTCAGCTTTACATAAGCAACCTCTCTTTACCCTATCTTTACCCTTCTACCTGTTTGTACCCTCTAACATCCTAGCCAAGCCTACACCTAGCAAGCACCATCTAATTTGCCTTAGAATTTTAAATGATTTTCAAACCTATCCCTTCCCCTAGTCGACCGTCGATGGTCATGGTGACCATCGATGGTCATGGTGACCATCGATGGTCAAGCATCCATTTTTTCATGGATTTCTACCATCGATGGTCGAGCTAGACCATTGATAGCCACTATGGGTGTTCTGATATCAAAACACCCAAAACCTACCACACCCTAAGAATTACCTAATATGTAATTAAATATCCGAATTTTCTACCCTAAGGTACCTACCCAACCCAATTCACCTACCCACCCTATCCTTCTCCAACTTTAACTATAAATTTACCTAAATTCCCTAAAAACCCTAACTAGGGCATAACAAACCAAACCCAAGTATTTCAACCTACCTTGACCTCCCACCCCAATGAAAATGCATAAAATCAAGTTAATTTATCAAATTAAAAGCACCCTTACCTTGTTTCATGACCACTACCATAGAGTCAGTCATAAGCCTACTCATCCTCATCTGTACCTATGTGTTCCTTACATCCTAACTGGTCCTCTAGGTCCACTCTCCACCTTAGTTAACAGTCAACCTCCACCACAATAGTCCTCATTAGTAAGATATTCACCCTAAATCATGATAAATACCAGAGCTCAAAGTCAATGCAAGCAAAAGTAATAATGAGTTAAAAGTGATTTAACTTTTACTTTTACCTCATAGACTTTTAGGGTTTCCACCCTGACCATTGATAGTGAAGTTGATCATCAATAATTGCCCTTGGGGACCTTGACCATTGATGGTTAGGTGGCCCTACTTTTTTTCTCTTACTTTGAGCAAGTCATCTTTAAGTAGAATTGAATCAACTCACCCACCCATGGAGACTACCTTCTCTACCCACCCTGACCACCTCACCATTGGTCCATTTCAGCCCAACTAGCATGCATTTTATGACACTTTTTGCCTAGTCATTTGATCATAATGATAACATTACCATGTTGACCACTTTTTGAACTCACACCACCTTGAATTTACCTAACCCACTTATGTCTTTTTGGGAGTACTTCCTACCTCAAATACCCATGACACTTGACCCATTTGTGTTTTCACCAGGAGCACTTCATGTCTTGGATACCCACTAAAACATAGACATCACTTTAAATATTTATGAGTGTACCCAACCATCATGATTACATGTGGTCATGCGGTCCACTTGTCTCTTGTCCTTCTAGAACCAACCTTTATTTTTATCAAATATGTCAACCTTGTCAATGTATGATCTTGGCTATCACCCTTTTTGTTGCACTTTGCATACCTATTTGTGCTTTAGTTCCCAACCTCTGACCCACTTTCATAACATTCACATTCATCATCACCTTCACCCATCTTATCAAACTCGCACCTGATTATATTTTACCTCATCAACCCTCAATTTGAGGGGAGACACCTCTTCTCATACACAAGGTAGTTAGACCTTTGACCAACATTAGTTTTTATTTTGTGGCTTGTTGATTCAAGCTATATCAAAAATCTGCACACCATAATTTTAAATTTTGTAATTCCCCTAGACCACCTTAGGACCAATTTGACCCTCTAACCCCTAATCAAACTTAACCCAAGTTAGTTTGGTTAAACTAGCTTAACTCACCCTTTAACCTACTCTTACCCTTCATCCTTGACCATCGACGATCAAGATGACCATCGATAGCCAGAGTCCACCTCCTCAACCTCCAACATACAAATCATTCACTTTACTTTTCTAAATATAACTCATCTAAATCTACGTACGATCCATTGCATGAGTGAGTTAAAATTAAGAGGCCTAGTTCATGTCTTATTATAACTCTCTTGCCTTGCCTATAAGGAGAGAGAAGAAGGAACGTGAAAAGCATCTAAAATTATTATCAAGAGCTTGTACATCTAGAATTCTCTTTTTTTAGGTTAATCATCATCAGTATTCTAGCAAATTAGCTACTACATCAGAGAGCCAACTTGCTACCACAACTCCACCAAAGCACCAAGTACCGTTACTCTATTAGAATCATGTCAGACTCCACCAATAAGTCCACTACCTCAAGCATCCACCTGATCAACTTTTCCAATATAAGTATTTGATTTATAGTATTTAATTACTTTGTTTGATTTTTGTAATTAGCCCAACACCAACCCATCTCCCAAAATCTAACCTTGTGATCTCATTATTCAACTATTCACAAACCTAGATCTAAACACAATAACTGATGATGGTTATCTCAATTGTCGATGATCCATCCAACTGCCAATGGTCACCCTAACCACCAACAGTCACCTTAACCACCGATGGTCAACCCAACTACCTACAATCACTATAGAAGTAAATTCTAGCAAGCTATTTCCACCTACCTACCCCCAACCAAATATGATTTTCTATATCCCTGCTTGTTCATAGACCCCTCACCAATTTTCTAAAGTAGACCCTAGTCATTTAGCACTAGTATTAATTAGCTTATCATTATTTTAATCATTTTTAGTCTATTTCTTTAGCAAATCTCTTGTGTTCAATTTTAGTACCTTTTGATTATTGATGCAAGAACTTTTTATTTTGTTTATAAGCTTAATTATTTAAAATATGTGGATTGACAGCCCCTAAAAAAGTTCTTGCTTTTGGGATCTAGCTATTGCTAGGCAATCCACCCAACTATTTGTCTAACAAATATATTTGCTTTAGTGATTTCTTATATGTAGGTCATCCTCTCAAGTGAAAGAGGAGTTCTTTGCAATCTTTTATTTCAACGTGCACACAATCAAACAGGTTTTTCAACTATTTTCATACTTAGTTTCTTCTTTTCCCTTTCTAAAATAATAATCAAAAATTTATTGAAACAACACGCACTGTTGACATTGTACTTTGTATTATTTTCCCTATTCTCCATTAATGAATATAAGTTGCATTTCCTACAAGTTCATGCTTTCTCTCTATTGAATGTGTTTTTTTATTTCGCATAAATATTGAACTACACATTCACTCCGCATAGCCATAGCTCAATTATCCCTCACACACCTCAGTCCTGGGCCCTGTGGTGTGGATTATCACTCCTACCCTTTGATTGGTTCATGTAAGAAGGTGAGTGGGCTATTTTTCATCACTTTCTCACATATGCATCTTCTTGATCCAACAGGGAATTTGAGAGATAAATTATCTTCACAACTCATGCAAAAATTGGTTATTTACCTCTTATGGGAAAGTATAAATCAATATAAAAAATTATAGCATGTAGTTTCCCAAAAATCCCTTCCACCTGACATCCACTACATGAGTACAAACCTATTTAGTCTCCTTCTATGTGTGCCATTAACTAAGATTACTCATATGAGACACTATGTAGGCTACTAGCCGCACATACATGTGTTTTGGAAACTCTACAAATATTATCTCATAAATGGGATTTTAGATCTCATTCTCCAACCATTTTCTTGATTTAAAATCTCATCTTCTAGGTATATTCCTTACAAACTCCAAAGTTTTCTCTTCAAACCACCGTTCCAAATGTTTTAGCATGATATTGAACACAATCACTTCCTGAATCCTCCATCATCCAATCGAACAAGGTCCCAACAATGGAACCATAATATTGGGTCAATTTTTTCACTTTATAAGTGAAAACGCACCAATGTGCAATTCAACAGATACCCTACTTCATATGCTGACCTATCAATTAAAAGAGATTAATGACCTTTTTTTTATATTCATTGAAGGAGAATTCATTATCATTATGGCCATTAAAGTTATAATATCATATATTAACATATATAAAGCAACCATATATCTACAGTCTACTTTATAAGAATCAACAAACATATGCAATAATAATCTCAAATGCACTCTATGCATTAACAAGATATTTTATTCATAAATTGAGCATTAATATTGTATTTGTATGTGCAACATTGTCTTCCATAGCTTGTATTTATATCTCCCATGCCTTCATCAAGAATACAATTAGCATAATAAAATCATCTACTAATTAACTCACCAACATAACCAACACTATTACAATGGCAAGGTGGGTATATAGATATCATTCTTCCTTTATTTACAAACATGGAACCATAACCCTAAAAGTTGGTTGGTCATATCTTTAACATAGGATAATCTCAACAAAATTTACTCTTGGCCCAAAACACATGCTTTACTAGGCATGCCTTACTTTTTTCAAAGTTCTTAGTTGTTATGTGTATATGTAACCATTGGTTATTAGCTTATACTCATGTTTGTGCCACATATGCATTCTTTTCCTTTGTTTATAATTTTGTGTGGATCTTTTTTCTTTCACATGCCTATGTTTTACCCAAAAACTCACCCATTCTCCTTATTAATCTCTTGTATCTACTATTACTTAATCAAAACTAGAGTTAAACACCCTCTAGTTCATACTCTCATATGAGTCCCAACCTTTCCACACCCTTGCACTTAATCAAAACTTAGGGTCAAATTTCCTAAGAGGTCTACCTATGCTCCTACAATACTCCTATTATAAACCTAGGAGGACCATCTGATAATGCAATGTCATAAGTTACCACCTAAAGTGTTCTTTTTTTCAATTCTTCCAAAATATTTTCTAGTATCACATTGATATCCTCACCCAAATATAACAAACCATCATTTGATTTAAAAAACCTATGAAGCTACTATCAAACACCATAATTTGGAAACCCACCAACTATGCAAAAACTATTTCTTTGACATTACTAAAGAATTCAATGTTTGGGAGGTCACATTCCATGTCTCTTTCTCTGTGAAGGGTAATAAGGTCCTAAAAGTATGAAACCTTAAAGATTGTTTCAAATTATAAAATCCATGTTGTACTTAAGACCCCCTTTGGTTCTTATCCCTTTTCCTCTTGATTCCATGGGCACTAGAAGGGAAGACATGTGAGTATCTAGAATTTCATTGTTATTATCTATTTTGATTAGGCATAGATTATTGGCTCTTTAAGATCCAATCAATTTAATGTTAGAGATTCCATATGGGATTGCATTAAACCACTAGTTGAATATTTGGGATGTGATTAAGGACCATATCTCTTCCTCCATGTTTGAGTATCCCCCTTCCATGGGTAATTCTTCTTTTTCCCTAATTGGATTTGGCCTCAAAACTACCATGTCTACCTGGGAGTTTTCCAATCCAAAACAAGGGAAAGTGGTAGAAATTGAGGAATTGGTCCTCATATAGAGTAAACAAATAAATACTCTCAATGGTAGGTTGGGTGACAAAAGGGAATATTTTGGCTTAGTGTGTTGCAAATCTCAAGTCAATTGCTTACATGGAGGCCCTGAAAACCAATTTGGCCATTTCTATGAAACAAATCTTTTGTTGTGCTTATGATATGTGCTATAAGGGCCTATTTGTAGTTGAAACTATTCACAATTTGCATTTACACGTAATCAAATTCACAATTTGCAATTACACCTAATCACATTCACAATTTTCATTTACACATAATCACCAACGCTTTAGTAAGGAAAAAGTGGAGGACTTTGGCCCTTGGTTGAGAATTAGCATTAGAGATCAGAAACCATCACGTAGAAAATTGAGCAACATGTTAGAGATGAAGTTCATACTTTTGAGCTTAATCAGAGTTGGATTGTATTTTACAATCAATATTATTTCTGAAAACGATGCCCAAATAATTATTCTCTTAAAACAAATTATATTTTATATCATTTGGTGAAAAGAAACTAGATTGTCTCTTTAGTTTCGATGGTTTTTATATAACTATTTTCAAATTCTTGATATAAATTAGAAAAATATTACATTTAAAAAAAAAATTAAAGAATATATATTTAAAAAATTAAAAAAAAACCTATAAATAAAAGAATAAAATATACACCCATATAAAAGATGAAAGCTTTAAGGCAAATAATACCTTTGAAATTAAAAAAACGCACGTGAAAAAATTTTATTCACCTTCAAACAATTTTTATGAAAAACTTTGAATAAATATAGTCCGATCCTAAAGTGGGACAGCCATTTGAATAAAATCAAATTAGTATGGAACATAAGAGATCCAAAAATCAAGCGTCCCTTTTCATAACAGAGGAAATAGGCACTAGTGTTTCAGCCTAATGATAAGAAGGTCCCTTCTTGCCATCCAAATCTTTGAACACCCAAAAGGGATCATATAATCAAAAATAATAATACAAATTCCTGGTAATCTGCTTCCCCAATAACTCATTTTATTTGGCATTTTATTCTTATTTCTTAATCAAAAGAATCAAATAAATGGTCTTCCAAGTGAGAAACATACAGTGAAGAATTTGAGAACCCCAAACTATGGTGAATATATGTGGTTAATATTTAACAGGTTTGGCAAGATGAATGATTAGAAATGCTTTAACAGGTCTATGGTCCGACGTTTTTATAGTGTCAATGGAGTCATACTCATGCACGTCGGCTTTGATGTTTGTGGCACTATTTACTTTGTACAATATTCTATCAGTCCACGATGGAACTCTTTCCTGCAACACAATAACGCCTCAAGCTGTCAATGAAAATGTTTCTGCACAAACTTTTTTCTCCCAACATTATTATTATGAAGGATATTACTTCAGTAGACTCTGAATTATTGAAGAATGCATGATTACAATGAACACAAGTATAAATTTTAAATTGGTATAATACCTTAGCACTGGTATCATAATTGTCGGTTCCAATGTCATACTTGTAAGTGGGTCTGAAAGATAGTGGACCTTCGCAGAAGCCATGGAATATCTCTCCTCTTTCTGCTTCTCTAGAAAGTTGGTCCTTCGCCCTCAGCAGCTGTATATAGTAATAATGTCACTCTATATACTGGTTGCTCAGAAATCCAGGAAAACATTTAGTATTGAGACCTTGGATGAGCCTATCTATGTGCCTCTGTATTTATTAGTAGAGAGCGAGTTAAATATTTTCTGTCAATCAACTTTGTAAGGGTGATGAAGTAGTATTTTTGAACAGATAACAAAATATCAATCTACTATTAATTGTTACCCCATCAAAAATACTACCTTATTATCTTTTCATGTTGACCCTGAGAAAATAATCAAATGTGGCTATGATAAAGAAGCTCATCCCCAATGGCTGTGCATAAGAAATTACCTTTTGAAGGTTCTGATTGATGAGTGAACTGACTGATTTTCTGTTGCCTTCAATTCTATAGTTGAGATCTCCCAGCCACACCACTACATCTGATTGCCCCACAGCAGGACATAACGCACCGTCTTGCTCTGGAGAAAGACTGTTCATTCGATTTGGACTTCTCTTTGGTTTGGTAAATATAGTCTGGCAAATGCGCTGGTACTGAACATTTCGCTCCAACACGTTATTCTCGTGAGCTGCAGTAAAAGAAATGATTGGGTTGAAAAAACAAAAAAATCCAGCCGTGAACGGAACAATCTTTATGGCATTTCTATTTAGATTGTTAATTGATGTCAGGGTCGTCTCATAAATGTAAGAAATAAAGAAATAAATAAGAGTTTTTATGTTTTTACAGTTTATAAGATTGATCAAAATGATTTTTGAGATAAAATTGTGTATATAATTTAAGATGTATTTTGAATCAATAATATGATTTATCACTAGTAAAAAATATCATGATGAATTATAATTGGTAATTAGAAATACATCCAATCTCAAATCACATGAAAAATCATTCTAATCAATAAATAATGAAATGAAATAATATAATTCAACATAAAAATATATATTTATATTAAATTCTTTTAACAATAAATTGTGATTGATGATCAGAAATGTTAAACAAAAGACAACCATACAATATTTATAAAATGTGTAAATTTAATTGTTAATAATCTGAAAGGTCTAACCAAAACAAAAAAGATACAATATTTCTAAAACCTATAAATATAATGTAAAAACATAAAATCTCTGATGAGAATTCTTTCTCTGGCCCATTGATTTACTGTGAGTTGGACTGCGCTATCTATTTATAAGCTGTAAACATATGATTCTGAGGGCCGTTACATCATGGTTGACAATGTGTCTTTTTGTCGTTAAAACGCGCCACTTTTTGAAGTTGGAAAACAATGGGAAACGGTTCATTAATTTAAACAGCTAGCTCTAATAGTAATTTAACAGATGAAAGAGCATTCTAATTGGTGGTGAAAGGAAGTCAAGGCACAGAGGTTAGGATGTATTTACTTACGAGATAAATGACATGCAATGAAAATAAAGGAAGAGTTGTTGTATTTGAAAGATATGCCCACCGCCCCCTTGTGTCGTCTTACAACGCCTCCCAACCCCCCTATTCCCACTTTATCCACTCTAACATCTGCATATTCTCACCACAAAACAATTTCAGATTTGACCCATATGGAAATCTAATCCATGGACTAGACAGGACATGAGATTCACCTTTAATGAAAGGCTGTATAGGATTCCTTGCAAATAGGAATAGTTGCAGAGACACCATGACAGAAGCAGCAACCAAGCTGCACCCAGATTAAACCATCAGTTAATGAAATGTATAAATTATGAAAAAATCTTTTTCCTCGTAGAAATGCAAAACATGAACTCTAACACGTCCTTAATGCGATTTACTAAGGAGGAAGCTCTCCAGGCTTTGTAAATTACAGATATTTCACTAGCTTAAAAAAAATAGCGTCCATTTCCAACGTTTTAGAAATCTAGGAAGCAACCTGTAATTTCCTCCCAAGGCATTCAGAATCAGAGAACTGGCATTGCAGTTAGGAACTTCTTGCAGTCCTATAACATACAAGTCAAAGCTTTCTCCTCTCCCACCAACAAGCTTCTGAAGTTCATGGCATGCAACCTGGAAAATAGACTATTAAATTAATCCTTAACACTTTGAAATGAAATGAAATAATTTATATCATTTATTAACTTGCAGAATAGATCAATGGTATACCAGCATATAGAACAATCATATAGGTTTCAGTGAGTGTGGAGCATATATTTCCTGTTACATCTATGTTAGTGGGAGTTTGGTTTACCATTAAGATGGAGCATTCATGGCAACAAACAGTGGCCTGAGTTCAAAATCTTATGTAATGAAAGTTCATACTTATACTTCAATTCACCAAGTTTAAGATTCAGTGATGCAATGGATGTGCATCTTATTCTATTAAAACAAGTAATGGAGGAGTCAACTTCTCAATTAAGGAATATTGTATGTAGAGGAAGGCTGCCCATGATTGAGGAAGAGCAAAATCATGTGCGTGCGCAGAAAAAAGCCTAAAATGTAATCCTTTAAGCACTAAAAACTAAAATGAAATAAGCATCGACTGCATTAACATTAGCCTATGCTGGTAAATCAAACATAAGGAAAGGAAAGCTAAAATTTTCATTAAGAGCAATAGAAACAACAATTGCGTATCTGATGTTGCAGTTGGAATAAAATCTTGAAAATCAGTACCACCATACCTTCCCATTCATATTCCAGGTGACAATGTGTACACACAGATCCTGGACATTAGCAGCAGCAGTCTTAGGGAGCCTACACGCCTTCCTTTCAATTCTTCTGATGCCCCAACTATGAATCTTCTCCTTCTCGCTTAGACTCCTTTCCAGAAAGCAGAGTATATCCTTCCTTGTGAGGCCGTGGAATGCCGCCAGATCAGAGCCACTTAAACCATCAATCTTCAACCTGACCTCCTCCATATCTCGATCCTGCTCCTCCAATCTAGGCCTCTGCTTCGATGCCCCGTAATCCTTTTCTTCTTCTGCACACAGATCACATCCACTAGCACTGCAGGGCTTTTTCCTCTTCTTCACAACGCCCTTCTCATTGTCTGTAACATTTACAGATTTGGCAGGCCTTTGTACAATGCAATTCCCCATTCTTTGAAAATATTGAAAAATCATCGTCCAACAACAGCCAATACTTTCTGACAAGCTTCAAAATACCCATCATGTATAAGAGGTTTTTCACAGAACATCCACAGCTTCAAGTTTCCTTTCATTCATTGTTGGTGAAGCAATGATATAGTTGAAAACTACAAATAAAACAGAATTTCCGTTTATCTGATTTTGATTAAATGATATGTTTGAATACCTAACTCCAAGAGTTGTTGACCTGCAAAAATGGCTTGAAACAATCATGAAGTCTTGTTATGGCCTCAATTTCTTCCAAAACCAGGTATGCATTATGCAGTATAAAATTGAGGCCGGCTTGCACATATTCATATGATCCCTTGTCAATTCATAAAATAAAATAATAGTTTGAATTCGGTGTTGTCGTCGTTGGAAAGTGTCCGTTTTGTCCAGGAGACAATGGTCGGCCTTCACGCGGATTCTTTCAAGGTACCATTAAAATATTTAACCGTTGGAAAAAGAAACATTATGTGAATTAATTTATCCTTGCCTGATTTCGTGATAAATAAAGATGGCGTGTCACAAGGACGATGGTATTGACTTTAGGTTTGCATGTCACTTAATTTGTGGGGCTGATTTCCCTTTTCTTTTTATTTGTGTGGTTTTTTCTGATATTATTTATATAATCCATTCCATTCGTGGGTCCGATTTCCCCTTGTTAAGGAACGTGATGGAGAGTGGTACAATAAAAACTTTCCTATGCGTGTGGGTATCTAATAGTTTCGTTTAAGATTTTTTTAAAGACAGCATATGTCCAACGGACAATGAGAAGAATAAAACAAGGAAGCCAACTTAAAAGTACCAAAACAAGCCACCAAATGGTACCATAAACGTAATTATTAAAAAAAACTTAAATTAAAAACAATAAGTGTGTGGGGAAGCAAACAACATTATATCACATTCAAACTCAACATCATCTTCAATAATAGGTCGTTTATATTTCTCAGCGTTTATTTTTTATTATTATTCTCACCATTTTTATTAGGTTTTAATTATGCAATAGAGCCCAATTACATTATACTTTATTTCTCATCGCTAACTTAAATGTCTTTTGATGTTTCAATTCTATGAATCCTTTTATTATTGTTGTCCTCTGTCAACTCACTCGTCAAATTTCCCATTTCAAACCTTTAAACTTGCTTAATTATCTTATTTGAACCAATCCTATTGCATTTTTCAATAAAGTCTTCAAATTTTAACAAAATTCTATTCACATTGTTTTATATGAATTGAACCAGCGCAAGAACAAGAATACCCTTCCCAACAATTAGCATTTGTTTTCCATCTAAAGAGGATTGAGAAGACATGTTACTTTGGACTGAATGGACAATTGTTTCATCATCCTCACTCATGTTATTATTACTATAATCTGCCACTTCTTGCTCTTGCTCAAATTATTGCAAAGACACATCGAGAATGTCCAATAGTTTTTCCCTGTTATCAACCATACCTTCTTTTTCACTTGCTTCAAACTCAAACACACCTACTAAATTTGGGTCCAATTATATGCCCTACACAAAACAAGAATCGTTTATCAACTTCCATTCAGTGTCTAATATATTCACCTCTGCAACACAAAAGTGAAGTGTTTGCCAATCTAGGTAGGTGTTATGTATAGGATATCATTCAATCCCAGTATGGAAATTCAAAGTATTTTTCATTAATCTATTCTTCAAAAAATTTACGTCTCGTTTTGAGGCACCTTGAACTATAAGAAGATATGCACTTCAACAATATGCAAAGTAAATTCTCTAGAGAACTTAGTAATCACTTTGATTTTAAACTACAAACCCTTTAGGTTCCTTTGCTTCTATATGAACCACAAAACCTTGCTGGAAAAAACAAGTCATAGTTTATTAAAAACAAATGGACTTTCTTTACAAAATAGACATAACCAAAAGTAACAGTGATCCATGCAATATCACAAGAAAATAATCTAACCTATGACTTAAAATAGCTTTTCCACACAAGAGCAGAAATTAGGCAAACGAAAAAAATGCTTAATGGTTTCTAATTACCCACATAAAGTAAGAAATGGTTTACTGAGGCCAGACTTATGAAGAACATCACCAACATCAATCTTGTTATGAATCAATAATCACCTAAAACAAAATTTCTTTGGTTCAAGGTAGGAAGAACAAATAATATCAAATCTATACTTCTATTTATAAATTGGATCACATAAAAAGACCATTTATTATTTGATTCAAGAAATATTCTATGCGAAAATGAGAGCTTAAGGTATAATTATTTTAAAGTAGTGATATCCCCTAACTAAGGTCCTCTTAACCATTTAACACTATTCTATAATTCATACTCAACTTCTATACTTGGGCTAATAGAAGAACCTTTCATGGTTTTAGTGATCATAGTATAAGTCCTTAGGTGTGTCAAGCGGAGCATATATTTAAACCTAAAATCCATCAAAGTGAACCACAAACTAAAATATTGAAAATCCTTAAAGGATTTAATCCCCTTAGAAAACCAATTAAAGGTAGAGCAACCTCTTGTCAATGCAAGTGGAATATTGTGGCATTTTAATTCCACCATATTGGTTTTTAACCCTATTATTGACTTATAACCTTACCATCTGTGTAATGAAATTACTTAGATGATTTGAAATAATAGTTCATCATATATCACATAATTAAGAATAGAATAAGCAAATCCACAACAATAATTGGTGAAAGAATAAAATACTTGAATATTATGACTGAGCCACTTCAAGGGGGAAACCTCCATAATAATGCAATAAAAATAAAATTCACAATATGATGATAAAATACTAACCATTGCCTCCTATATATACTCTATTTTGCCATAGTTATTCTATAGGCTGACCATACTAAGAACATCAATAAATGCAACAAGATAATATGAAGTTGTGTAAGCCACAAGTTGGTCACACATATCCCTAGACACACTATAGGTGAAGGGCATAGAAATATGGAACCAAAACCATTGCATATAGGTTTAACAATCACCAAAATGTTTCAACATCTCATAGGGCTTCCACGAGGAAAGGAAAATAAGAGATCTTGCAACCCTTACTAAGAAGGAGCCAATCAAAAGGTCAAAGATATGCAACCCCTTCCATTTTGGTTTCCCTTTTGAAAACCCCTCGGAATGTTATTTCTAACAATCAATTTTTACGGCTCATTCCATTTTAGGGCCCTAATAATCCATTTGACCATAAAATACATACCTTATATTTTCAAAATTTTAATCCTCAATCCACCCAATGTCTTAGGTTTGCAACATATTTCCCATACAATAACATGTGTTTTCTTGTTACCCTTTCTCTTTGACCATATGAAATCCCTTACCATCATGTGGAGTTTATCAAGCTGATAATTACTAAACATCCAACAAGAGAAATGATATATACTAAATGAGGAAAGAACTTTTTGAGAAACATGTATTCTTCCTAAGAAAGTTAACAAAATGTCCATGCCATTTAGAGATATTTTTATTTATCTTGATAAAAATACACTCCCACATCTCCTTGTAATAAGAGAAGAATGAAAATTAAATCCCTAATTGCCTAATCATATGAGTAGATACCTTCCAAAGCCATCCAAAATAACTGACCTAATCCAAGGGAAACTCATCCCATCCAATCAAAATAGATTTTTTAATTGTAAATTTAGAACCAAAAGTTGAACAATAAATATTCAACATATAAGTCATTTGTTTAAAATCATATTTCTATAACATAGGAAAATTGGTTATATCATCTGCAAACAAGACATCAACCAATTCAATAATATTAGGTAAGGTGATGCCTTTTATAGGTAGACTTAATGAATCATCTCTAAGAAATAAGTGAAGGGACTTAAATGAAATAATAAACAATGAAGGGGGAAGAGGGAAACCTAATCTAATGTCCATATTTGAAGCTCAAAGGGTTTAGTGAGTTCCCTATTAATTTACACAATTGCATAAGCATCTTTAAAAATTACATTTACAATTCTAAAAAATGTCTTGAAACACAAAGGCCCTTAGAATTAGATCAATATACAATCATTCATTTTTTCCATATGCTTTTTCAAAGTCAAGAAAATTAATACACACATTTTCCTTAGAGATATTTTCCTAGTGCATATTTTCAAGAATATATCTTTCTTTAACAAAACTAGTTTGAGTCATAGAAATAATATTTGGGAGGAGACCCATAATTCTTTGTGCAATATTTTATACAAGGATTTTGTATGTCAAATTATATAAAGTAATGGTTATCAATTTTTTTTATCTAAGTGGAATCACCTTCTTTTTGGATTAACTTGATAACACCATAATTGATACTAGAACCAAGAGAACTCACCTTCATGGCCTCCTATATATAATAAGACATTCCAAATCAATCCAACCCTTAATCACCTTATAAAACTCAGTTGGAATCCCATCAAAACTTAGGTCATTTTCATCTTTTAAATATTTAATAGAAAACTAAACTTCATCAAGTAATACCTCACTATCCATAGAAGCCACATCCTTAGTAGTCAGTTTCTTTACAATAATTCTAGATCTTGGCATTCTATTTTATTCAATTTGATTATTGGACCCATCAAATGTGAAGAGAGAAGAATAAAATGAGAATAAAACATCTTTAATCGCCTTAATAACTTTAGAAACCACACCCCAATATCAATAGCTTTGATATTTTCTCTAACTTATTTTTACTTGAGAATTCTAAATAAGTAATTAGTCCCTTTATCACCTAGCATAATCCAAGTCAATCTTTCTATAATTTGAACACCTTTATAAATGCATTGTTGGACCATTTTATGAGAGTGTGTAAGTTGAGGCAAGTCATTAAGAAGTTTATCATCAGTAGGATAATTTTGAATCATAACTTCAACATTAATAATTTTTTATTGAACATATATACCAAATTTCCTTGTTATTTTAGCTTTGGCTTGACCAAAGGTTCTCAATTTTTTTTGTTAAGGTCAATGCATTGATTCCAGATATCAATGTTGGACAAAGAGGTGGACATAACCATGGTTAAATACCAAGATGTCCTAAGTTCTTCCAATCAATAATTATCCATAAGTTGATACATTTTAATATTCTATGATCCCTTCCATTCATCCTCTTTACGCTCATCAAATGCCCTCGAGTCAAATTTCATTTCAATGGGATGATGGTTCAATAGATTAAATTGTAAAACTTTCACTAGATTCTCACCATCCAAGTGTTTCACTGTAAAGTGGTCTTTATCAACATATTACCTTTCAAGTCTAGAATAAATTATATTTTTACCACCCTGATTATTGTATCATGTATACAATATTGTATCATGGATCATAAAGTTTGTAAATACACTTCATTTTAGACTAGAAGAAAATCCCATTACCCTTCCATCTCAAGGGAATACCACCATACTTGTCCTCCTCCTAAATAATGTTGAAGTCACCCAAAACTACCCATGAAATGTTAACCAATTTTTTATAAATCCAATTCTAAAATTTAATTTGTCCCGATAGTCATTTGGAGCATAAACTAAGTAAAACCCAGACTTTATGCATTGTGTTTAATCCTAAACCAAACAACTCTCTAACATGGTGAAAATTTTTGATCAATGATATCATCATCATGTTTATCATTAATTACTATATAATCTCCTCCTTTAATTATAATATGGTTTATATAAAAATACATGACATTAGTTCAAACATATTTTAGAGCAAGCTCAAGCCTAGTTCCAAATTATTTAACCTCTTGTAAAAGAAGAAAATATTTTTTGTCCCTAGAGTTCCTAAATTTTCTAGCAATGGGTATCCTATCCTAAGAATCCAAGTCTCTAACATTTTGTCATCACCAAAAAGTGAAACTTGAGTGCTAAGAGTGCTACTTGAGACCATTATCCCCAACTTACCCCTAGACTTATCCTTGACCCTATTTTCAAACTTATCCATCCTTTGTATAGGACACATGCATCCCTAATCATCCCTAAAGTAGTCACAGACCTTTATTATTACATCATGGCCCTTCATGCCTAGTTTTATGTCACTTAGACACTAGTGCCATAATACCCACCATGTGGCGTTAGTGTCCCAATAATGGTACTACTATCCTTTCCCTCCTCTTTTCACAAAAAGATATATTTTCAAATCTTAGACCTCCTAAGGCCAGCCTAGACCTATTTTAGCACCCGCATAATCACTAGAATAATATAAATACATGATTTTTAACCATCTAACCACTAGATAAAAATTAGATGAAAATTACATATGCAAACTCAGAACAAGTTGTGCACAATTAAGGTTATCAATCACTATTATACCCTACTTTTACATACTACCATATAAGCTCAGATTACACAGATTTCTAGTCTCAAATGCATTCAAAGCACTCAAATCAACTATCATAATATATTCACTTGCACTTGCACCAAAACTTAAGTGGGGAGAACTACATCATGCTTGATTCCTCTTTAGAGTACTGGTATGTAAGAAAATCTCTTCACAACAGGGCATTGAGGATGTCCAACCTATCACACTAACAAACACACTTTTTAGCTTATATCAATTATGTTGGGTGAATATTTTGTCGTCAACTATCTGATGACAAAATGGGTATATCAGCCACAACACAAGGAGATTTACGCCACAAAAAATGTGGGTTTACCACATTTGGATGAGGTAAATCTCTCCTCTCATCAAGGGGAGGTTCTCTATGAATATTTATGTGCTATATGTATATATAAGTAAGCAGAAAAGAATACTCGGGGTAGTATAACAACATCCGCCTCTCTTTTTTTAGAGGTGATGTCCAAGGAACAAGAGAGAAAAATCCTGGTTGTTAGCTAAGAACATTCCTCTTCTTTCAGGAATGGTATCCAATGTAGAGTAGAAAATCACCTGAAGTAAGTAACAAAGTTAAAAAAGAAACCTACGTAAGCACAAAGTCTTTCGTTGTCTCCTTCACCGATTCAGAATACTAATAATCGCAGAGTGAAATGAAGCACAAAGTCTTCACCTAAAACTACAAAGGATAAAAGGATCACCAAGATAAAATTAGCTCAAAGTCTCTATTCTATCTTTTAGAAACATCTTCAGATAATATCAACACACACACTTTACTTATTAAATCAAACAAATAAGAGATAATCAGGAAAGAGGACATAAGAACCATTTCCTAAATAGCACAAATTACTTCAACACAAAGTCTGAAATAAACTTGTTTCTCATTCATTTGATGAAATATGATTTATAAGTTGAGCACAAAGTCTCAAGAAGTGTCTCAATTTCAACAGAGTTTTTGTTTTCAATTATTAGAGATACATTTACAAAAGAGGTCTCCACTATATATAGGGAGAAAATTTCAAAATTAAAAAGATTAAAATATAAAAATATCTTAGTCAAAGATGAGTCAGCATTGACTTTGGGATATTTTATAGATTTTTCACATGTAATTATATATCACAAAAGTACACGTGAAAATGTCCCAAGTCAATTACAAAGTGCATTTTGAATAAAGCATGGAAGAAAAGCTTCAATCTTTATTTCCAATCCTCTTTATAGTCTTTGACTTCAGAGAAACTTCAGTGATCTAGAAGAAATTTTGTTGAAAAGACATCAATGAAGAGGGATCCTTTAGAGAAACTATAGTAAGAATCATGATTGTGCAATTTAGGAGAAAAATTAGCAATCTAGGAAAACTGCACATTTGAGTGATCATGACTAGGGAAACGCACTTGAAAAGGCTAAGGCAAGAGTAGGTCAAAAAGTGGAAGAAAAGGGGAGTGGGCACAGAAAATAGGAAAAATGAAAATTTCCCAGAGTTAGGAAAAATGGGGAGAAAGTATGTAGGGGCGGCAAAAATTGCCGCCCTTGCATATTGGAGAAGTTCATGTGCATAGGCGAAAAAAATTGCCACTGATGCATGTTGAAGAAGAAGAATGTGTAAGGGTGGCAAAAATTGATGCCCTCACACCTAGAGGAGAGGAGGAAATGGGGATGCATGGGCAACAAAATTTGCTGCTCCTACATGGAAGAGACCAAAAGATGCAAGGGCGGGAAAAATCGTTGCTCTTGCATGACGGATGCAAACACTTGTCATGTTTTGCTAAGTCATAATAGGACACATGACGTATTCTACTTAATCTTTTTCTTATTCCATTGGGCACTTTTCCATGGGATTTTCTCTTCAGTCAGGCTTTTCCTTTGCTTTTTGCTTTTGTCTTTTCTAGCTTTGTCTCTTTGTTTTATCGCTCCTTGGTTCAATCGCTTCTTCGCTCCTTGGTTGAACCATCCAGTGAACCACTTGTGTGCCACTTTTCCTTTGACTAAGGTCACTTTTGAGCTTTTGAACCATGTTGAACCATTCTTCCTTTCTGCGTCTTCGTTCAAGATTTTTCTGTCGGGCAAAAAGTCTGAAGGAAGCTTTTGTGACTTAGCCATTTGTTCTTCTTTGTTTCATCAGACTTTTCTCTAGGTGAATTCCTTCAGACAAAAAGTTTGAAGGAACTTTGCATTAACATTTTTCAGAGAAAATATTTCTGAGATAATTCTTTCAGGCCCTTGGACTTTGCCATTTCCATCAGACAAAAAGTCTGAAAGAATTGTTCCTTTTGGGCCTTTGAACAAATTCGAAGGAATTCTGTCTATTATTTGACATTCGAACTAATGTTGCCTGCCCTCCGCAATGGCACTTGCCTTATTCACTTTGGGGCATCCCCTTGAACCTTTCGATTGAACCAACCAATTGAACCAACTTTGGTTCAACGGTTCAATCTTCGTTATTTGGCAAAGTCCTTTGTTCTTTCACACCAAGCACGTTGAACCAACTTGGGCATTGAACCCATTGAAACTCTGAACCAAGGTGGTTCAAAGTTCAATGGTTTAATCCTAAGTCCTTTATCATTTGCTGATTGAAATCCTTTTGATTGAACCAAGGCGCTGAACCAATCTTGGAAACGACTAAGTTTTAGAAGCTTGTTCTTTTGACTGAACTTGCATGCAGAAGCTTTTTTAACCTGTTGAACATGTGAATCCCCTTTACAGAAAAAGCTTAAAAATGAGGAATTTGAAAGCTCATAACAAATTTTGAGGAGGGAAGAGAGAAATTTTGGTCTATAGGTTGTCCCAAAAATGAGTGGCATTTTTTGGGGACAACAGCTGGCTCCAATTGGGGAACTTCCTTCTATTGCAAAAATCAATTAAAGGGAGTAGAATCCAAAATCTCCAGTGCCTTAGAAGTGTGCCATTGGGCTACGGAGTCATGCTACCCAAAAAGAAAGGCTCCAAAAATGAAAATAAAAAGCACAAAATAGAACTAAAGACTATACAAATATACATATGTACAGATGATCTTATTTGATGTCTCAAATTTTGAAGCACTTCAGATGCTGCCCACTGTGAGATAGTGAAAATGGTGTGCCATCCTGATAAACTAATAAGAAACCATTTTGTCCCTAGAAACAGTGACTGGCAAATGGAACTCTCCACTAGGAAACCACTTTTGTGTGCCTTACCCTTGGTTTTCTTCTCTTGCCCCACAGCAAGACTTGACTTTTGGTCTGAAAACCATGAATCTTTGCTCTCCTGGCAAAGAGTTCCTTTTCCTGATTTTGATGGGCAACAGCATGGTCTAGTACCATAATTTGCTATTCTAATAGCTCAGCCTAGCACATGTCTTGATTGTCCCCCTCAGATATCTTAGATTCTTCTTTATTTGGAAGGGAGGGTTCTCCTACACTTATGCTACACTCCACCAATTCTTCTGCTATTTCATCCCTACCTAAAGACTCAAACAAAATTTGGGCTACATGGGCCATCATTTGGGTCTCGACACATTTGACATGATCAATTATGTCAAATGTCTGGATTGGACTAGGCACAGGGGATGGGAGTTCTTCTTTTTGGTTTATGAGAGGAGTGGAAGGACTGATCTGTGAAGTAGAAGTAGAAGGTATAGAGATGTTTGGGATACTTACTTTCTCAAAAATCACTGGGTCCTTCAGCTGGATAGGTAGCGTGGTCCCACTCTTAGTAATCAAAATTGTAGGCTGAGGTCGCTCCTCTGTTTCTCCTTTATCAGCTTGTTGGGCTAACTGATTCTAGGACTAGGTGATCACAGCATATGATCCTTCAGATGCTCCACCTTTACTTTTGGGTTCATCCTGGTAATCTAGGAAACCAATGTGGGAGTCGCCAGCTGATTCTTCTTGATCCTCCATGAAGAGACCAGCATCATTTTCTTGCTCGAACCCAGGTTGGAAATAAGAAACATGTTTTATTTCCAAATGTCCCACTACTGAGTTGGTTAGAGGTGCTTCAAGGGAAAGGTTCCTCTATGGGGGAGGAAGACGATTTGGTTGCCCTTAACTTCTGGTAGTGTTGCCTTGATATGGCTGATTAGGGAATGTCCTCCTTGGTATATCTTTATATAGAGGAGCAGAAGACATACTTTGTGCCATTTTCCTTTTCAAGGCTAGCAATTCATTTGTCAGATTTTGCACCATTGAGTCAGTGATGACTGTGGGTGAGTATTCAAAAGATGAAGAGGGTTTGCCTTTGTTTGGGTCTCTTCTTATCTTTCTCACCAAAATAAGGTCATCTTCTAGCTCAGTAGCCAAGTCTTGAGCAGCCTCAAGGTCTATGTGTCTAGCCCATCTCAACAGAAAACTCACTTTAAGCAGTTGTGAGTTGATGAAGAAACACATGAGATTCTGAGGTGTCAGTGAGGTGATCATGGGAATCCTATGCCTCAGCTTGTTGAATCTGGCAATGAAGTCCCTCATAGGATCATGAGGTTCCTTCTTCATCTGAGTGAGCTGGGCCAGTAAAGCATGCACATCCACTATAGGCTTGAACCTGGCTTCAAACTTGGATTTGAGTGTATCCCAGTCAGTCACTGATCCAACTTGTAGATGGTAAAACCAGTCTGCAGTAGCACCTTATAGTGTCTCCACGAACAACTTGACTACTATGTCTTAAAATTCCACCCCTATTATGCCACAGGCTATGCTAAAAGCTACAATGTGTTCATCAGGATGAACTTTCCCATCACCAAAGAATTTGGGGAAATTTTTCCTTGAACTACGTGAAAGCTCATGCAGAGGTGGAGTCAAGTTGAGTGGGCCAAAAGAGTTACCCCAGGGGCCTCAAAATGCCATGATCAGATTATGAACAATAGGGATAACACATCTGAGTGGATTTGCCAGATTATAGGACAAAAATGGAAAATAAATTGGCCCTACTTCAGCTTAAAGCTTGAGGCTTCAAACTGTGCTTTCTTTCCTAGCAACTCTAGTTTTACAGACCAGATAAAATAATGGAAGTGGAGGAAGATGGTAAGGATATAATGATAATGGGTAAGACATGGAACGCAGTCACCAAAGTCTGTAATTGATAAGGGTTATAATGATTATGGGTAAGACACAAGTGATGTTTCAATCTAAAACTTGAGGTTCCAAATTGCACAAAATTACTGTCTCTAGTGGAGTCGCCAAAAATTGTTGGGTGAATATTTTGTCGTCAACTAATTGATGACAAAACAGGTATATCAGCCATAGCACAAAGAGATTTATGCCACAAAAAGTGTGGGTTTACCACATCTGGACGAGGTAAATCTCTCCTCTCATCAAGGGGAGGTTCCTTATGAATATTTATGTGCTATATGTATATATATAAGTAAGCAGAAAATAATACTCGGGGTAGTATAACAACATCCACCTCTTTTTTTTCAGAGGTGATGTCCAAAAAACAAGAGAAATAAATCTTGGTTGTTAGCTAAGAACATTCCTCTTCTTTCAGGAATGGTATCTAGCATAGAGCAAAAAATCACCTAAAGTAAGTAACAAAGTTAAAAAAGAAACCTACGTAAGCACAA
Organism: Torreya grandis; assembly: GCA_037957365.1. NCBI lineage: Eukaryota > Viridiplantae > Streptophyta > Pinopsida > Cupressales > Taxaceae > Torreya > Torreya grandis. The sequence goes on along the minus strand of JARHVA010008012.1, from coordinate 505,352 downwards.
AATCTTCCATTGTCTCCTTTGCCAATTCATAATACGCATAACCGTAGAGTGAAATGAAGCACAAAGTCTTCACCTAAAACTAAAAAGGATAAAAGGATCACCAAGATAAAAGTAGCTCAAAGTCTCTCTTCTATCTTTTAGAAACGTCCTCAAATAATATCAACACACACACTTTGCTTATTAAATCAAATAGATAGAGATAATCAAGAAAGAAGACATAAGAACCATTTCCTAAATAACACAAATTACTTCAACACAAAGTCTGAAATAAACTTACTTCTCATTTATTTGATGAAATATGATTTACAAGTTGAGCACAAAGTCTCAAGAAGTGTCTCAATTTCAGCAGAGTTTTTCTTCTCAATTATCAGAGATACATTTACAAAAGAGGTCTCCACTATATATAGGGAGAAACTTTCAAAATTAAAAAGATTAAAATATAAAAATATCTTAGTCAAAGATGAGTCAGCGTTGACTTTGGGATATTTTCTGAATTTTTCACATGTAATTACATATTACAAAAGTACACGTGAAAATGTCCCAAGTCAATTACAAAGTGCATTTTGAATAAAGCATGGAAGTAAAGCTTCAATCTTTATTTCCAGTCTTCTTCATAGTCTTCAACTTTAGAGAAACTTTAGTGATCTGGAAGAACTTTTGTTGAAAAGACATCGATGAAGAGGGATCCTTCAGAGAAACTACAATAAGAATCATGATTGTGCAATTTAGGAGAAAAATTAGCAATCTGGGAAAATTGCACATTTGAGTGATCATGACAAGGGAAACATGCTTGAAAAGGCTGAGGCAAGAGTAGGTCAGAAAGAAAAATAAAATGGGAACGGGTGCAAAAAATAGGAAAAATAAAAATTTCCCAGAGTTAGGAAAAATGGGGAGAAAGTATGTAAGGGCGGCAAAAATTGCCGCCCTTGCATATTGGAGAAGTTCATGTGCATAGGCAGCAAAAATTGCCGCCGATGCATGTTGAAGAAGAAGAACATGTAAGGGTGGCAAAAATTGATGCCCTTGCACCTGGAGGAGAGAAGGAAATGGGGATGCATGGGCGGCAAAATTTGTTGCTCCTGCATGGAAGAGACCAAAAGATGCAAGGGTGGCAAAAATTGCCGCTCTTGCATGATGGATGCAAACACTTGTCACATTCTGTTGAGTCATAACAGGACACGTGACGTATTCTACTTAATCTTTGTCTTATTCCATTGGGTACTTTTCTATGGGATTTTCTCTTCAGTCGGGCTTTTCCTTTGTTTTCTGCTTTTGTCTTTTCCAGCTTTGTCTCTTTGTTTTATCGCTCCTTGGTTTAATCACTTTTTCGCTCCTTGGTTGAACCATCTGTTGAACCACTTGGTGTTGCTTTTCCTTTGGCTGAGGTTGATTTTGAGCTTTTGAACCATGTTGAACCATTCTTCCTTTCTGTATCTTCGTTTGGGCTTTTTTCATCAAGCAAAAAGCCTGAAAGAATTCCTTCAGATAAAAAGTCTGAAGGAAAGCTTATGTGATTTAGCCATTTGTTCTTCTTTATTTCATCAGACTTTTCTCCAGGTGAATTCCTTTAGACAAAAAGTCCAAAGGAACTTTGCCTTAACATTTTTTTGAGAAAATCTTTCTGAGAGAATTCTTTCAGCCCCTTGGACTTTGTCGTTTCCATCAGACAAAAAGTCTGAAAGAATTGTTCCTTTTGGGCCTTTAAACAAATCCAAAGGAATTCTGTCTTTTCCTTAACCTTCAAACCAATGTTTCCTGCCCTCTACAAGGGCACTTGCCTTATTCTCTTTGGGGAAGCCCCTTGAACCTTTCGATTGAACCTTTCGATTGAACCAACTTTGGTTCAACGGTTCAACAGTTCAATCTTCGTTATTTGGCAAAGTCCTTTGTTCTTTTGCACCAAGCGCATTGGACCAACTTGGGCATTGAACCCATTGAACCTCTGAACCAAGGTGGTTCAAAGTTCAATGGTTCAAGCCTAAGTCCTTTATCATTTGCCGACTGAAATCCTTTTGATTAAACCGAGGCGCTAAACCAATCTTGGAAACGACTAAGTGTTAGAAGCTTGTTCTTTTGACTGAACTTGCTTGCAAAAGCTTTTTTAACCTGTTGAACCTATGAATCCCCTTTATAGAAAAAGCTTAAAAATGAGGAATTTGAAAGCTCATAACAAATTTTGAGGAGGGAAGAGAGAAATTTTGGTTGTAGGTTGTCCCAAAAATGAGTGGCATTTTTTGGGGACAACAAATTAGATGCCCTAACAACATGGAATATTAGGGTTTTCTCATAAATTCAATCAAAACAAGAAATATACAAGGTTTAAAAAATCATACATGTAGGAATATACCTTACGAATCCAAACATAGGTACACCTAAAAGCTCATGATAGTCCTACACAGAGGACACTACCACCAAAATATAGACACTAACACCACATGGTGTTACTATCTAATTAGGGTAATACTATCCAAGAGGGGTTTTAACACTTGGATCCTATTTGTGATAATCATACTAGCCACTACCTCAATTTTTAGCTTCCATATCATCCATCTTAGTCATTTTATAGATAAGTTCTTATTTGAAACATTTATTACTATTTTTGTAAAGGACAAATTAGTGGCTATATTTATTGCATATTTATACCTTGATTTAATATACTTAGCACTTTAACAAACATAGGATTTACATACACTAAGTCATAAAAGGTTAAAGCATTTGGTGAACCCAACTTACTTCAAGCACATTATTTTAAAACCCTAGTGTACCATTAGGGTTTTTCCTTCTTATTTCTATCATCTACTCAGTTTTTAGTTTGCATCTTATCATCATTATTATCATGATGGATGCCATTTTCTACTTTATGGTATATATTCTTGTGGTTCTCTTAGCATGCTTATTACCTACCATTTATATAAACATTTAAATGTATATCAGTTCTTTCATAAATCAGGGTAGATCTAATCTTATTTGACACATTGGTCCCCCCTTTTGTGAGTCCCATTCTTATGAGGATCATTGCTACATGTCTCTCTTTGAGTTACCTTTGATTATGAATTGACAACAGAGGGCTCATAAGACTCCTTTTGTTCTACCTCTACCTAGACTAGTTGATCATCTTCACTCCCATCTTGCCTCTAGTGCTCACCCTCGACAAATAGTAGATCCTACAGTTTGAGTTGTTACTAGACACAACAAGGTGCCTCCTTACCCTATACAAGAAAAACATGATCCCACCATCCCTCCTTGTTCCCAACACACTACAATGAGACCTAGATATCGGCATAGAGCATTTGATATTGTGGATCAATTGAGAAACACACTGGCTAAGATATCCATATTAGAATTACTCTAAAAGGTAACTATTTTCAAAGATAGTATTTTTTAAACACTCAATCATACATCTTTGCCTTGTGACATAGAACTGTCTTAGTTTGTATCTATCATGAACACTATTAAGGACATTAAGGATGTTATATCTTTTTCCAATGAGGAATTGTAATCACATTCAATTATTGCTCATAATTTACCACTTTTTATTTAATCACAAATCAATACTACCACTATCAAATGAGTTCTAACTAACTATGGTTCAGGACTTAACATATACAAACTCACATTTATATAAACTATGGGGTTGATATAGATCCATTCAGAAGACATAAAAATATCAAATCTTTTGATGACATTCCTAGATAGACATTAGGTTCTATTATATTGGATATTACTGTAGGGCCAAAAACCCTTCCTACATAGTTTTAGGTGATGCCTAATTATTTTCATTATAACTTATTACTTGGGAGACCTTGGATATATGCCATGGAGGATGTACCCTTTACTTTTCATAGATGCATCAAATTTTTACATGATACATACTTATAAACTTATCTAATAGATAATCAACCATTCATTTATTGTAGACTCACTAAGCCTACTACCTTGAGTACATCTTCAGATGGGACACCTCATGTTATCATAGAGTCCCCACCTCACAAGATTCCAATTAAGCTGATGCATACATATGATGTTGGGAATCTAGTAAGATTATTTATACACCTCTTCCATATCTTCCTAAAGGATAGATACCTTCAACCATGATGGAGGAGGACCCTCCCATAATACACATATCCCCACCCAGGGTGGATGATGAGATTCTCATATCATAGTTACCATTACTTGTTAATTCAGAAGAAGTATACATCCATAAATCTAATATAAGTTATTAGGCCACCACAGAGGATAATCCAATAGCTATTGACATTGATGACTATTTATGTGGATTAAATTTCACACTAGTGGGCCCAAGAGAGTACAAAGATGATTCTAAAGCACTCATACTTTTTTCTACAGTGGCAACACCACTAGTTCATAATACTATAGCTACATGATCCCTTACTTAGCTACAATTAGTGATACATCCATCCATTCTTTTAGTACATATGGTTACATCTATGGATATAAACCTAGTTATAAATATTGATGCATGAAGTTCACAAGGTAGACATTTTACATATATTATTAGATGGAGGATTGATGGTATTACCCATAGTTCATCAAATATCCATCAATATATTATCATAATAGGAAGGTCAACCCTTTTATCATTTTCATAGACTCATAGGACATGATATCAATACATGCTCAACATTAAAACATAAGTTGACTAAAATTAAGGCTCAGGGCACTATTCAGGTATACAACCTTCATAGATACAAGCACCATAAAAGAGTCATAATCGACATAGATACTCATAGAATGATCTTTTGACTATCCAAATTTTTGTTGTAGACAGATACATCCCCCATGTGTCTATAGATGAGGATTTTGATCCTAATACTTGAGCTTTTGCATTTTTATAACACAAGATATCAGGAGAATGAGCTATATTTCCAAATAAGTTGAATTGGGAATGCAACACAATAATATGAGTTTGTGCCAAATTTGAGTGTCTAAAATGTGATTCTCATGGTATTATTTGAGTGAGTGAGATGAAAAACATAAAGGTTACGTATGATCATGGAATTATAAATTCTCTGTGGCTAGATTCATGCTCACACCTTGGTGAATGATCACATTACTAGTGGAATGCCTTATAATGAGGACATCTTTCTACAATGGGATTGCAATACTATCCTTCCTAATTTCCATTTATCATATAAAGATACTTATATTCACTATAAATATATTCCTATAGCTCACATATTGTGTGTTGCATGGATATATACACTATGTTGACTGGTACACATGGTTATTATAGGGATACATTATGTGTTCCCTTGTGTTCATGTGATTTCTTTACATACTCTCTCTATGTGCTTATGCTTGTGTGTATCTCTTTTCAATATCTTACCTAATATTCATTCCATGTCATTAATATTTGTGTGTCATATGTCATTTCATGATATTTTTCTATTACATGTGTGCTTATGCAATTATATGGTCCCTTGTCTATTTGGGGCATACTACTAGTTTGTGTGTGTGTGTGTGTGTGTGTGTGTGTGTGTGTGTGTGTGTGTGTGTGTGTGTTTCATTTCTATATCTATCCCTCCTATGGGAATAATGCTACATTGATGCATATCACTTGTTTTTATCTTGTCTTACCATTGTAGGCATCATATTCCTGAATATCTCCTCTAGTTTATTATCACTTATATCTTGTGTATATAAATCTTAAATTTGGACATAACTGCATCCCACATCACATTTCTATATTGAGGCATATTGCTTGCCTATAAATTTTTCATCCTTACATGAGGTTACATATTACTAGTGAACATTACATGATGATATTTTATGATAGTTGCATATATGTATTTAAATTGTTTTTTTACATAATATTATAATAGCCTTATCTATTTTACATGATAACATGTGGTGTGCATAGATTTTTATTTTAAGATGAATTTTACAATCCATTTCCTCAAAGGGGGAATACATATTTATTTTTTACATTCAACATTTTTAAGTTGGAACAAATATTTAAAGAAAAATGAGTACTAACAAATGAAAAGTAATTAAGTACCAAGGAATAGTGCCAAGAATTGAAAAATAACCAATTACCTAATCAAGAAATGGATTTGAATTTTTATATCTTACTCTAAAATTTCTAGCACTTGAGCATTCTTTTTAATTATAGTTACTGGCAATGGTAGTATGATTTTCATACCATTATGTGTATTATTCATGTGCTCATATTATCAATTTGTATTTCATTTTTATATATTCATAATGAGTTACCATGACATTGACTACTTGCATAAATTATTTGTTGGTGCAATCTAAATTTGCCAAGAGCTATCATCGTATGTGCGTGGAATATTATCTAAGAAATAGTTGTTTCATACTGTAATCACATAAAAATTTAATTTATACAAATGGAGCATGACTTGTGACACCCAAACCATAGGTCTCTCCTACTTCCTTGCACAACCCACTAGGCATGTTTTTTACTATTTCCCAATCATCTAAAGCCTTCTAGATTCAGCCCCAATTGTCCTAGACTCCTCTCTGAGGCATAGACCTATTCCCCATGGTCCCTTTCCCTTATACACTAGTTCCATAAGTTGGACTATAGCACTGGACCCTAGGGTGTCCACTTTCTAGTGCTATTTTCCAAGTCACTCTTAGCCTCAAATGATCAGATTTCCTCGATTCTTTATCTTTTTCCCTATCGGCCTAACATGAAGTCATCTAACCTAGGATCATCAGTTTCCCTATAAAATCCTATTCAAGGGTCATTTAGAAGGGTTGGTAATCATTTAAAAGGCACAAGATATAGATACACTAAGCATATTCAATCAAATCTTCCTATTCTCTACATACAACCAACCATTATTATTTTTAGCTTGCTCAAGCTCTCGCACAAGTCACTAGTCATCTCAAGCTTGCCAAGATTTGCATAATACTTGCATTGCATACACAGGATTCCATAATATACATTCAATTTGAGAGAACTACATTGGCCTTGATCCCTCTTCAGAGTATTGGTATGTAGGCAACGTGCCCACACATGGGGTGTGATCGCACGTTTAATGCATAATATACACTAACCCCTTTTTCCAGTTGATTCAAGAGCACTTGTCAAGCCTAAATAAGAACTAAGACTATAGGAGACAAAATTAGTTACACACGAAACTCTACAAATGATCGAGACTTGTAATTTCAGACATAGAGCCTCTAGAAGCATCAAAATAGAACCTAGAAAGCTCAAAAGAAGCAGATCAAAGGGACTATAACACCAAAAATAGGATTATAGTGTTGGACGCCAAAGTGTCTAGTTTTTGGTACTACTATCCAAGTAAAAAACAAACTTGTGGGTCTTATTTATGATAGTCTACCTAGTGAGCTCATCAATTTGTAGTTCCATATTCCTTCATCTTAGTCCAAAAATTAGCTAAGTTCACTTCCTATCCCCTTGCTTGCTATTCTTAGTAATTAATTGATCAAATATAGATTTAGAAAATTAGTAGGTTAATTTAGGCATATTGTATTACATATTTTTTAGATTAATCTAGACCCTTACTAATTAGTAAATTAAACACTTAGTTTCCCAAAAATAGTAAAACCTTTGGTGAACCCGACTTCAAATTTTCATACAAAAACCCTAGAAACCCTAGGGCTAATTATTTATAATTTTTTTTTAATATTTTCCTAATTTTCTTAGAATTTAAAAATAAAAAAACTAAAAATTTAGTGCAATATTTTCAACAATTCACTCAAACCCTAGTTTCCACATATTAGGTCCTTTTTACACAAAATCACTTTTAGATCACTAGGAAAAATATTTTGTAAAATTTAAAAATATTTTTAGTTTTGTCCTAAAATTTTCAAGTTAAAATCTACAAATTTTTAGTAAAATTTTCAAATTGTCACATTAATTATTTTTAAAATCATTTCAAACCCTAGTTGTATCAACTAATTCCTAGTAAATTTCCAGCACTATTCCACTTATTTTCTACAAAATTTGATTGAATATTAGCTCAAAAAATCAATTCCAAATTCAAAAATTCATAGTATTTGCAAATAATATTTTTGAAAAATCCCTAGCTACATACACTAGGTCCTATTATATTTTGAGGTATCACCTTACATACATAGCCAAATTGCAAAAATAATACTTGTTTACAAATGTTTCTTATATTTATTTTAAATAATAAGGAAACTATAATAGGCCCTATCATGTACATGAATGACGAAGTTTATCACATGTTAGTACAAAGTTTCATTCTTTGCTTTGCATGTTTGATTTTTATAGTATGGAATGATATTTAGTGAGCTATTGTTACCTATGTTAAGACACTTCTTGCCCCATATCCCATGGAACCCATCTTCCATAATGACTACTACTGCGTGGTTGATTTCACCATCCCATAGGTTACTACCCATTGCCAGAGATCCCAACTAGCACCCTTCATCCCTCCACCTCCCCACCCTATCAATTATCTATGCTCTCCTACCATACACACTATTAATCCTATACAAATAATGGATAATAAGGTTAGAGATGTTACTCAACCTACCATTATCCCACCTCCCTACCCTATCAATTATCTACACTTTCCTCTTGCACACACTAATAATCATATATGGATAATGGATAATGTGATTAGAGTTGTTACTCGATGTGTCGTTATCCCTCCTCCACCCACCCAAAAACTTTACAATCCACTTGTTCCATCCCATCCTTGACTCAGGGCTATTACACAATCAGATGCAACCAAGATATATGATAATATGGATTAGTTGCATAATACTCTAGCAAAAAATTCAATGTTAGAATTGCTCCAAAAAGCTAATGTATTTAAGGACATTCGTAATCAAGCACTCACTTAGACTTCCATTACAGCTAACACCAATCATGCTTATTTTGCATCCATGGTTAATATACTAAAAACTATCAAAGATGTCATTTCTTTTGATAAAGATGACACACCATCTTAGGTAGTTATTGATCAAAATTTACCACTATTCATATAGATTCAAATTAAAACTAGTGCAGTCAAGAGAGTTCAAGTTGATAGCGGTGCTGAAATAAATATATGTAGTATCACATTCTTACAGGCTATGGGTGTAGATATGACATCCATGAAAAAATCATATAAGAGAGTTAAAGGGTTTGATGATATACCATGATAAGCATTGGGCACCATTACATTAGATATCATAGTAGAGCCAAAAACCCTTACTACCTAGTTTTAGGTTATGCCTGGTCCTCTCCATTATAATATTTTACTTGGATGACCATGGATACACACTATGCAAGTCATTCCTTCTACTATGCACTGATGTGTCAATTTCATTCTGTTGGTTGAATATTTTGTTGATCAGCGTACTGATAAACAAAATAGGTCTGATCAGCCAAAGTAGGAAGATAAGTCATCCAAATGTGTAGTTTTACCACATCAAAAAGACACTGATCTCTCCTCTCATCAAGGGGAGGTTACCTGTAGGTATGTTATATATATATATATATATAAACAAAAAATAATACTCATGGGTGGGACAAACCATCCATCTATCTTCTTTCAGAGATGATGCATGTGAATCAAAGGAAAAACTCAAGGGAAATGACAGATATTACTCCTCTTCTTTCAGAAGTACTAATCAACAAACCACAAGAATACTCTTAGCAGTAACAACAAAAATGTAGCAAAGAATGTGATAATCAACAAATCAAGATGCAGCTCAAAGTCTTCACCTGGATTGCTCAAGAGTAAGATACAAAGGATAATGAGGGCACAAAGTCACCTCAAGGTCCTTTAAACAAAAATGAAAAGAACACAAACTAAAGGCAATTATGAGGGCACAAAGTCTCTCCACAATTGACTCTTTAGGATACCTTCTTGACTGCTGTCACTAATTCTACTTGTTGAATTAAAGGAATAGAGGATATATTGAAGAAAAAGACATAAGAACAATCTCCTCAATAACAAAGATATTACATCACAAAGTCTAAAAAACCACTTGCTTTCTTATTCCAGTAACAAAATATGATTGGCAATCTGAGCTCAAAGTCTTAGTAATGCCTTACAATTTGGGTAGAGTTTGATTCTCAATGTCAAAAAAGAGATCCTTATTACAATAAAAGAAAGTCCCTTATTAGCCTCTTCAAGAAGGACTTGGGAACAATCAATACATCATTTTGTGTTGGAATCTGTTAAGAAGACACGTTGGAACTTAGGGGTGCTTTACCCATTTGATTTTATCAATGCAAGGAAATAAGTCATGCTTATTGAAAGTTTGTAACTTTCAATGTTCCATCTGGTGATCTGATCTTATCTTCATCATTCCTCCTTCTCTGGGTAATTGAATTGGGTCCTAGATTTAATTTACTATTCTGTTCCTTTTTCACTTTCTGGTGGTCTTCTTTTTGAAATTCGTGAATGTATTCTAGTCTATATGTTTAAAGGATCAACAACTAATTCACTGTGTTGAATTTGACATTTTCAAGCACGTCATTCCTTTGTCTTCCTTCAGCTTTTCTATTTAGCACTATTCCAGATTGAACTTGCCCTTTTAGGCCTTAAGCAAGGACCTAGTTTGAGTCGAGAAGAGTCTCCCGCAAGGGTATCTACCCTTCGGGCAGTCTTTGAATGGCCTTCAGTCTTCTTTAGGAAAATCTTTGAATCTTTGGTGATGAACCAACTGTTGAATCATTCCATTGAACCAAATGTTTAAACATGTCATTGAACCAAGACATTGAACCAAATTTTGGTTCAACGGTTCAAATAAAGCTTTGAACTGACTGACGAACTGTTTGATTGAACCAAAGAATGAATCAAAGTGTTGAAGCTGAGTGGATGAACCAAATGTTGAAACAAACATTGAACCTGCTGTTGATGCTTGCCAATGGAAATAACTCTTTGAACTAAGGCAATGAACCAATTTTGAAAATGACCAATTGTTAGAAATTGATTCTTTTGATTGAACCCAGCTGCAGAAGTCGTGAAGCCCATTGAACTTGAAGAAATGAACCTGTTTACAGTCCGTAGATTTTTGAAAAGCTTGAAAAATGAGGAATTTGAATGCCCAAGACAAAATTTGGAAAGGGAAGAGATAATTTTGGTCTGTAGGACCAAAATAATTCAAATGTTGTCCCAAAAATGAGTGATATTTTTGGGGGACAATAGTTGGCTCCAATTGGGGAAATTCTATCAATTGTAAAATGAATTGAAAGGAGTATAATCCAAAATCTCTAGTGTCTTCAAGTATGCCATTGGGTTACAGAGTCATTCTACCCAAAAATTAAAGGCATAAAAAATGGAAACAAACAAAACAATATAGAATTAAAAACTATACAAATATACATATATACATATGCAATGATCTGATACTTCAAGAATTGAAGTATTTTAGATGCTTCTTCTTGAGAGACAGTGAAAATAGTGCACCGTCTTGGTAAACTAGCAAGAAGACATTTTGTCCCCAAAAATGGTGACAGGCGAATGGAGCTCTCCACCAAGAAACCAATTTTCTACGTCTTCGTCTTGGTCTTTCCTTCTTTTTGCTCTGAGGCAAGATGTGGTCTTTCCAGAAACCATAACTACTTGCTCTCTTAGTGAAGGATTCCTTTGCCTAATTTTGATTTGCAGCAGCATGGTCTATTACCATAATTGGTTGTTCTTCTAGTTCAGTCCAGCATATGATTGGATTGTCCATATCAAACTCCTGACAAACTATCAGCTTAGCATCTCTTTTGATGTGAATGAGTTTGACTTCTTCATCTTGAGCAATCTTTAATCTGAGCAACAGATATTTGCATCCTGCTATGTTGAAGGTGTTGGTAACTTGCAAATTGCATGAAGGAAGAATATCTTCTTAAGGAGATATCAACATAGTTCCAACTTCATCATTGGTGGAAGAATTGTTGTCATCATCAAAAGCTGATCTCCTATCAGATTTCTCTTCATTAGAGATGGAAGATCCTTCCTTGTTTATACTGCGTCCTACCAATTCTCCTAAAGTCTTTTTTGGATCAATTATCAGATTGTCAGCTATAGGACTTTCATCTACAGAAACATGAACATCCTATATGGTAAAGAAATAATTACCCCTGCCTGAAGACTCAGACATAATTTGTGCTGCAGGGGCTGATGTTTGGGTGACCACATATTTTGTCTCAGACAGGTCTACATCTAGTTTTCCATCAGTGTCTAATTGCTCAGGATTGACTTGTAGGGATTCAAACTTAGTCATTTGAATTTTGGATTCTTTGACATGATCAATCATGTCAAATGACTGGAATGGATTTGGAAGAGAGGATGGGAGTTCATCCTTTTGATTTTTGGGAGGGAAAGGAATAGTTTGCAAAGCTGAAGTAGAAGCTACAGAGATGTTTGATGTACTTACTTCTTTGGTAATCACTGGGTCCTTTGATTGAAAGGGAAGAGGGGTTCTCTGCTCACCAATTGAAATTGTTGGTTGGGGTCGCTCCTCTATCTTCTCTTTGTCAGCCTGCTAGGCTGACTAATTTTGGGACTGGGTGAATATTGCGTATGATCCTTTGATTGCTTCACCTTCACTTCTGGATTCATCTTGGTAATTCAAGAAACCAATGTGGGAGTCACCAACTTATTCTTCTAGATCCTCCCTAAAGAGATCAGTGCCATTTTCTTGCTCTAACTCAGGTTGGAAATAGGAAACATGCTATATTTCCAAATATCCAACTACCGAGTTTGCTCGAGGTGCTTCAAAGGTAGGATTCCTCTATGGAGGAAGAAGACAATTTTTTTGCCCTTGACTTTTGGTAGCATTGCCTTGATATGGCTGATTAGGGAATGTCCTCCTTGATATATCTTTATATAGAGGAGCAGAAGACATACTTTGTGCCATTTGCCTTTTCAAGGCTAGTAATTCATTTGCTAGCTTTTGTACCATTAGATTAGTGGTAACTATGGGTGAGTATTTAGAAGATGAAGAGGGTTTAGCTCTATTAGGATCTCTCTTTATCTTTCCTGCCAAGATAAGGTCATCTTCTAGCTCAATACCCAAATCTTGAGCAGCCTCAAGGTCTATGTGTCTAGCCCGTCTCAATAGAAAACTCACTTCAGGCAGCTATGAGTTGATGAAGAAACACATGAGATTCTGAGGTGTCCGCTGGGTGATCATGGGAATCTTGTGCCTCAACTTGTTGAGCTTGGCAATGAAGTCCCTCATAAGTTCATGGGGCTCCTTATTCATTTGTGTGAGTTGGGCCAGTAAGGCATGTGCATCTTCTGTGAGCTTGAATCTTGCTTCAAACTTGGCTTTATGTGTATCCCAGTCAGTCACTAATCCAGCTTATAGATGGTAGAACCAGTCTATAGTAGCACCTTGTAGTGTCTCCACAAAGAGCCTGACTACCACGTCTTCAAATTCCACCCCTATCACACCATAGGCTATGGTGAAGGCTACAATGTGTTCATCAGGGTGGACTCTTCCATCACCAAATAATTTGGGGAAATTCTTCCTTGAACTGAGTGGTAGCTCATGCAGAGGTGGAGTCAAGTTGAGTGGGCTAAAAGAGTTACCCCAAGGGCCTCAAACTGCCATGATTTAATTATGAACAATAGGGATAACACATTTGAGTGGAGTTGCCAGATTATAGGACAAAAATGGAAAAGAAACTGGCCCTACTTCAGCTTAAAGCTTGAGGCTTCAAACTGTGCTTTCTTTCCCAGTAGCTCTGGTTTTGCAGACTAGATAATATAATGGAGATGGATGAAAATGGTAAGGCTATTAATGGATAATCGGTAAGACATGAAATGGAGTTGACAGAGTCTATAATGGATAAGGTTATAATGATAATGGGTTATATAGGTGATGTTTCAATCTGAAACTTGAGGTTCCAAATTACATAATATTATGTATATCCCCAACGGAGTCACCAAAAATTGTTGGTTGAATATTTTGTCAATCAGCATATTGATAAACAAAATAGGTCTGATCAGCTAAAGTAAGAAGATAAGTCATCCAAATGTGTAGTTTTACCACATTAGAAAGGCACTGATCTCTCCTCTCATCAAGGGGAGGTTCCCTATAGGTATGTTATATATATATATAAATAGAAAATAATACTCATGGGTGGGACAAACCATCCATCTCTCTTCTTTCAGAGATGATGCATGTAGATCAAAGGAAAAAATTAGGGGAAATGATAGATAATACTCCTCTTCTTTCAGAAGTACTAATTAGCAAACCACAAGAATACTCCTGGTAGTAACAACAAAAATGTAGCAAAGAATGTGATAATCATCAAATCGAGATGCAGCTCAAAGTCTTCACCTGGATTGCTCAAGAGTAAGATACGAAGGATAATGAGGGCACAAAGTCACCTTAAGGTCCTTTAAATAGAAATGAAAATAACACACACTAAAGGCAATTATGAGGGCACAAAGTCTCTCCACAGTTGACTCTTTAGGATACCTTCTTGACTGTTGTCACTAATTCTACTTGTTGAATTAAACGAATAGAAGATATATTGAAGAAAAAGACATAAGAATAATTTCCTCAATAACAAAGATATTACAGCACAAAGCTTGAAAAACCACTTGCTTTCTTATTCCAATAACAAAATATGATCGGCAATCTGAGCTCAAAGTCTCAGTAATGCCTTACAATTTGGGCAGAGTTTCATTCTCAATGTCAAAAAAGAGATCTTTATTACAATAAAAGAAAGTCCCTTATATATCCTCTTCAAGAAGGATTTGGGAACAATCAATACATCATTTTGCATTGGAATCTGTTAAGAAGACATGTTAGAACTTAGGGGTGCTTTACCCATTTGATTTTATCAATGCAAGGAAATAAGTCACGCTTATTGAAAGTTTTTAACTTTCAATGTTCCAGCTGGTGATCTGATCTTATCTTCATCGTTCCTCCTTCTCTGGCTAATTGAATTGGGTCCTAGATTTAATTTGTTGTTCTGTTCCTTTTCCACTTTTTGCTAGTCTTCTTTTTGAAATCCATGAATGTATTCTAGTCTGTATGTTTAAAGGATCAATGGCTAATTCACTGTGTTGAATTTGACATTTTTGGGCACGTCATTCCTTTGTCTTCTTTCGGCTTTTCTATTTGGCACTTTTTTGGATTGAACTTGCCCTTTCGGGCCTTAAGGAAGGACCTGTTTTGAGTCAGGAAGAGTCTCCTGCAAGGGTATCTACCCTTCGGGCAGTATTTGAATGGCCTTCAGTCTTCTTTGGGAAACTCTTTGAATCTTTGGCAATGAACCAACTGTTGAATCATTCCATTGAACCAAATGTTTGAAACATGTCATTAAACCAAGATGTTGAACCAAATTTTGGTTCAACGGTTCAAACAAAGCTTTGAACTGACTGACGAACCATTTGATTGAACCAAAGAATGAATCAAAGCACTGAAGCTGAGTTGATGAACCAAACATTGAAACAAACATTGAACCTATTGCTGATGCTTGCCGATGGAAATAACTCTTTGAACTAAAGCGATGAACCACTTTTGAAAATGACCAATTGTTAGAAACTGATTCTTTTGATTGAACCCACCTGCAAAAGTCGTGAAGCCCATTGAACTTGAAGAAATGAACCTGTTTGCAGTCCGTAGATTTTTGAAAAGCTTGAAAAATGAGGAATTTGAATGCCCAAGACAAAATTTGGAAAGGGAAGAGATAATTTTGGTCTGTAGGACCAAAATAATTCAAATGTTATCTCAAAAATGAGTGATATTTTTGGGGGACAACACATTCATGATGGATATCTCTACACATGTGCAACAGATAATCAGCCATTCAGATACTGTCAAGTTATAGAGTCATCTTTGACTATTTTGCTAGATGGAGCACCTTCTCTTACTGTGCATTCACCACCTCATCATATTCCTCTGGATAAAATACATACATATGAGGTGGGAGAAACCAACACATATCATGTTTTTCAAACTCTAGATAGATCTCCAAATCCAACTTTTTAGCCAATTATAACAAATCCAGACACTCCATTATTCATAGTAAAGACACCTATTACACTTATGCCATCACCAAAAACAATTCTAGTAGTTCTGATTTTTCCTATAGATACAACCCCTCAAACTAATACAAATACTCTCTCAGCATCATCACCTTCTCCTACTATAGTTACTGAGACTTATATATCACAGTTACCCCCTGTGGTAAATTTATAGTTATCTTATGTGCACGATGTTGATATAGATTCCCAGGCTACCTCAGATGATGATGATACAACACCCACACTCACAAATGATTATCTATGTGGATTAAACTTTACACCAGTGGGCTGAGGAGAATATTGAGATGATTCTAGAGAAATTATTAAGCATCCTACAATTAACATGGTCACTTCTACAATGAAAAGGATAGTTATTCAAATTCAGGCAAGTAGTACACAACATCGACCATAGATTTTACTATAGATGTTACCTGATCATAAATTAATCAAGCTTCCTATATTATGACATAGATCTGTCATTAGATTTTCACAAAAGTAAGGTAAGCCATTTTGCCTTTTTCATAGGATCATTAGCCATGATACCAACTCATGTATAGCTTTACAATAGTGATTGGATAAACTACAAGATCAAGACATTATTCAAATCATAGCTCCACTAGCAGCACTAGCACCACTTCTAATGAAATCACTCATCAATAGGGCTAAATGACCAAGAGAAAAAGTAGCATCCCCACCACTAGTGCAACCTTCAGTTCATCATTGAGTTGATGACGACTTAAACACAACATTTCTAGCATATGATGATACTAATGATGATGATGATCTTGATGCATTAAATGATGACCATAATCCATTCCTCCATTTTTATCCATAGTAGCCTCCATCTCAGGATCCTTTCCCACCCCTAGCTTGATATTTATTATATTATGATGTTACGTTTGTACATACTTTCCTTTCTCACATTGCTTGTTTATAGTCTTCCTTTGCTTGATTGTACATAACTTATTTCAAAATACAAAAACATTCAAAAAAATTACAAAATGGCCAAAAACATTTTTTGATTGTATGTATCATCCATGTTTACATTACTACTATCATGCTAGGACTTACATTTTCTATTTCATAATATTATATGCCAATTTATCTACACTACCATGCTTCACTTGATCTCTTTTGAGTGTGTGCAGTGACATTTAACTATTTGATTGCTTCATTCTACCCATTGAGGGAGCATTCTTACTTCTATATTTGAGACATACATCGATATACATACCCACTAGGGGCATACTCTACATGACTGCACCATCCAGGTTATGTCATTCTCACACTCCACACTCTAGACATCTTGTGTAGTATGTAACTTACTTGCTTACATATATATCACATCGACATCTAGTAGCATTATCACCCTTTTGTATTTCATAGCATATACATTAGTCTTGTACCACATATCTTGTATACTCTTTCTTCTTGCTTTCCATAGTTAGATGCTTGTCTATATTTCTAGTACTTTCATGCTTCCATTTGTTCTTTGATTATCTAGATGTGTTTGCATTTTCTAGTTCATGTTTGCTTCTTGCTTGCATTTTAGGACATTTGCCAATGTCCTTTGCTTTAATCTATATTGTGTGTGCCTTTGGACATTTGTCAATGTCATTTGTGTCTGCCCTTTATGTGCTTGTGGCCCTTGTGCCAATCTTTGATTGTTCCCATTGTGTGTGTATGACATTCGAACATGTTTTGTATGCCTTGTGTGTCTATTTGGCCCCTTGGCCACCCTTGCACATTTATTGCTTCTTGCTTTGTATACTTGTTGCTTGATTATTTCTCTTTGTGTGTACAATGCCATGATTCCAATCATGCATTTACTTTATTTCTTGGATGCCATGATGGACATCATGCTCCATCCCTCCATGATACTAACAAACTAACAACTAAAATTGTGCATTTCAGATTTCTTCTATGCACATGTTATTACATTGTTACATCTATCTATGCAGACCCCTATGGTTCTAAAAATAAATCTATACAACTTTTGCTATATCTTAAGATCATGAATATCAATGCTA
The DNA here is from genome assembly GCA_037957365.1 of Torreya grandis. Lineage (NCBI taxonomy): Eukaryota > Viridiplantae > Streptophyta > Pinopsida > Cupressales > Taxaceae > Torreya > Torreya grandis. The sequence goes on along the minus strand of JARHVA010008012.1, from coordinate 487,366 downwards.
TATCAAACATTTTCATATCTTAACACACTTGTAGGGATTCTTCTTCTGAAGGTAGTCAATGCAAGGTCTTCATTCCTACCCCTAGAAGAGGAGGCAATAAACAAGGGTTTTGTCATAGAGATCAGAGATCCTAAATGATAAAAAAAGTAATTTCATAATACATAGTCTAGATTCCAAAATTAGTATAGGTAGGCCAAATCAGGTAGATGTGTTCCAGTTTTTAGTTTTGCCTCTAGAAAATAGTGCCAAAAATGAGACAATAACGCTGGACCTCAAAGTGTCCAATTTCTAGTGCTAGTGTCTAGACAATAGAATTTGTAATTTTTCAAAAATCAAGTAGAGGGGTGAGTTCAGTCACAATTTTTCCATAATAGTATAGTCCAAAATATAGTAGTTTTTAGCACTTATTTGCTTAGAGAATCTAGATACAGGGGGCATCACACATGGCATGAGGGTTTCTACTTACAATTCAGACATGGTAGTTGATACAACTTTCATTTTATAATCTATGTTCTAGACACCAATTATTTAGGGCAATGTGCATGGCACATGGGCCTTCTCTTTTTTGAGTTTAGTATATTTTTATTGCATGTTCCCAGTAGTTGTGTGCCTTACTCTATCTGCATGTGGTTTTCATCAATTTTAAGTAAACTTTCATACAAGTTTGATTCCCATGTACCTGAGTTCCTAAGTGGCTTCTTAAGCCTTGATTCTAGTTTTGGAGGGGCTTTTATACAAGTCTAATCTCCATTTTTGAAGTGTCCAACATTGGTCTAGTTTCTAGTTACATTCGGCTATCCATGCCAACATTATTAGATTACAACATGTTCATGGGATTCATGAGACATCTCATATGATTTTTAGTGTATACCAGTATCTTTCTATTCATCTTCACATCATAGGGCAATGATGGAGCCAAAGGACTAGCTAGCCTTTGTATTCTTGAGCCACCTATTCAGATGGATTGGACACACGGTCTAGATATTTATTAACACATGCATGATTCATTAACTTCATATAGTTGGTGATGATGGAGCTAAAGGGCCTACATTTGAATTCTTGAGTCATCTTCTAGGGGATTGAGAACTTAGTTCATCTATCGATATAACTCTTGGTTCAAACATACATCTAGCATCACTCAACACAATCTAGTAGCACAATAGGTTTTGTATTGGTTCACGTAGCCAATGAGGTGTATTTGTTCCTTTCTCTCTCTTTACCCAATTTTGTAAATTATTATTTTAGATATTGCATATCTAGTAAGAACTTATCTACTTTTAATTTGCTTACTTGCATATTTATATATTACAACATGCTCTCACTATGCACAATCCAACATCACATAACTTCTTGGGCTTAGCGTCATAAGTAAGTTTAGGTACACTTATATTTTTCTCCTTTATCCTAGTATTTCACTTTATTTCATACTTAGAATAAAGGGTGGGGGGATGTAATCACATAAAAATGCAATTTGTACAACTTGACCATGACTTGTGACACCCAAACCATAGGTTTCTCTTGCTTCCTTGCACAACCCACTAGGCATGCTTTTTACTATTTCAAAGTCATCTAAAGCCTTCTAGATTTAGCCTCACCTATTCCAAACTCCTTTCCTAGGCACATACATCTTCCCCAAGATCCTTTTCCCTTTTTACACTAGCATTATAAGTTGGACTATAGCGTTAGACCCTAGGGTGTCCACTTTTTGACGTTATTGTCCAAGTCACACTTAGCCTCAAATGGTCAGATTTCCTTGATTCCTTATCTTTTTCCCTGTTAGCCTAACATGAAGTCATCTAACCTAGGATCATTAGTTTCCCTATAAAATCCTATTTAAGGGTCATTTAGAAGGGTTGACAATCATTCAAAAGGGACAAACTAGAAATACACTAAGCACATTCGATCAAATCTTCCTATTATCTGCATACAACCAACGATTACTATTCCTATCCTACTCAAGCTCTCACATAAGTCACTAGTCATCTCAAGCTTGCCCAGATTCACATAATACTTGCATTACATACACAATTTTGAATAATACACATTCAATTTGGGAAAACTACATTAGACTTGATCCCTCTTCAGAGTATTGGTATGTAGGCTATGTGCCCACACATGGGGTGTGATCTCATGTTCAGTGTATAATACACACTAACCCCTTTTTATAGTTGATTCAAGAGCACTTGTCAAGCCTAAGGAAGAACTAGAACTCTAGGAGACAAAATTAGTTACACACAGAGCTCCATAGATTATCAAGACTTGAAAATTTAGACATAGAGCCTCTAGAAGCATCAGAATAGAACACAAAAATATTAGAAGAAGCATATCAAAGGGACTATAGCACCAAAAATAAGACTATAGCATTGGACTCTAAAGTGTCCAATTTTTATCACTACTATCAAGGTAGAAAATATACTTCTAGGTCCTATTTCTGATAGTTTGCCCAATCATCTCATCAATTCGTAGTTTTAGATTCCTCCATCTCAGTCTAGAAATCAACTAAGTTCACTTTCTATCCCCTTGCTTACTATTTTTAATAATTAATTGATCAAATCCATATTTAACAAATAAATAGGTTAATTTAGGCATACTATATTACATATTTTATAGATTTATTCAAACCCTTTACTAATCAATAAATTAAACACTTAGTTTCCCAAAAATAGTAAAACACATACTTCCTACCCTAGGTAAGTGCACATGCATGCCTCGATTACTATTTTAATTTGATGCACACATGTAGACACATACACACCATCAAAGTGGGGAATACTTCAAACACCTATTTTTTTTATAAGATAATTTTCTATTAGGTATCTTCCATGTTCTATTACACTTGGTCTAGTTTACATAATTATCTATTTTCGGTGCACTTTCCCTTTGTGTTGGGACTCATATCATCATCCCTAATGTTTGTATTACTCATAAATTTATTTTTTGTTCACTTTAGCTAATGATAATATATCCATTTAATCTATAATGTTTTATAACCCAAAAATCAACTATTCATTTATTTTTGTACAACCTTAAATGCTCCTGAAATATCCAAAACATTATTTCAGTGTCTTTTCATAAGACCTAATCAATCTATATGACTATCCCGTTAATTTGTGTCCTTTATTATTATTTTTAATATCTTTTATGGTTAGCTTATGTCTTAGTATGCCCTTGAGAAACTTATATATATATATATATATATATATATATATATATATATATATATATATATATATATATATATATATATATATATATATATATAAGTGTACTCTCAGTCATTTCATTATCTACTCCATTCCTTAAATCTCTTATAAGGCAAGACACTCATGCATGTTTTATCAATTATTATTAATTTGTATTCACATATTTTCAAGGATTTAGGAAATTTATTTAATTCTCATTTCATCCATCTTTCTAAGGTCTTGTATCAAAATAAGGTTATAGAAAGAGCATGCAGATGCATTTTATTATCTAGGAGAGAAGATGAATCCCTTTCTCTCAATTAGGTTGGGATTACACTCACATGCACTAGAACTATATTGGCTATGATTCCAAATGTGCAGGATATGTAACTAAAAATAAAACTCAATTCTTACTCCATCCATCATTTATTAAGGTCTTGTATCAAAATAAGGTTATAGAAGGAACATGTAGTTCCATTTTATTATCTAGGAGAGAAGATGAAGCCCTTTTTATCAATTAGGTTAAGATTACACTCACATGCACTATAACTATATTGGATATGAGTCCAAAAATTCAAGATATGTAACTTAAAATCCTCAATATTTTTACCAAGCCAACTAACTTTCACACTCTTTTATTATGACATTATGGCAAATTAGATCTACAATAAAGGAGACAAGATTTTGAATTTTTTGTGCATCAATTCAAAAAATTTAGAGAGGTTTATGATTTCAAGACATAAAAGAAGTTTGTTCTAAAATTTATATAAGATATAACACTATCAAAATAAATAAACAGTAATTCTATTTTTTTTTTAAGTGAACAAAGTTATTGATCAACTTAACTGGACGAACAAAATCCATAATTCTTTTGTAAATAGAGATAACCTCCACATTTTATCTCTATTTTGGTGTGAATAGAGAAAAAAATTTCTAAAACATTGGTAGAAATATTTTGAAAGTGATAAATTTATTTGTATTAGCTTCGAAGATAAGAAAAAACCTTAAAGAGTTCAGAAAATAGATATGTTTTTGGTCATCTTCAACATTTCATAGTGCACAAGTAAGTTTGAATTTAGGTATGTCTTTATCAATCCTCTTCATCAAGTTTCAAATGTTTTGTTTTCTATTTTTACACATTTCATATCTTTAAGTATGTTTTTATTTACTTTAATTAATCAAATTTGTATTATAAATTTATTTTAATATTTGTGCACAATATATTCTTTGTTATGGGATAAATATTTAAAACAACATATATAAAGCGAAAGCAAAAGTAAAAATATATATTCACCCCATTAATACCTTTTCACTTTTAAAAATTAGATATAAAAGATATAAAAAATCAATAATTTGCAATATTATCTAGTGCATAGATTCAATCATGTGCAAGTGGATACTTTATCGATTGATTAAACACATTGGTGAGTAATTATGATCCCAATTTTTTCATTTTTGAGACATTTTTGAGGTTTCCATTTTTTCTCAAAAATGGAAGGGGATTAATTTACTCCATATTAGAAATTTTAAACTCAAGAAAATATCTATGTGATCTTGAAAATATTTGTCCAATCCTTACAAAGAGTATATAATCTTCAGAAAACTAATATAGATTGGGCATTTTTGCACCTTTTTATAACTTTCAATATCTAAAGTTATAAAATATTAATATGAAATATATAAATTTTAAAATACTTATATGACATACATATTTTTTTTCGTAAAAAATACTAATTTTATTTATTATTTACTATGATGTAGGGAACCATACATGTGTGAGGGTTTTGGCATAGGGTGGTGTTGCAAATAATTCAAACACTTAGAATGGATGATGTAATATGGGTGCATTTCAATGCATTTGGCTTGGGCCATGTTTTACATCTTCCTATAATAAAATATGACCTTGATATGCTCACATATTTTTCAAAGCAGTGGAACAATGATATATGTATCTTTTCATTATCAACAAGGGACATGGCAATGACCCCAAAGGATGTATGGGATGATGAAACCATAAATTGACATAAAACAAATATCAATATGAACGATACTCAAAACTTTGTGAAAATCATAATATTTATTTATTATCATTAAATTAATAAAATCATTACATAAAAGTCTTTAAATAAACCTCAACTCAAAATTGGAGATGACACACAATTTTTTTAAAACTACTTATAGTTAACAACCCATACTATAAATAACAAATTTATTTTCTTAATAAATTTTATATGAAAGTTAATATGGGAATAAAATTTCATAATGTATCTTATAAATAATAAATGAAATATGTTGGACAAGTTTCAACCCAAGTTCACATATTATTAAAAAGTTATTTGATTACTGCTATTTTTTAGCATCACTAAAAATAATATAATAGAATTTTAGACCCTTAAATTATCTCGTATGGCTATCCAAACATCTTATAATTATACCTAAATAGTGAATTAGATCATGGTTGCATCATTCTTTCCTTTATCTTTTTTTCTGTGAAGGGGAGCTCAATCATGTTAATGAGTCAAAAGTCATGGCCTCCGGAAGATACGTCTGTGCATCATTCTCTTTTGGTTGAAAAAAAATCAGATCTTGCGAGTTGTCCTAATTATATTCTTGAAATTTATTATTATAAATACTTTTCATATACCATTATAAAATCAAAGTGTTATCTTCCTATTATAGTCCTTCCCACTATACCAAATACTTGTTATAATTGCGTTGTCTTATGTTCACTGTCTTTTTATCTAGAACCTGCACTATCTTTTATTTAGTCTTCTTTGGTACTTGTTTCTTCCAATACCCTTATTCATATCATTCCCCTTCATAATATTATCATTCAAAATAATATAAATATAAAACATTAAATACTATATATATATACATATATATATATATATATATATATATACATACATATATATATATACACACATATATACATATATATATATATATATATACATACACACACACACACACACACACACACACACACACACACACACACACACACACACACACACACACACACACACACACACACACACACACACACACACATATATATATATACACATACATACACACACACACACACACACACACACACACACACACACACACACACACACACACACACACACACACACACGTGTGTGTGTGTGTGTGTGTGTGTGTGTGTGTGTGTGTGTGTGTATACATATATGTATATATACATACATGTTAAACTTACCTCATAATCATTGTCATTGGTTTTTTTCATAATTTTATATGGACCATTTTTCTTGGAATTCAACTTATTATATGTTATTTTGGGAAATATTATTTTCTAAAATACACCATCACCAAATCTCCTTCTTAAAATACCTTTGACCTTTTTGTTACATCTACTTCTTACTACTAATTTATACTTTTCTTTACTTTCATGTAGCTTTATATTTACTTCTTCTTTCAATTGTTGTATGTGTTATGAAAATGCTTATGCATCATCATTAAAATGTTTTGTAATTTATAATTGAACCAAATATAAAATACCAATAGGATGTGTGCCATAATTTTTTTGAAATGGTCATTTACCTATTGATCTGTTCAAAAAAATATTATAGGCAAACTCAACTTGTGATAAATCCAAGTCTCATTTCTTGGGCTTCTCTCCAATTATGCATCTCACCAATTTTCCCAAAATCTTGTTTACCACTTATATTTATCCATTTGTTTTTGTGTGGTATTCACTATTCAATTGTAGTTTAGTTCATAGTTTCTTTCTTAGAGATCTCCAAAAATAACTTATAAATATTTTTTCCCTATTTGATGTAATGGTTTTTGGAACCATGTAATCTCTCAACATTCTTGAAAAAAAACTCTATTACTCTAGTGCCATCATTGGTTTTATTACATGAAATAAAATGAACCATCTTAGAAAACCTATCTACACTAACAAAAATTGAATCATTACCTCTCTGTGTATTTGAAAACCCCAACACAAAGTCCATACATCTGTCTATGGTCCTCTTGGAATTGGTAATGACATGTAAAACCATGTATTTTATGCATGGCCTTTATTTACTTGGAATATCATACATATTGACACATACCTTGATACATCTCTCTTATCTTTAGCCAAAAATATTTATCCTCTACCAAAGCTATTGTCTTGGTCCTACTAAAGTGTCCATCCAAACCACCACTATGTATTTATCTTATAATATTATCTCTTAGAGACCCATATGTAATATATACTTATTTTCCCTTGAAGAAATAACCATCATGTATAAGGTACTCATCATAAAAATTACTTATCTTACATGTTAATGGATTCTTGAATTGCTTAACTATCTTTCCAAGATATGGATCAATATCATATAATTCCTTAACAAATTCAAATCCAAATACTTCACTCACTATAGTAGTTAACAGTGCCACTCTCCTACTTAGAGCATCAACTACCTAATTCTGATTTCCTAATTTATTTTTAAAAACAAAATTACATTCCTTATATAAAGACACCCACTTTGCATATCTACTATTGAACTTCTTTTGAGTGTTCACATACTTCAAATCCTCATTATTTAATAAATAGGATAAATTTTTTAAGCACGATGTAATGCCTCCAATGTCTTAATGCTTATATAATGGCATAAAATTAAACATCATACATATAATACTTATTTATTATCTCACTCAATTTCACACTAAAATATGTTATTGGCCTTCCTTCTTGACTCAACACAACACCAATTCCCACATGTGAAGCATCACAATCCACCTCAAACATATTGTTAAAATCTGCTTATGCTAAAATAATTTTTTTATGTAATCTTCTCATTCAACAATTAAAATCTTTCTATTTTTGCCTTTGTCCATACAAATTATTTTTCTTTTGTGCAATTTGTTATTGGTGTAACAATGCTACTAAAATTATTAATGCAATTTTTGGCAAAATTCACTAAACCATGGAAACTTCTTACTTATATGATATTATTTAGAATAGGCCTCTCAAAAATTGCCTTTACCTTTTCTTCAACCATTGTTACACTATCTGTTGAAACTACAAACTTGAAAAATTCCAAATTATTCTACATAAAATTACACTTCTTTAGATTTTAATAAAGCTTTTCCTTTCTCAACAATTATAATAGCATTCTCATATGGATTAAGTTCTTGTATGTACTCTTATTGAATATCAAAATATCATCAAAATAAACCACTACAAACTTGTCAATGTAATTTTATAGCAATGTGTTCTTCACCCTCTTAAATATGGAGGGTGCATTAGATAATCTGAATGGTATCACCATCCACTCATATTATTCATCCCTAGTCTTGAATGTTATTTTCCATTCATCTCCTTCATGATTCTGAATTTGATAGTGTCCACTCTTTAGATCAATCTTAGTAAAGTATTTTTCTCCTATAAGCACACCCATCATATCATCTAAATGAGGTATAGGAAATTTTTATTTGATAAATATTTTATTGATTTATCTACTATACACACATATCCTCCATGTCCCATCTTTATTTGGAGTTAACAATGTTGGTGTTTCACATGGGCTCATGCTCTTGCTTACTATATATTTTTCACCAATTCAATAACATGTTTATTAAATTTTACATGTTTTGTTGGAATCATCCTATAATCCACTTGATTGGGTAGAGATAATCCTATAATTAAATAAATATTATGTTCAATGTCTCTATTTGGTGGTAAACCATCTGGTTGCTCATCTAGTATAACATCTTCATATTATTTCAACACTTTTGTTTCTTATGTAGCTATTTTCACCACTTTTATGTCTTCTTTATTTGATATTAATATATAATGATATCATGCCATATTTATGTATTTCATAAATTATTTTTTTTGATGACATGGTTTATTCATGTCCTTCTTCTTTAAGAGGTAATAAAATTACTTTTATACCAACTTTATAGAAAGTTATTCTTTGCCCCATCATGGTTTGTTTTTATGTCATATTTTCATAGCCATCTTAATAACATATGGCATGCATCCATTAGAATAACATCATGTCATATTTTATCCTTGTAATTTTTATATATATAAAACTTTATTAAACATATTTTATCTATTGTAACTTCATTCCCTTTCACAAACCATGAAATATGATTAGGATAAGGATGTTTTTCACATTACAATCCTAGTTTCTCTACCATTTCTTTAGAAAACATATTTTCACAAATACCACCATCTATAATTGATTTGTATATCTTACCCCCTAAAGTGCAAATTTTTCATAAAATATTTATACATGACCATGAATCACCACCTTATTTATTTTTCACCTATTACTTCCTTGTGATTATCATTATTCTCCTCATCATGTGATTTTATCCTATGTCTATTGTTGTAATTTATATAGTTTTTTATTTTATTGCAAATTCCACAAAATTTAATCTTGGGTGATCCTCTTTCCTCTTTTATTTTTCATGATAGTGTGGACACTCGAACGCTTTGTGTCCTTCACCACATTTGTAACAAACATAAGGTTTGCATGGACCATTCCATCCTCACCACCACCATAGCATCTACCTCTCTAAAATCTTCTTTCTCTTTGTTGATATTTAAACCCTTGTCTATTATACTATTATTTTTTCATACTACGAAGTGATCCTCCTCTAGTGAAATTACACCTACCTTGCCCCTTACTAGAGGTGATTTTCCTATTTTTGTCCTAGTTGATCTTTTAAAAGACCATTTATTTTGTTTTTATTCTACCTTCAATGATAATTGATAAGTCTCTTCCATAAAAAATATTCTATGCATGCTCAATTCATCTTGAATATAAAATTTAAAACCATTTACATACCTTATGGCCATCTACTCTTCTATTTCTCCATGCTCCACTCATATGGAAATCTTGTATAACTTAGATGTATATTCTTATATACTGTGATGCTTTTGCCTTAAATTATGGAATCTTATGTATAGATTTTGTGCATGATTCAATTTTTCCCTCAACTTCTTCTCCATCTTACTCCAAGTGTTGATATTTTCTTTACCCTTTCTTTGTCTCTCTTTCTACAAGTGATCCCACTAAATAGTTTATGGCCCTTCAATTTTGTACATGAAAAATTTACTTTCTTGCCTTCTCTCAAAAATTTCAATTCAAATTTTTTTTCCATGTTATTTAACCATTCTATCTACTCCTCTAGTTTTAAACTACCTCCATACTTTGAAATTTCAACCGTATTCCTTATTTCCTTCCCTCTACATCCCGAGCCATCCTTTCTTCTATTGATGGTGGTTATTTTTGTTCTTCCTCATTTGTATATACTTATTCTTTATGATCTATTTATTCCTTTGTTTCCTCTCTTGTTTACCTTTGTCTTTGATTTGTGACATTGGTGATAATCTTAGTTAATTCTTCCACTTGTCTCTATAGTTGTTGCATAGTCTTGTTCATATGTGCAATTTCTCATCATCCTCTCGACATATTTAAAAATATTATTAAATCACATAATAACATCCAAAAATATAATTTTTCCATAAAGATATTACCTCCAAAATTTAAACTTGCTCTGATACTAGATGATGAACTCATAAACCATCAAAGCAAAAATATCAATAGGCATAATACTTAGAATTTCATAAAAATCATAATCTTTATTGATTATCCTTGAATGAATAATATAATGACACAAAATTATTTAAATAAACCTCAACTTGAAATTGTATTTGACATGCAAAATTAATTTTTTTAAAATAAAATACATAGAGTTAACTACCCCTACTATAAATAAAAACTTGTTTTTCATAATAACTATTTCATGTAAGTTTGGATGGGCCTAAAAATTTAAACATATCATATAAATACTAAAGTCATGATATTGATGATTTTTAACCCAAGTTCACATCCGGTTACAAAGCTATCTGATTACCATTATTTTTAGCATGACTAAAAATACAAGAGTGAAATTTTGAACCCTTACATGATATCATATGGCTCTCCTAACATGTTAGAATTAGTCCTAATATTTAATGAAATGGGTTAATAATTCATTCATATTTTATTTATATTCATTTTTCTTTGTAGGAGAGCTCAATCAAGTTAACAAGTCAAAAGTTATGGTTTTCATCAGATAGGTCTCTACATCATGGAGAATACTTTGGTTATCTCTCATATGGAGGCACATTTTGATAGGGAGAATTAGAGAAATTAATTAGTCATTATCTCATGAGTATTATATGGGAGTGATTATTTAGAGATCTAAGATTGGAAGGGGATCCTAATGAGTGATATGATACAAGGGGTTGCACAAGATGTGTATAAATACATGGCTATACTACTAAGTGGATTCGTGGTGGTCAAAATATGGGGGTATAAAAGTCATAATGCCTTTGAAATATGATATAGGATATGGATTTTGACATGGAAATCATTTTCCTATGGTAAGACAATGAGAACCCTGAAAACTCATGCTGAATGGGGGACCTTGTCCAAACAATCTAGTTCTATTTATAGGAACCAAAACCGTAGTAAGGTTCTAGGAAGTGTCAATAAAGTTCTTTTTTTTTTCCCATTTCTATTCAATAGATATAGGGATCCAAAAAACTTTCTCAACTTTATAAAAATATGTGCCAATCACTAGGAAATCACATTTCTTCTCCAAGCCCTAATGGGGTAGTTGAACCCAAAAATGATAAGAAAAACAATGCATTTTAGGCCCTAAATTACTCTAAGGAATAACAAATCTTCCTTGATATTTTTTAGGTCCCTAAATAGTGTATAATATCAAAAATAAAATACAATAATTGTAATAATTCATCAACCAAGAAAATTGATGCAATAAAATGTGTTGCTAGTATGAATTTTAAGCTACAATGAATGCTCTCTAAATTCTTACTTGATTTCACTATAATGCTTGTAAATGCTCAATAGATCAATGTGACAATAGATATTAGATGCATTTTAAAATGATCTCTAGATGCTTAAATGAACTAAGATACATGTGTATATATAGATGACTTGAATTCAAATTAGGACCCTATTTTCACACAAACTGGCATTAAACAATTGAAGAAGTAAATGAGATGAAACCACACAACAAGGGTGCACCCTAATGGACCCAAATGACACACAATCATAGGAATTTACTATGTTTTATGGCCTCATAAATTTAGTGAGCATGTTTCTTGGGGACCTGCCACATGACAAAAAAACAGGAGTGATAAGAAGGGGGACATAATGAAAAATGAAAAAATGCAACAATAACACTTAATTTGGACCAATAACCAACAAATACACAAGTTCAGATAGATTGGGGAAGTATGTTTATGAGAATCTATGTTCTGGTAGATCTATCCAAGCCTCTTCTGATTTTGTTAATTTGGTGCCTTCGCATGGTTCTTGGGTCCAATTCCTTAACTATGAAGGTCTTCCTATCAGATGCTTTCATTGTAATCATCTCGGGCACTGCGTGATAATTTTATCCTCTCAAGCCTCCTCGTCTTCTAAACATTTCTCCAAGTTGAGATGGAGGAAAAAAGATGGCCACCTTGATGTTTGTTTTGTCTAGCACAATCATGTTTTTTTGTTCAACTTATTCTCCTCCCCCAATTTCTTCCCTATTTGTTGATCCTATGGTCTCCTCTTAGCATGTGGCTCATGCGATCAAAGGTGATAGATTCTAGTGGGGCAATTGGATTTCTTCAAACTCTTCCATTCTCTTTTAGCTAAGCTTCATCTATATGCCTCATTTCCAAACCTAATCTAGGGTCCATAGTTAAGTGTAAAAGGAGACTCTTTGAGGATGAGAGTTTGAGGATGGATTCTGTGGGCATGTCTGAGTTTGGTTCAGTGAGGCCATTGGAAACTTCCCTCTCTTCTAGAGAGGAAGAAGATTGGGTTTTGTATGTGAATAGTTTCATCCCTCTTTGTATAGTCTTGTTATTTATGGTATTGCCGATGGATTTACTTTGTTTAACATGGTTTGATTTTGTCTTTGGTTTCTTTTTTATTGTTTATTGTACTTTCATTTTCTTGGTCTTTTTATAGTTTAGTTTGTTTATGTGGTGTTTTGTAGTTGTTGATATTTTTTTTTGGAAGTTTATGGTATCTCTAAGACTACACTTTCTATTGTGTCCCAAAACTATTTTTACTCTAATCAAAAGCACTAATTAATCTAATAAAAAAATATATAAATTCTATAATAATATATAATTTTACAACTAATAAATTCTTAAGAAAATTTCTTAAGTGTTTACAAAAACATTAATGACCATACCAATTTATATATCAATAAAAACTTGAAATTTTATAGGTTGGTAGCTTGGGTCAAGTCATTCTTATTATTACTAATATAACCACATTGCTTAACATAAATATTAAAGAATCGTATATAGCACTCTTTTATTGACACATTATTAAAAAATCATACATAACACTTTTTTAATATAACACTCTTTTATTAACATATTATTAAAAATTCATACATAACACTCTTTTATTAACATATTATTAAAGAATCATACATAATACTTATTTTCATATAAGTAAAAACAAACTCTTTCTAAACGAAATGTCAATTTAATATATGAAATCATCTTTCTCAAAAACTCATAAAATATTAATTTTTTATTTACTTTATATATTGTTCAAGGAAATATACAACCCTAAACCTACCCGGACCCTTACCCTTACCCTTACCTATCGGAACCTTGTGGAGAGATGATGAAGCCCACTCATAATTAGGGTTGGAAGCTCCTAGAAAGAGATGGAACGTTTGAATTTGCAACGGTTAAATATTTTAATGATGATAACAGAATTCCCCTGGTCTATGCGGCCCACGTGAGGAGTGTATTCAAACAAAACGGACACACTGCCAAATTTTATATTTATATTTGTATTAATGCTGTATAGCTGGTTTTGGAAGAAAGTGAGGCAGCTAGCTATAAGACTTTGAAAGGCATTTCTGGTATTCAACTTTCAAAACAAGATGATTACATTCCAAAAGTGAAAGACAGTGTTTGGGTTTTGGCATGGCGGTGGTGGGACTTTCGTAACGCCGCTTTCATCACCGACTCTTTGCCAATTTTCGCTCCAATTCTTCACTTCACGTAACATCATCATCCTAAAATGGTCCCATGCTCTTTATTTCGTGTTCATTTATATATGCTTTGTATAATAATATTCATGTTTTGCTACGGTTTTACTACTTGTTTTCTCTATCCTCTTTAGGTTGTATTGTATTTTTATCTCATTTTTTTTTCATTTTTAATCATTGAAAGTTATTACTTACCACAATATTTTTTATTTTAAATTTAAAGTTGCTTATAAATAAATAAGTGGAGTATTTTAATTGATTATTTACTACACATTGAATATATATCTAAACACATTATATTGTTTTAAGGTTCTTCGTAATTTTATTACTTTATTATATGAGGTATCATTGTTAGCGGGTGAGTCAGTTCGCAGTAGCCACTCAAATTTTAATGCAAATCCATGATTTTTTTTTTTTGGACACTCTACGGTAAAGATTTAATTATTGTAAATACATATGGGTAGCGCAACATACTAATAGAGAGCAAGAAAGTGAAAGAGTAGAAGAACACAAATAAAAATAAATTTATATTTCGATTGCAAACACTTATTTAGAAGCATTTTTTACAATCCTAACATATATCGGGAGCATTTTATACAATCCTAGTAACCTTGTCTGATCAAATCCAAAATTTAGGGAAATATCACTAACGAAATTGGGTGCACATTTCTAAGTTCATATTTTGACAACAGATCATCTACAACATTCTACACAAGATATGCCATTTTTGTCATGTTGTATTTACAACATTGTTGTCCAATTTATTAAGTAACCACTATTATTATGTTTTACATGTATTATGAATGCTTAATTAAATATAAATCATCTATTGAAATTATAATTTGGTAAACCCACATTCTGCATGCTACTTAGGGCTTCACATTTGTCTTAACGGAAAGTAGTTTTACATCAAAATGTAACACATCTACTCATATAAATTTATAATTCAAATGTAACCAAATTTATTGTAATAAAATACTAAAATCAGACCAAATTGCATAAAATGAATATTTTAGAATGATTGGAATTTGAAACGCGTAGGTTGTTACAAGAATACTAATTGTTCTTAAATATGGAAATACTCAGAAGAAGAAAATAGTGAAAAACAAGTCCAAACAATAAGGTAAACAAAACCTAAAAAACTTAGAACTAGCCAAAAAAAAATCCCATATGACCAAAAACATAACACTCATTTATTGACACTATCATAGCAGTACCTCTACATTATTAGACAATATTAAATCTTTCATGATGACTTGATTCTTTACTCATGGCCTCTGAAAATCTCACTTTTCTAGAATTTTATATAAATATATAGGAAAATGATCTTTTTTCTTGAAACCCTAACAACTCATCACAAATTAATTTAAAAAGAGGGAGTCATTAAGGGATGTGTGTTATCCCTCCATTATTATCAATACCCTATTGATCCAAAACTTAGAAGTTTTGATTGATAGATATTTCAAGAACACAAAAATAACACAGTAACCATGAATTCTCTGAGAAGAGATGTTTTATTACTCAAGATCTCAATACAATTATATGCTTATCTCTGGAAAGAGATGTCTGATTTCCATTTTGGGTTACATCTTCATTTAAACACATTTTGAAAGTAGGAGGAGGATGTGGAAGGTTAGAAATCTCGAGGGAGATTAAGTGGTTTGACTTCCATGATTTAAAACAATACAAAATTAGAGGAACTACTATTTTTAAAAACTTATTATTTTTAGACTGCACTACTAAAATTAAAATTTAGGGTACTTCCATTAGGTTTTTGGGGGTCAAAAACTACAAGAAAAGCTCCATGCTATCTCATTGTGTTCTCCTTGTTCTTAGCTTTCCAACGATTCAAATGGGGAGTCAATTGGAGCTACAGTGCAAAAGTTATGGCTCCTAGAAGTTTTGTCATCAATTGAGGTAGAATTGTCACCCGAATTATCACCTGAATTATTGCTCGGATCATTCCTTCCTCCTTGAAGAGCAATGGTCCCCATTGCGTCAATATTTCTCATCAAGTGTGGTAGTTGTGTCTTAATTTAATTCTCTGTAAGCCACTCAACTTGGTGGCTAAGCTGGCCCCTTTTGACCACTTGATAAAGTGGAATAGAGCATCCTCTTGTTGTCTTCATCTAGGCGTCCATAATTTGATCCTCTTCCACTAGAGCAAAACTCTGCAGATCAATCTCATCAATGTCTAGTTGTTCTTCTATGACTGAAGTGTCCAATAGAGGTGGATGATATGGTTTTAGGAGCTCCACATTGAATATTGGATACAGACCAAGGTACGCTGGTAGGTTCAACTCAAAAGCATTTTCTCAAACTTTTCTGGTGATGGTGTAGGGACCGTATCGTAGAGGCTAAATTTTTATGTGTGGGCCTGCAAGTCATTCCTTTTAAAGCTGCAACCAAACCCTGTCACCCACATCAAAATGGTGTGCAATCCTATGTTTGTCATGGCATTGCTTATACTTCTGATTCATCTTCTCCAAGATGTCATGAACTTGCTGCTAGATGTGTTGCATTTTTTCAATGAACTTTGTTGTTTTTGCTACCTCAGATCTCCCATGAGGTGTGTATTCCATGGTGGAAAATAGAATGACTATATCAATTGGTGCCATGGGTTAGACCCTGAAGCATACCTTGAATAGACTATGCTTGGACGAGCTATGTAGGGCCTGATTGTATCCATGTTGTATGAAAAGAAGCCCCTCATCCCATGTGCATGGATGTTTGGAGTGATATATCTGAATCATGTGAACAATCAAGCATTCACCACTTCTATCTGACCATCAGTCTATGGAAGGATGTGGACTTCAACAACTTGGTATCCATCATATTCCATAGAGTGGACCAGAAGATGCTCAGGAACCTGCTATCTCGATCTGAGACAATGGACTTGGGGAGACCAAAATAGAGCCATACATGACTAAAATATAGTTGAGCAGTTTCTTCAGTAGATATATTTTTATTACAAGCAATCATGATAGCTGTTTTTGAAAAATGATCAACTACAATAAAAATACAGTCCTTGCCATGTTTTAAAGTGGGCAAACCTGAGAGAAAATCCATTGAGACAAATTCCCTAGGCCTGGTTGGTTCTGGAAATGATGTGTACAATCCTTGCTTCTTATTTGTTGGCTTGTCTATCACACATGGAGTGCAATATTTGAGGTACCTTTCCACATCCTTTCACATATGGGGCTAGTAGAAGTGTTTTTGAAGAAATGCCAATGTCTTTTCTACACCAAAGTGTCTAGCTATCCTACTAAAATGTGCTTCTCATATCATCTTCTATTGCTCTACAATTGGAACACATATATGACCCATATGACAAAGGACATTATCTTGTAAATAAAAATTAGAAACATGTTTGCCTTCTTGAAGTACTTGATATGTATCAACAAATGTAGGATCTACTTCATACAGAACACCCCAAGTGGTAGTCTCATGTTCGCACAAGTCAAGAACTGTTGTGAGTGCAGTAATTGGTGGGAAACTCAGATAATCTGTGGCCATATTTGAGCTCCCATTTTTGTGTTTGATTATTAGATGGAATTGTTGTAGATATGTGGCTCACTTTTGGTTCCTCTTATTTTTAGTTTGATCTACATCTAGATGAATTCCAATGATCTGTGGTCAGTGTGGATGACCTTCTCTTTCCCCAAGATGTAGTGTTTCCATCATTTTTAAGCTTACACAATGACATAGATATCCTTGTCATATGCTAGGTATTTCTTGATTGTATCAGCGAGAGTTTCACTATGATATGCAATAGGATGGCCATGTTGCATGATGATAGCTCCCATGGCATATTCAGATGTATATGTCATCAACTTGAAAGGTTGATGAAAATCTGGCAAGGCAAGAACAAGGGCTGAGTAAAGTCTATTCATCAAATTCTCAAATTCCCTTTATTGTATTTTTCCCCACTAAAATGTAGCTTTAACTCCTCCTTTAGTCACTTGGGTTAGTGGCCAAGCAACATGTGAGAATCCAAGAACAAACCCATGATAGAAGTTTGTAAGACCTAAGAAGCTATGAAGTTTTGTGAGGGTCCTTGGTGTAGGCCATTCTCAAATAACCCAAATATTTTTTGGATTGATATGGACCCCTTCCTCATTTAAAACATACCCTAGGTACTAAATTATTTTTATCTTGAATGTGCATATGTTGAGATTTGCATACAAATTATGCTCCCAAAGATTTTGAAGCACCTTACAAACATGTTGCAGATGTTCCTCCCATATTCTGTTATAGATGAGTATGTTCTCCAGGTAGACAACCATGAATGAGTTGGTGAAGGGTCACAGGATGTCATCCATCATTCTCATGAATGTTGTAGGTGTGTTAGTTAAGCCAAAAGGCATAACCAACCATTCGAAGAGCCCCTCCTTAGATTTGAATGCAATTTACTAGATATCAGTGAGATTGATGGGAATTTAGTGATAGCCAAATCTGAGATCAATTTTAGTGAAGAACTTCGCACCATGGAGTTGGTCCAGTAAGTCATCAATCCTAGGGAGGGGGTAGCGATTCTTCACAGTTATTTTATTCAGGGCTTGATAGTCAATGCAAAGCCTCCATATTCCATATTTATTTGGTCCTAGGATAATTAAAATACCATAGGGTGAAGAGCTTGGCATGATGTGACCCTTTTGGATCAACTCTTGAATTTATCTTTTTATCTCATCATTCTCCAAAACTGATCTATGATACATAGGACTGTTAGGCAAAGGTGATCCTAAGATCAAATAGATAGAATATTTTACCTAAAAATGTATTGGAACTCCTATGGGTGACTTGAATAAGTCATCATATTCTCCTATGATTTGTTCCATCTACTTTTGTTGTTGTGTTGATTGTGTAGTTAGGACTGCAACATCAGTGTTCTTGGATTTCTATGGTTTGACCACCATGAGAATGAATTACTTTGTCTTCTCCACCAATCTCTTACATTTCTTGGCACTGATCAGGGAGACAGATATGGGAGGTGGTACCTTTGGTACCCTGTAGTGCCACATTTTAAGATTGAGGATGATTCCTTGGGTTCATGATTTATAGATGCCATGTCGATCATACATGAATGGTTGATCAAGGAGTACATCACAAACATCTAGATTGACCACATCACACAAGACTTCATCTTGGAAAGGTTTTATTGCATATGAAAGAAGACATTGATGGGTGACACAGAGGTCTCTCTCCGGGCTCAACCATCTAATACTTTATGGCTTTGGGTGAGGCTTCATAAATAGATTTAGACTTTTCACAACTTTAGAAGAGATTAAATTCTTTTAACTCCCACTATCAAGAATGAAATGTAGAGGCTTACCTTTTACCCATAATTTGGAGCAAAATAATCTTTCCTTGTCATCTGGCCTTTCCTCATGGGTCTGTGATGAAGTCACGAGAGTATTGGGATCAACATCTATAATCTCTTCTTCATCCTCTTTGACTGTAGGTTGTGTATGAGATAGAGTAGTAGATGTCGAGTATTGTGACTCAGAAAGTCGTGACTTGATGGCTCAACATTCTTCTTTGGAGTGAGTTCTAGTTTTGTGGTAATCTTACCATTTTCTTGTCTTTCCCTTTTGGGATTTTTTATCTTGAAACTCATTTTCTTTCCAATTTTGGCCTTGTGTTTGACCTTCCTTGTCACTTTTCCATTTCGAAGGCTGACTCTTCATATTCTTTCTTCCATGATTCTGCTCAATCCTCACTACAAACTTGTATGCCTCATCGAGGGTTTCCAAATTGAAGAGTTCCATTTCCACCCATATGTACCATTGTAGTCCACCATGATATTTGAGAGTCTTATATTTCTCACTTTCTTGGATACCTAATCTTGCAGACAAAGAATGAGAAATATGTGTGTAATATTAAACAGATTGGTCCTTACCTTGGCAAAGTTATTGCCACTATATGTATAGATCATTATATGCTCCAATGGAATAGTATTCTTCCTTTACCACTTCCACAAAATCATCCCAGATATGTTCCACCTCAAGGCCAATGTCATCTATACTAAACCTCTTTTTGTACACTTCCCACCATTTTTTCATAGGGAATGATGCTTTCAAAAGAGCAAAAGTGATCTTTTCTCCATCAATGAATTTATTTATAGAGAAATAGGAAGAAAATTGATCCAACCAATTTTATACTACATCAGCATTGATTTTTTCTTGAAATGTAGGAATATCAAAATTCACCTAAACCTTGAAAGGTGTTGGGGAACTAAAAGTATGTTCCATGGATGAGGAGCCAAGAAGTGCAGATGAAGAGCCAAAATTTTCCATCAGGAGTTGTTGGAAAATTTGGGAAAATTTTTGTAGCATCTATGTTAGAGGGCTTCATTCACCATTTTCTTAAAAGGATCAGATGTCTCGATGTCATTCACCATTTGAAGTCATTTTGAGTAAATAGGTGGATAGTTTGGAAGCTCTGTTGTTTTCCACCCAAGCTTCTTGTAGCCTGACCTCATCCTGAAGATCATACACTCTCAAGAAAAATTGATCTGATACCATTGATTCAAAACTTATAATTTTTGATTGATAGATATTTCAAGAACACAAAAATAACATAGTAACCATGAATTCTCTGAGAAGAGATGTTTTATTACTCAAGATCGTAATACAACTATATGCTTATCTTTGGGAAGAAATGTATGATTTATATTTTGAGTTGCATCTTCATTTATACACATTTTTAAAGTAGGAGGAGGTTGTGGAAGGTCACCAATATTGAGGAATATTAAGTGGTTCAACTTCTATGATTTAAAATAATACAAAATTCAAGGAATTACTATTTTTAGAAACTTACTATTTTTAGACTGCACTACTAAAATTTAAATTTAGGAAATTTTCATTGAGTTTTTAGGGTTCAAAAACCATTGAAAAAAACTCCATGATTTCTCACCATGTTCTCCTCATTCTTAGCTTTCTAATGGTTCAAACGGGGAGTCAATTGGAGCTACGGTGCAAAAGTTATGGCTCCCAGAAGTTTCATCATCAATTGGGGTAGAACTATCACCCGAATTATCACTTGAATTGTTACCCAGATCATTCCTCCCTCATTGAGAAAAAATGGTCCCCATTGCATCAATATTCCTCATCAAGTGTGGTAGTTGTGTCTTAATTTGATTCTTTGTGAGCCACTCACCTTGGTGGATAAACTAGCCCCTTTTGACCACCTGATAAAGCAAAATAGAGTGTCCTCTTGTTGTCTTCATCTAGGTGTCCACAATCTAATCCTCTTATACTGGAGAAAAACTATGTGGATCAAGCTCATCAATGTCTAGTTGTTCTATTACAACTGAAGTGTCTAATAGAGGTGGATGATATGGATTGAGGAGCTCCACATTAAATATTGGATGCAAACCAAGGTAGGTTGGAAGGTTTAATCAAAAGCATTTTCTCCAACTTTTATGGTGATGGTTTAGGGACCATATCATAGAGGATAATTTTTTTTGTGTGGACCTGCAAGTCATTCCTTTTGAAGTCATAACCAAACCTTGTCACCCATAGTAAAATGGTGTGAAATCCTATGTTTGTCATAGCATTGCTTATACTTCTGATTCATCTTCTCCAAGATGTCATGAACTTACTGGTGGATGTGTTGCATTTTTTCAATGAACTTTGTTGCTTTTACTACCTTAGATCTCCCATGAGATGTGTATTCCATGGTGGAGAATGGAATGGCTATATCAATTGGTGCCATGGATTGGAACCTGAAGCATACTTGGAATGGACTATGCTTGGTCGAGCTGTGCAGGGCCCGATTGTATCCATGTTGTATGAAAAGAATCCCCTCATCCCATGTGCGTGGATGTTTGGAGTGATACATCCAAATCATGTGAACAATCAAGTGGTTCACCACTTTTATCTGATCATCAGTTTGTGGATGGAAGGCTGTGGAATTCAACAACTTGGTATCCATCATCTTCCATAGAGTGGACCAGAAGATGCTAAGGACCCTGCTATCTCTATTTGAGACAATGGACTTGGGGAGACTAAAATGGAGCCATACATGAATAAAATATAGTTGATAATTTTCTTTAGCAGATATATTTTTCTTATAAGCAATCATGATAGCCATTTTTGAAAAATGATCAACTACAACAAAAATAAAGTCCTTGCCATGTTTTGAAGTGGGAAAAACTGAGAGAAAATCTATTGAGGCAAATTCCCAAGGCCTAGTTGGTTCTGGCAATGGCATGTACAATCCTTGATTCTTATTTTTTGGCTTAGTTATTGCACATGGGGTGAAATATTTGAGGTACCTTTCCATATCCTTTCACATATGGGGCTAGTAGAAGTGTTTTTGAAGAATTACCAATGTCTTTTCTACACCAAGGTGTCTAGTTATCTTACTAAAATATGCTTCCCATATCATATTTTGTTGCTCTATAGCCAAAACATAGATATGACTCATATGATAAAGGACATTATCGTGCAAATAGAAATCAAAAACATGTTTACCTTCTTAAAGCCCCTGATATGTATCAACAAAGGTAGGATCTACTTCATGCAAAGCACCCCAAGTGATAGTCTCATGTCTACACAGGTCAAGAACTATTGTGAGTGCAGTAATTGGTGGGTGGGTCAGACAATATGTGGCCATATTTGAGCTCCCTTTTTTGTGTTTAATTATCAGATGAAATTACTACATATATGTGGCCCACTTTTGGTGCCTCTTATTTCATAGTTTTCTCTATGTCTAGATGAATTCCAATGGCTTGTGGTCAGTGTGGATGACCATCTCTTTCCACAAGATGTAGTGTTTCCATTATTTGAAATCTTGCACAATGGCATAGAGATCCTTATCATATGTCAAATATTTCTTGATTGTATCAGTGAAAATTTCACAATGATATACAATAGAATGTCTACGTTGCATGATGACAGCTCCCATGGCATATTCAGATGCATCTATCATCAACTTGAAAGGTTGATGCAAATTTGGCAAGGCAAGAATAGGGGTTGAGTCAAGTCTATTCTTTGAATTATCAAATGCCCTTTGTTTTATTTTTCCCCACTAAAATGTAGCTTTCGCTCCTCCTTTAGTCACTTGGGTTAGTGACCAAGCAACATGTGAGAATCCAAGAACAAACCTATGATATAAATTTGCAAGACCCAAGAAGATATGAAGTTATATGAGGGTCTTTGGTGTAGGGCATTCTCAAATAAATCAAATCTTCTTTGGATTGACATGGACCCCTTCTTCATTCACAATGTACTCTAGGCACTAAATTTTTTTCATCTCAAATATGCATTTGTCAAGATTTGCATACAACTTGTGCTCCTAAAGAGTTTGAACCACCTTAAAAACATGTTGCAGATGTTTCTCCCATGTTCTACTATAATGATTATGTCATCTAGGTAGACAACCATGAATTAGTTGGTGAAGGGTCGTGGTATGCATCCATCATCCTCATGAAGGTTGCAAGTGTGTTAGTTAAGCCAAAAGGCATAACCAACCATTTGAAGAGCCTCTCCTTATATTTGAATGCAGTCTTCCAGACATTAGTGGTATTGATGGGAATTTGGTGATAGCCAAATTTGTGATCAATTTTGGTGAAGAACTTCACATCACAGAGTTGGTCTAGTAGGTCATCAATCCTAGGGAGGGGGTAGTGATTCTTCACAGTGATTTTATTTAGGGCTCGATAGTCAATGCAAAGCCTCCATGTTCTAGCTTTCTTTGGTGCCAAGATAATTGGGCTACCATAGGGTGAATAACTTGTCTTGATGTGACCCTTTTAGATCAATTCTTGAATCTATCTTTTTATCTCATCATTCTCTAAAACTGATATGTGATACATAAGACTATTAGGCAAAGGTGATCCTCGGATCAAACCGATAGAATATTTTACCTGGAAATGTAGTGAACTCTTATGGGTGAATTGAATAAGTCATCATATTATCCTATGATTTGTCTCATCTAATTCTATTATTGTGTTGATTGTGTAGTCAAAAATGTAACATCAGCCTTCTTGGATTTTTGTGGTTTGACACAATGAGAATGAATTGCTTTGTCTTCTCCACCAATCTCTTACATTGCTTGGCACTAATCAGGGAGATAGATGTGGGAGGTGGTACCTCTAGTACCCTATAGTGCCATGTTCCAAGAGTAAGGGTGATTCTTTAGGTTCATGAATCATAGATGCCATGTTGATCATACATGAACAACTGACTAAGGAGTACATCACAAACATCTAGATTAACCACATCACACAAGAATTTATCTTGGAAAGGTTGGTTTTAATGCATATGAAAGAAGACATTGATGGGTGACATAGAGGTCTCTTTGTAGGCTCAACCATCCAATACTATATGGCTTTGGGTGAGGCTTTATGGATAGATTTAGACTTTTCACAACTTTAGCAGAGATTAAATTCTTTTGACTCTCACTATAAAGAATGACATGCAAAGGCTTAACTTTTACCTATAATTTGAAGTGAAATAATCTTTTCTTGTCATCTAGCCTTTCCTCATGGGTCTATGATGAAGTGATGATGGTATCAGGCTCAGTATCTACAATCACTTCTTCATCCTCTTCGATTGTAGGTTATGTATGAGACAGAGTAGTAGATGTTGAGTATTATGACTCAGAAAGTAGTGACTTGATGGCTCAACATTCTTCTTTAGAGTGAGTTCTAATTTTGTGGTAATCACAACATATTCTAGTCTTCCCCTTCTATGCTTTCTTATCTTGAAACTCCTTTTGCTTCCATATTTGGCCTCATGTTTGACCTTCCTTGTCACTTTTCTATTTCGAAGGCTAACTCTTCGTATTCTTTCTTCCATGCTTTTGCTCAATCTTCATTGCAAACTTGTATGCTTCACCAAGGGTTTCCAAATTGAATAGTTCCATTTACCCCCAAATGTACCATTGTAGTCCACCATTTGAGAGTCTTATGTTTCTCACTTTCTTGGATGCCCAATCTTGAAGACAGAGAATAAAAAATGTCTGTGTAATCTTAAACAGATTAGTCCTTACCTTGGCAAAGTTGTTACCACTGTATGTATAGATCATCATATGCTCCAATGGGATAGTATTCTTCCTTTATCACTTCCAAAAAATCATCCCAGATAGGTTCTACCTCAATTTTAATGTTATCTATACTGAAGCTCTTTTTGTACACTTCCCACCAATTTTTCATGGGCAATGATGCTTTCAAAAGAGCAAAAGTGATCTTTTTTCCATCAGTGAATTTATTTATAGAGAAGTAGGAAGACAATTGATCCAACCAATTTTTTACTACATCAGCATTTATTTTTTCTTCAAATGTAGGAATATCAAAATTCACCTAAACTGTGAAGGGTGTTGGGGCACTAAAAGGACATTCTATGGATGAGGAGCTAGGAAGTGTGGATGAGGAGCTAGAATTTTCTATCGAGAGTTATTGGAGAATTTGGGAAAATTGTTTTACTATTTGTTCTTGTTGGCATTAGAGGAATTCATTCACCATTTCATTGAAAGGATCAGATGTCTCAGTGTTATCTGCCATTTGAAGTCATTTGGAGTGAATAGGTGGATAGTTTGGAAGCTCTATTATTTTCCATGCAAGCTTCTTGTAGCCTGACCTCATCCTCAAGATCATACACTCTCAAGATAAACCGATCTGATACCACTAATCCAAAACTTATAAGTTTTGATTGATAGATATTTCAAGAACACAAAAATAATACAGTAACCATGAATTCTCTGAGAAGAGATGTTTTATTACTCAAGATCGCAATATAACTATTGCTTATCTCTGGGAAGAGATGTATAATTTCCATTCTAGGTTACATATTCATTTATACATATTTTAAAAGTAGGATGAGGATGTGGAAGGTCACCAATCTCAAGGGAGATTAAGTGGTTTGACTTCCATGATTTAAAACAATACAAAATTCAAGGAATTACTATTTTTAGACTGCACTACTAAAAATGAAATTTAGGGAACTTACATTGGGTTTTTGAGGGTCAAAAACCACTGAGCAAATATTTGTGCCATCTCACCATTTTTTCCTCATTTTAAGCTTTCCAACGGTTCAAACAGGGAGTCAATTGGAGCTATGGTGTAAAAGTTATGGCTCCTGAAAGTTTCACCATCAATTGGGGTAAAACCGTCACCCAAATTATCACCTGAATTATTGCCCAGATCACCTATTCTAAGATAAATTTGGAATATGACACATAATACACATTAACAAGCAATTATTGAAAGCTAACCATGATCATTATATGAAATTTCACTAGCATGAACAAGTGGCACATTAATAGTGTTATAGAAGGTTGGAAAAACCTTAGCTATTAGGGTTAGTTTTACTATTGTTTTGTTGTTTTTGTGTTGTTGTTTATTATGTCTTAAATTTGTGGTACTATGTTTAAGTTTTTTAATGTAAATTTTTGATATTAGTCCTAGCCTACTAGTTATATGTACAAGGGTGGGTCCCTATCAACAACCCCCTTTTACTTTTAATAAAAACAAGTGGCACAATACAAATAAAAAAATACTTGAATCAAATTATTATAAAAATATTCCAATTATTATCTTTAATAAATAATAGACTCTTATTTTTAATTCACTTTTCACTCTTGACTTGTTCTTATCTCTCAGTTTATCACTTTCTTGTCCTGTATGCACTAATGCACTTGTGTATTTATTAACTTCTCAATTTTAAATTAGGATTATATTGACACGCACACTAACACATAACTGGTGAGAAAGACCAAGATAATAGGAATGCAAGGCATAAGAGACCCAAAATAAGGGTTATACGAGCCTAAAAAAAGGGTACCATAAATACAATGGTGCATTTATGATAGAATAGTATCCTAGTTGTATGGTCCTAGGAGACTATAACCATACTACTACTATCTTGGTAAAAAACCTAGAATACTATACAAATAGGGGGAGGAGATAGAATAAGAAGAAGGAAAAAAAGAAAGGAAAAATAGGGTCCAAAACATAGGGAAAATGCACCAATAAGAGTATAATACGAATTGATAATTGATAAACATAAAAGGACCCTAGATTAATGTAATTTAAAAATTATAATATTGCAAAGCATATTTAGGTCAAAAAACTATATTAAACCATAAATAAATGTGCAATTCAGATATGAACATAATACAAAAATATAACACCACAAACAAACCTATTTTTAGGAATCGAATGTATTGAAATTATCTAAAGTGATAAAGTAGAGGCTGATCCAAAGACAACCCAAGAAATTATATATATATGATAAAATGTAAAAATTCACCAAGAACATGTAGGTATACTTAGAGCTGGGTTGACTAGGATAAGACTAAGAGAGAGAAAATATTCCTAGGTCAGTGTATGCTCCTATTAGAATTGTTTCAAATCTTAAAAAGATTAATAAATTTTGTCCTCTACTTTTATACTTCAAAAATTTCACTCAGATTTTTTCAATTCACTACATGTCTCCTTGAAATCCTTCTCCTTTCTTACATCCCTTGCCAACTCAAATAACTACAAACTTAAAAAATGGTAGTAATTATGAGGTGCTTTCCTCGTTCAAACTCTTATTATTTGTTAAGTTGGAAAATAACACTCAATTCATGTCAATAAGTAGTTTAATAAAATATGAATATCTTGAACCTTATGCTTATGCTTATAAACAATATGTAAGTACTTCAATGAAAAATGGATGTCAATTTGATTTCATCAAAAATATCCATAAACTTTTAATCAATCTTAACTAGGTGTTGAATAGTAAATTAGACATAATTATTTCATTACAATTCTAAAGAAATAAATGACAAATAGTTTTAGATGTCTATCTTTCTTCAACATAGTTGTTCTCCATAGTGACATGAAGATTTGATCTTGAGTTTGTGGCTCCATGTTCCTGGTTATATCTTACAAAATAATAAGAATTCCAAAATATTGTCCCAACTGTTACAAATTATTTTAGATAAACAATAAATTTTATCTAAATTCTCTCATGTGCTCTTATATGCTTCAAATGTTATATTATATACTGTTATTTATAAGACAAATTTAAAATTAAACTAGGCACTATGCACACCCAAGCTAACTTCCACAAGATAAAGACCTAAAAAGGGGGAAAGGTGGAATGAAAGTACATTGAATTAGGAAGGGGATAAAGCATAGGATAAGATGAGGATAGGAGGGGAATTTAAAGTAAAATGGCATAACCTATAAGAAGCATAATATAAGGGGATATTTTTGATAGGCTAATGTAAGTTATAGGATGCACAATAAAAGGGGGATTTTACTCATTGGAATTTATAAAGAGGACCCATATTTTCCAATTCAAATATAAATATGATACATAATCCAAGCACACTAAATCAAATAATTAACTACTGAATAATTCCACATGACCTTTTTAAGTGTCTATGTATTGCCCCACTTTGATGTGTGTGTATGCATACATATCAAAGTAAAATAAAAAAGTGTAACTAGGAGTGTTTGAAGTAAAATTTGAAACCAAATATATAAGTATTTCTCAAACTAGATATATTTGTGACAATGATATAAAAATAAATAGGAGGAGAGAGATCTTCTTATGATAAATTACACATCCTATGACCTACAAAATAATTACACATCCTATGATCTACAAAATAAAAGAAACAATGTATTATATCCATCTACACAAATATATTAACCACCATCAAGGACCTTGGAATGAGCATCTATTATGAGTTAAGAGTTCCATCTATTATGAGTTAAGAGTTCATAGTGTATTAAATTGGCATAAAATAATGGACAATATATGATTCAATCCATGAGTAATATTGACATTTAGAGCCACCTTTTAGGATCGTCAATAGGGCATCATAATCATCCTAATGATGAGCCTAAGAGGTGGCTCAAAACATCGATACTACTCATGGAATAGATTGCATATTCTCCATTATTTGATGCCAAATGAGCATCCATGTTGAATATGAAAATCATGTATCACCTAAAAACATATAATAATAATTTGAAAGTGGATAAATGTTTATATAAATCAATAATCATTAACTACTAAAATAATTGAGTTAAAATAAAAAGTAAGATTGAATAAACCTAGTGATATGTATTCCATGTCATAATCTTTGCAATATCTAAATTGTCTCTAGTGAACATCTCTGAATAAGAGATTTTTTTTTTAATTTTTGTCATGTGCTTGGTGACTACGTCTGACTATGTAAGGGTAAATTCTTATATTATGTCTGGTGACTACTTCCATCTATATGGGGGTAAATGTTTGTATTATGCCTAATATGTATTATCATGTAACTGAAGATAGAATAAGAAAATGATATTCAACACCCTCCCTGCCATCCCCCTTAAAATAGGAACCATAAAAGTGCTAATGTATAATCATAAGATGACATCATCATTAAATTGAATTTATAAAATAGTTTTTAATATGGATATGGTTTCATGAAAGTTCATTTATCACACATTTTGGTATAAAAAGATGGTTTTCATCATTGAAGCACATATATGTAATAAGTAAATGTATCTTAAGGATGCATAAGTTATGTAAGTAATATATAATCGCAAAATTACATGCATAATAAGGAATTTAGACCTATGGAGGTCTAAATCATGTAATATATGATCATGAAAGTGCATATATAATAAGGAAGTTTGATTTATGGATGTCTAAAAAATTTCAAGACATAATCATTAAAGATTATATATAATAAGTAACTGAAATCATGTCTGTATGACTAGAAGCAATAAAGGACTCAGGTATCGGCATTATATGACCAATATATGCATATGGTGGATATGTTAGACTCTATATAGATAAGTGAAATAAATATGAGCATAAGAGTAGTGTATTTCCACTTATATGGAAAGTATAATAAATGTGATTATAAGTAATAATATGCTCTAATGTATAACAAATGACAATAATGAAAAATGACAAGGGCATGCCTCAATGTAAACATAGTGTAATCCATGTAGGCATAAAAAATAGTATGGCCATATGTGAATAATATGTATGTAACATCACATTGAAAGGTCATATCTATTATAAGTAATGTGTAATCTATAAACACGTGGATATATTATGCCCCCAACAATAAATATACAAAAAATGAATCACAATGCTAGTACATGTAAATAGATGTGCTATAAATACCATATAAATGTAGGCAATGATTTTCCCCAATGTGGACAAGATACAAGTAATGAATCATGGTAATGGAATGCCCCAAAGTGGAAAACATATAGTTGAAGATAACACTAGTGTAATATGTACCACACTATAGACAATATATAATCAATGACATCACAATATTAATTTGTAAGCATTATGCTCCTTGGTGAAAAATATATGATCATCAAAGTGCAATAATGACATGCCTCAATTCATCCTAGCATAGTCGATGCAAGTGTAGGAATATCATATTCCTTAGAGTGAAATATGTGATCCATCTAAACATGATAATGACATTCCAAATAATGTCTAGTGTATAATAAATGTAAGTGAGTGCACAAGGTTATTTACCTCAAATAGTTGATTTATATGAATCATAGCTACATAGGAAAAAAAAATAGAAGGATATGAGTCATGGAAAATAAGGGATTTGGGGACATGTGGTGACCAAAACAATAAATACAAAGTCAAATAATAAAATATAACATACATACACAAATAAAAATATGTGAATGAAATGTCAAAAGATAACTCTCAAGAAGAAGAAGAAATAATAAAAACTAGAAATTAGAGCTAAGTGGAAAATGAAATTTGAAAAAATCATGAAATAAATGAAAATTGAAGATAAATAGAAGTCAAATCAATGTAAGAGAATTTTTTGTAGGGTACCATTTGAGGCTATTGGCAGAATGTTTTATTGGTGTAAAATTAGGTGAGACAACACTATGGTGGGACATCTTCTTTGAAAAGGTTTCTTCACCTTAGCTCAAGGTTTTATGAATATATATACTCTAGTGATATTTTTTCATGGTGGTTTGGATAATGAAAGCTTAACACCTGTTGAAGTGTGATCAATAATTTTTGCAGGTATGGTTAAGTTTTTACTTGACTTTTGGGCTTGTTTACACTATTTTAGTGTTAATTTGTGGTTTACTGATGGATGATGGTTATTTCATTATGGAATGGATTATAACCTCTTTCTATAACATGGTTTACTACTGAGTAAACTAGTTTATTAGTGAAGCTCATGACTCTTAAATAACTATCCTCATTGAGCTAGTTTCATGTTTGTGGTTTTAAATATGGGTTTTTCAGGTTGGCCTTATTCCCAAGAAGAATGTTGATATTTTGTTGTCATTTGGATAATTTGGCATGTTTCAATTTTTATTATAGACAAGTCCTTTTTTAGGAATTGGGATTTGAACAAAACCCCTTTATTTTCTAACTCTAGTTTTACCTTCTTCTCTATTAGTTAGGTTGGTTAGCCTTATTGGTTATTATAGTAAGACAGTTGATGGTTTGTTGAGATTTCAATGTTTCCATGATTTATTTCATTTCTTTATAGTTTTTTGGTTTTATTTACCCTGCTTGTTGTAGTTGGTCTCTATTGCATATATTTTGGGAATTTGTAATAGGTTGTGGGACCTCATGTCAAAACCCTCTTATCTAGTTCATAGATCTAGTTTTAAAAGTGATTAACCTTAATAAATTAAAAAATTTAATATAATTATAATAATTTTCCCATAATTCCCTTAGATCCAATTGTGAATTCATGATCATATGTATACATCTAACTCAGGATTACTAGGTGACTAATTATATTGTAAATAAATAGATGTTAAAGTGTTATAGGAGACAATATATTATCAATGTTGACCATGAGGTCATGAAAAATAATGATAGGATATGTGATTGTATATGTAATTTAATGGGTATAAAACAAGAGGAATATCATGAGACAAAGAAATAACCATGCGATGAGGCACACATTTACACCCATCTTCTTGCGAGACATAAATTATTGTTTCCATTTATTTAATGTGATTCATTGTAAACTTATTAAAGTGGGAATAAAGGGGTTGTATCATTTTATGAATGTATTGGAAATATTTTTTCCATTGATGTTGTTTTGAGCATCAAATATTTGTTATTCTTATCACAAGGTATATTACTAGATTTATCACATGATTGATTATCCATATGTTCACATATATACTATCTATGAATCTTATCTTCATCATTATAATATATTCCATATCTATATGCATGATAAATTATAATAATAGGCTCAATACTACCTTTCTATTTCTTTCCAAGTACTTTATGACTATATCCCATCCTTTTTTCACACTTGAGTTAAAATCCTTATATTTTAAAAGAGGTTTGAATATGACTAATATATTTTCATGCCTTATGTGTGTTACTACAAGCATATACCATAGGTATTTACCCTTATCTTTTTTATATGGAATTTTGATATTTATTGATGATTGAAAGGGTCTTATTATTTTAGGGCAAGATAAATTTGTCCAATTTCAAATGTGCTCATATCACCTCTATATTCCTCAAGGGAGATTAGTGTAAATGTTATCTTGGATATATATTTTCTATGTTTTTATGATATTTTATGATTATGTAGCATCTCAATTTTATACACTAGGCAAATTCAAATCTTGGTTATTCCTCTTAATTATACACATGCCTTGCTTTTACAAACCTTATATCTACTCTATCTTGTGCCCCTTGGCCCATATTTTAGTCCAAAAAGTGTTATATTGATGATAGAAACATCCTATCTTACCTAAAATTCTTAAAATTTACTTATATTATAACTCTACAAGTTTTGATCCCATGCCTTCTTTCCTTCTCCCTAGACACTAACATTTGGGACAAACAATAGAGTCAACATTATTGTCCCATCCTGACACAAGTGTCTAGTGCCCTCAAGTTATCCAATTTACCAATGAAACATATCACAATGTTTGGTTTAAGTTATTTAATGAGATTTATCTCTTGGTAGGATTGGTATAAATATAATAGCAACCCTCATTCATTCCTCACCTATGAATACCTAGCAATCAAATCAAAAGAACACTCAAGAAACACTCAAGTTACCAAAAGATTTCTTATTCTACCCTATATTGACACCATTAAAAATAATAACATAAGTATAGGTTTGAAGTATTAAAGGATTAGTCATAAGGTCATATTTTCCAAGTCATAAGTTAGGTCACAGTTGTACTTACTTTACACACATTGCATGTTTCACACACAAACCAATAGGTAAGGGAGACGTACATGAGTCTAAGACCCTATTATAGATTATTAGATATGAAATAAATTCCATTTAATAATGGGTTCATTATGGTCTATCTCAAAACCAAATGATCATTATCCCTTTTTTACCTAATGTCACATTGAAGATGGAAAGATAGTGTTTTTTTGTTTCACCTAGAGTGACAATCGATGACCTAGATATGAATTCACTAGAGTGAAGGAAAATACAAACCCAAAAGCATCTAGGTAGTCACATCATATTTGAGAAGATATTATATATAAGACACTAGCATTGAACTTAGAAACTAACATTGACACAACTATCACAGGCTGATGTAAGCGTCTAGAAAGCCAAACATACTAGATCTAGAATCTAACAATTGATCCAAAACTATCTTTCTACCTACTTCCTTCCTATTCCATATCAAAAATTGTATTATCATTATAAAAAAATAATTAATTTATTTTATGTCATTAATATATCAAGCATAGATGTACTTTCCATTAATAACCCACCTTAGTTCTATACATTTAACATACGACACATTTGAGTTTAGCACATTAATTAGCCTTTTATAGATCTGATATTCACACTTGTGCCCTATCAATTTTATATCCTTAACCTTTTTTACCCAAGTAGGATATCCTATTATCAAAATTAGATTTAAATATTTAGTGAACCCAATCCATGTGAATATGCAAATTTTTATGATCTAAGGATTATAAGTCTCCTAAGGTTTCAATTTGTTGTGATGAATTTTTAGATCTAAAGCTTTACCCTAGGGTTTTACCTCCTGTATTCATAAGGGCTTCATGTGAAAATGATTAAAAGTGTATTATAACTTGATTGACACATTTTAGCCTCCAAATGGGTTCATTTCATAATTCTTCCAAGGTATTTTTTACTCATATTGTTATATACAAAAACCTCTTTTTTTCCACCAAAATATTATATGAATTTTTCAAATTTAGAAATTTAAGATTTTTAGTAAATTTAGATCTGTAGGCCATACATGTAATTTTATTTACCTATTTTTGGGGTTCATTTTATTTCCTATTTTAATAGAAAAACCTATCTCATATTTTCAAAAAATTCATCCCATAATCTAAAATTTCTATATCCTTACTATAATGATTGAATGCTCCTTGGCATTTATTTCCCTTGCTTATCCTTTCTAATATTAGTTTTTAGACTTTTCAAATGGATAAAATTGAGCTTACTTCCCCTAGACTTAGGAGGTTGATAGTTATTACAACTCTAACCAAGTTAATACTATCACTCCTTCAAAGGAAAAGGTAGATCATCCTATTATGACAAAAGAGGGAAACCATAAAAAACTAAAAGATCAAATTGATAGTATGAGTAAATTAATAAAAAAGTTACAAAATCATATTGCATACATGAATAACCCACATTATGCTATGGTGAAACATGTGTGTGCATCTTCGCATCCAAAATGTGTGCCTAATAAGAATCAATCTTGGAAACCATACCAAATTCACCTAATAATAATGATTATACAAGTGAACATAATCCTACCAAGAGGTCAAATGAGATTCTAAGGGAGATGATTATAAATCTACTGATCTTAATGTTGACCAAATTTGACCTTTCAAGTCAAATTGGGACCCTTATAGGTAAAAAAATGATTTTTAGGTGTTTTAGGGGTCTAATATTATGTCATAATTATAGGTCATTTTATGTCATTTAATGTCACATTATCCTTAATCTTGGTCATTTTTAATATTTATGTCTTTTTAAGTCATTTTGGGGGTTAAAATAGAGAATTAAATGACTTGTATAGCCTCCTTGGGAAATGTGAAGGTTTAAAAGGATTATGTCATGCCCCATGTTTCCTAAGAAGTCTAAAGTAACTGTTTCTAATTGAAAAGTGGTAGGCTCTTCATAAAAAGAGTAATTTTCTTAGAAAAATGTGCATTTAATGAGGTGTACAAAATTGTATAAACTCCTACAGTTGAGGAAATTTTAAGAGTATCCCTTGGCATTCCATACACTTAATACAATGATCATTTTGATTATAATCTTCAAGAAATAAAGAAAATCACTTCTGTCTTCTTTCACTAAGCCTGATAAGCAAGAATGGCCCTCAGATTTGTACTTGGTATGGCCAATAGGGGAGGTTTCAAAAAAATTATTATTGGTGTTATCTTCTACACTTAGCTTAAATATTATGTTTGTTTGTATAATAATGGTGACCTGTGCTTTATGAACCATTCTTAAGAAGTTGACCTATCCAACTTGATTGCTAATATGTGCACCCTATAAGTTTTGCTTTGGTTTGGAGAAACCCATACAATCCAACTACTAATATTGGTTATATATGATGTTGGATATCTCTCCAAATTCCCTATATTCTTGGTTTAGTGTTTCAAGATGTTTGGATAAGCCAATTATCTAAGGTTGTAAGAGGAGACACTTTTCTATTTGTTAAGTATGTTTCCACCACTTTCAACATCTTCATGGCTTAGTAATGGTGTAAGGATGGTGATGGTTTCTTCCATGTTTAAAATTTTTTTTCCTTCCATTATAATCTCATCATCCAAAGCAATCTTCATGGAATTGTAGTCATAAACACCATGCAGTCAGTCTGCCTTATGACTATCATACATAGTCAACTAGGTGCCATGAAAGAAGAGTGAAACATTGAAAATAAGGTATGAAAGATTGAATGAATCTTTGAAATATCCTAAGGTTTAATTTTAACATCATTATAGAAGATCAAAAGACTAGGAAGGAAGTTTATTTTAATACATGGACCTTTCTACTCACTTCCTACCTATACAACTCAGAATATGCACCTATAGGTGTCTTCATGGAAACCAAGCATATTAAAAAGGATAGTTTGAGATGAGAAAGGTTTTCATTGTTATAATATTCTTTTTAGATCTGTTGAAAAGGTCCAAATTACATTGGAAACCATAGAACATGCACTCTTCTCTCATTCCATATACTACCTGCACAATGGAATATTCACCTAGAGGTGATCCTAACAGAGATTTGAGGTGTCATATAGAGTGTTGAAACATGTGGTAAAACTAAAATTAAAGACCTAACATGTGTAGAGAACATAAAAAAACTATTTAAAGGTATATGTTGGAAAATATAAGGGGAAACTACCTTCAAAAGAAATGACTATGTGTTCAAGGATCAAATCCATAAAATAGGAAAACAGAGGCCTAAAGTCATTTTATCAAGGTCTTATAACATGTTTATAATTGTTTTGAGGCATATAAATGATAAAAATATGTATCCTCCATATAGGAAAAGAGATATACAAATGATATAAGGTGGAGGATTAATGAAAAGTAGTTGTTGAAAGACCCAAAGTCACACCTTGGTGCACTGATTCTAGGTAGTAAAATCTATAGGGGTTGGAGATACAAAGTGACCTTGACATTTCAAGGTGATTTAAAGAATAATATCATTTTTTTAATGGCCTAATTTATTTAAGGGTTTACTAATGAACACAAATATCATTATGATAATGTTAACATGATGTTCTTTTAAGCTCATAAACACCTCCAGGTTATTCATCTACAACCTACCTGTAGATGCTCATAGAGATCTCAAAATGAGCTTTGGGAATAATGTTCCTGTAGATATAAAAATATTAATATAAAAGTTTTATTAAATTATTACAAGGTTTTCCAAAGCTATAATAAAATCTCCAAGGCCAACCAACATCCATGAGACTCCATGTTGCCATAACACAATTAACTATAATTGATTATGACACAGGGAATGAGCATAAAGAAGTAATGCCTAAGTGTTGGAAGTGACTAATAATGAAATAAATAGGTAAAATATGTGATAAATTTCCATGTAAAGGCTAAATAAATGTTTATTCAATGTTACAAGGGCTAATTCATGCAAGCAACCTATAGTTACCCTCCAAAATAGGAAATATAGTCAGGGTTATATATAGTCTTGACCAGGCAAAGAGTATGAGGGATATGTGAGAGGTTGGAGGGATGAATGAAAGTTATAACACCTTAATAAAAATTATAAAATTATTATGGCACCATAATTATGGATATTTAATATATAAATGGGCTCAATAGATGCCTCACACAGTCCATTCCTTAAACCACTGTGCACAGTCTACCTTTTTAACAGTTTGTTCTGGGATTTACAAAAGTTAAAAGGTCAAATGACCTAAAAAAGAACTAAAACTTGGTAAAAATAATTTTCATAAATTTTAGAATATCCTATAATAACCACCATTTTTTGAAAAAATATGGGAGCACCCTATGTTTTATCTCAAACAAAGGGCACTCCCTTTGTGCATAAACCCTGTAGTACTAGGAAAGGAAGGTAAAGAGGTGAGATAGGGATTTATTGAGAATTTAAAATAGGTTTATAAATTTGAATTAAACCTTTGAAAACATGATAAATCTTTCATATAATGAGGAATCCCAACAATATATCTTAGAGCCTTAAGGTTGCAGTCAGGCTCATTAAGCATGGTTAGAGTCCAGATGAAAGGTCATTTCAACTTAAAACCTTGGTAGAGATTTAAAATGGATTATAAAATGTTTATGTAATAATAATATATGTGTAAAATCTCTTTTTCATGTAAGTAAACCATAAGGATGTCCACTTTTGGCTTAGAGATAGTCCAAGCTTGTAGGAAATGGAAGGAAAAGCTTGATAAGGTGACTTTGAGTGCTCATATCTCCCTTGGAACTTTGAATGGTTATCCAAGGAGTTTGGAGGTATTATAAAGGGTTTAAAACATAATATTTGTGTAATTTTTTTACAATCCCAATGTCCAATATTTATGAACAAATCTTAAGATCAGAATGAGGCTAAAACCCTTGCAAGCCCTAGATAAGGGCCCGATTGGGAAAATGAGGATGGTGAGATATCCAAATGGAATGGAAATTGATTTTATGTTTTCTAAGACTCAATTAGGATCCATACCATTAGGATGAGTTTTATATAATCCATATAGATAGGATATAAAACTAATTTTCTTGACTATTTTGTGCATTGTGCAAGTTCTAGGAGGTTTCAAGAGATAAAATATATTTGGGAGGAAGATAGAGAATTAAGATAAATACCCACATAAATTTTATGATTTATAAAATAACCTATGTGTTCCTACCATATCTCTCATCTCAACTAATCAAAACTGGCATAGCGAACATGATGTTGAGAAGTGTGAACAATTCAAGTGGAAACATTTTTAAAGTGTTCTTGATGCTTATAAGGACATGAAGGGTATTTCCAAGTTTCATTCACCCCCTTGTATGTATTTTCATGGGAAAATAAATCCAATTTTGAGGTCAGGTGTGAGGGGTGACTGAAAATGGAGTTTCTTTAACTAAAGGTAGTGATGGCTCACTTTTAAAAGATTCTAGGTGATTAGGAATGAAATCAATGCATGGAGAAGCATGTCTACAATCCTTACCTCTCAATCCAAGCATTAAACATGTACCTAGTTAGTTTTGGTATGGTCAAAAATGGGTAAATGATGAAGACATTTTCCTTGTGCAAAATGAGAAGTCCTACACCACATTTTAAGAGTTTCATGACTTGGGGTGACAGTTGTGCTTCATAAATTTGCATGATCAGTTTCATATTCCCTATTCATACACATGTAACTCATTTTATCAACTTTAAAAGTGTCCTTATGACCTTTGGACTTCTTTCTCTTCTCATCTCTCTCAAGTTCTATAAGAACTAGCCATTTTGGCCTTTTTAAATCATGTTCCACCTTAGTATGGTGAAGTCCTGCTCTTTTTCATACCATGGATCAATAAAGACTACTAATTTTTACCTTTTCCATGAATTTTCATAGTGTGTTCACTTGAATGATTGATCTTGATTATGTGATTACTATTGTTTC
Source organism: Torreya grandis (assembly GCA_037957365.1). Taxonomy (NCBI): domain Eukaryota; kingdom Viridiplantae; phylum Streptophyta; class Pinopsida; order Cupressales; family Taxaceae; genus Torreya; species Torreya grandis. Next base: position 448,045 of record JARHVA010008012.1, on the reverse strand, counting down.
CTTAGCATTGTTATCTCATTCTCCTACCTTTTTATAACTTGAAAGCTTCTTCTTGTAGGTCATGTAAAGTGTTTTATGACATGTCAAATTTGAGTGAGTTATTTTATTCAAATAATTCCATTATAGGCCTCTTATCTAGTCCTCTTCGCCTAAGCATTCATCACAACCTCTTAATGAAATATTGATGTGAGAAGATTGAGATTGGAGAAGTGTATGTTTAGTTAGTCTCTTGGTCTCAAGTGTGACATGCAACTGGTTGGTAGTCATCAATAAATTTGGTGTATCACCTCCTTTAGGATAATTTAATTTCAATTTTCTCTCCCTTTTCGCTTGAAAGTATAGGTGTAGTAGTGATCTACAAGTGGTACATCAAGGAAGCTAGCCATATCTAGAGATTCTCCTCATCCTTAGGCTACCCAAAATCTAGAGGTATTTCAATTATGCCACTTGGATGAGGAGAGATAAGACATCTCCTCAAAGGATGAAAATCCATGTGACAATAATTTGTTGCACACTCAATGGGATTTATTGCCCAAGAAGTGGAAAGATTTTTGGTGTTGTATTTCAACACATCATCCTTTAGAGGAATCTATCTAAGTATCAATGGTGACTTTAAAGTTATATCAGCTATTCAAGTAGCCCAAGTTTTTATTTTGAAGATTTTTGGTAAATTTTTCTTTATTTTCTTTCTTCCCAATGAAGTTTCATGGATAATTTTGGTGTTGAGTATTATTTTACATAAGTTGGTGAGGTTTATCGAGCTTATGGCATTCCCCATCAGCCTTTGTATGATTCTTATTAGCCTTGTCAATATCCTTAGCATCTATAATATGACCCTTATCAACCTTGTCATGAGTTGTATTAGTCTTATAACCAGCCTTCTCAATACTTTCTTCCTTCTAGTCAATCTAGTCACTTCTCAAATCAATCCATTTCAACATTCAAGCAAACACTCTCAGGCTATGAGAGGTACATGATAGATATTGATACACAAAGGGGACATGGTCTAGATATTCTTAGTCATATAATTCATAATGTGAGAGTTGCATTAGATCTGGTTAAAAGAGAGTGGTCACCTATTGAGAGAACAAATTGACAAAGGCTCACAAGTGGAATGCTAGATGTGGATGGCCTAATTACATCTGTAAAAGATAAGCTAAGAATTAATGAGGATCAACCTCACCAAGTATATCAAAACTCATATCCACCTCCATAATATTGATATCAATCCTTCTTGATCCTTACTTATAGACCCAATCAAGCTTGTCAAAGCCATCTGTTTCCCAATCAACGGAAAGAGAGAGTTGGAAAGACAAACTTTGTTTTTAAAACAAATCTTGATAGGTAGATTGAGTTATCCAATAATAAGATGAAAAAATACATATCATTAGTAAAGGAAGTGAAATTATTTCCCTCATTACCCTCTCCCATGACATCCCCACATCAAGAAGAGACCTCTAGATATGAAATCCCAAGCTGGAGACAAGGTGGAGAATCCAAGCCTAAGGAGATCCCAAGTTTTATGAACACTTCATCCACTCCTAAAATTACATAAATAAATGAAGAAGAGACTCTTAATCCTATCATCCTAATATAGAATAGTGTAGTGAAATTATGGGGTAAGAAAGAGGATACAAACCTTGATAAAGAGTGTGAAGTTGAGAAAGAGCTTGATCTTATGCAAGCCCTTCCCACCCTTCCTCAAAAGACCTCTTATTTTCCATGTTAGCCCTATTTTAATCCTTATCCTCATGAATATTCCTATAAAATTCAAGAGATAATTTTCTAAGAAAACCTATCCAAGAAAATTGAAGAGTTAGAGTTGAGAATGTAATTATTGAGTCAAGGTGTGATAGAAGGTTTAGAGCCAAAAGAAGATCCTATGCTTGAACACACCCCATATAACCTTCCTCAAAAGAGTCCTCAATAAAAATAAGATTTAAATGAAGATATTTTAAAATGGAAGGAAGAAAACCAAGCTATTTTATCCCAAGGTCTACCTCCCCTTCCATAAGAACTCCCAAAGGATCCCCTACAATTCATTTTTAATTTGATATTGAGTTCTGTGTGCCACCTCCACCAATTAGTTCATCTTGTCCTAACCCCATAACCTTTTTCATTTATGGACCTATGGTATGTGATTATAAATAGGAACATTTGGTTGATAAAAATTTATAACTCTTGATTAAATAAAATACAACTCATTGGTAGCCTCATTGGACTAAGTCACCTTATTTCAATATGTCTAGTCTTGGCATCACCAAGAAGGAGAAGGAGGTTGAAATGATTGCAGCCCTTGAGAAGTAAATTCAAGTTATGATAGTTGAAATACAACTTGAGAGCCCTCAAGAGGTCCTAAATGCTAAGGAAGAGGTGAGTCCTTATGTTGAGTCTTCTTATTGTGTTGATAATGAAGATTGCCTTCTTGTGTCAAAGAAGAAATATTGGATGAAATCCTTTTAGATTCTAAAGAATATTATAAAATAAATTCTCTTATTGTTCCCCTTCATGATGATTATCAAAGAGAATATGAAGACTTGTGGCAATAGTTTGTAAACATTTGTAATGATTTTGAGTCTCTCAAGGGGTTTACAACTTCCTTAGAGCTGATTGAAAGTAATAGTAAGCAAGATAACATTTTTTTAAATGTCATAAATGAGCTAGAGAAAAGTTCACCTCAACCTTTGAATGTCAAAACAAGCTTCTATTGGCCTCAATCTTCCAAGGAACAAGAAACTACTCCTCTTGAAACCATTCCTACATAGAAGATACAAGTTGATCATGAGATGAAGAGTGGGTAGTAAAATGAGGCATGTGTACAAGGCCAAAAAGAATAAATTTACATTGGAGACCTATTTGAAGATGGTCTACTTGAGAGCATAAAAATTAAAGTGCCAAGAATAGTTTTGATCTATCAAGTATCCAATCCAAAGAGCGATATGCTTAGCACTATGATTCATCTCATGAAGAAGGAGATGCAAGGAACTTTTTTTTTGATCCTATAAAGGGAGGTATGATTAATTGTTATTTTTACATAGTGGTTTATTTTTATAATTTCCCTAAGTGCTTAGAGCATAGGTGTATGTGTCTTTTTAGTTAGTTTGCTTTCTTCTATGTGTGTCTTTAATTTTGTGTGGTTGAGGTAGTCAATTGGTATTGTTTTGATCAAAGCTTATTGTCAATTGTCAAAGTCCTCTTTTTTGATTTCAAACTTTAGATGGCTCCCTAATCCTAATGGATAATTAAGGCTACTGATCTTCAGTATAATAGGTATACTACCCCTATGAGTCACCAATTTGTTGACCAAATTTGACCCTACAAGTCAAATTAGGATCCCTATAGGTAAAAACTTAATTTTTAGGTGTTTTAAGAGTCTAATATTATGTACTAAGGTTTATTATAGGTCATTTGATGTCATTTAATGTCAAATTAGCCTGTATCTTGGTCATTTTCAATATTTATGTCTTTTTGAGTCATTTTAGGGGTCAAAATAGAGCATTAAATTGTTAGGGTGTGGAGCTAAAAACTTCACCAAGGAGCATTCATTATCAGGTTCAGGTCTACACAGACACCAGCGTCGGTCAGGAGCGACCGACGTCGATCACAGGCAGTTACAGAGATGCCAACGTCGGCAGAGAATCAGCCGACGGCGGTCACAGACAAGCAGCAGGAACCGACGTCGGTTACCTGCGTGTCCAAAAAGCTATTTCTGTGGATAGAAGCGAGTGTTTGCATGATAAGTTTGAGTTGTAGACTCAAGCTCGCATCTCTATTATTAGCATTACTATTTTTAGAGCCCTTGTTTAAGTGGTTTAACTATTTTTTGGAAGTACATGCTCAAGTCTCCTAATTCTATATGAAGAATTAGATCTTCCTAGCTTATTGTATTGTAGTTTTTTGTAGTGAATTATTGTAATTCATTGTGTGAGAAGAACAGTACAGAATTGAATCAATCCAGGCTTGTTGGAGTTTATTGTTCTTGAGAGAGAGAGAGCTCTTGAGGAATAGAGATCTATTGAGAGATCTATACATCTAGGAGAGGTGTGGAAGAAAGAAGCTTTCTTCAATTGTATTCCTTTTGTAAAGAGTTTGTTAATACAAGTTTTCAGGGTGTTTTCTTGTATCTCTTGTTCTTGCTATTATCATTCTAATTACTTGTCAATCTAGTTTAATTCTGCGTTTATTGCTGTCACAATTGTAATCTATTGTTGGTTTGATCCCCCAACAAGTGGTATCAGAGCCTTGGTTATAGGTTCAGAGGTTGATAATAGGTATCAAAGTTCAGGTTCACTAACAGGTGGTTCAGATCTGTGTAGTGTGTATTGATTACAGGTTCTCACAGGAGTTTCTGCAGGGATTTCTATTTGAGTGGGAGAAGCAATGGCAGATGAAAGTAAATTGAGAATGGAAAAGTTCAATGGCAAAAATTACCAACACTAGAGAATGCAGATAGAGGACTATCTGTATCAGAAAGATCTCTACTTACCATTAGGAGGTATTGCAAAGAAGCCCAAAGACATGGAGGATGAAGAATGGGAAGTTCTTGACAGAAAGGCTCTGGGTTCTATAAGATTGAGTCTAGCATCCACTGTGATATCCAATTTATCACAGGCAAAGTCTACGGTAGAGTTGATGACTACGTTAGCAAATTTGTATGAAAAACCCTCAACTTCCAATAAGGTATATCTTATGAAGCAGTTATTTAATTTGCATATGAATGAAGGTGGATCTATTTCTACTCATCTGAATGATTTCAATGGTATTGTGAATCAATTAAGTTTAATAAATATAGTGTTTGATGATGAGATAAAAGCTCTTTTGATATTATGTTCTTTGCCTGAAAGTTGGCATGGTTTAGTAATGGCAGTAAGTAATACTGCATCTGCATCAAATATTTTGAAAGTAGAGGATGTTGTTAGTGTTATCTTGAATGAGGAAATAAGTAGGAAAAGCACAGAAGAGGCATCCGAGAATGCTTTAAGTTTTGAGAGCAGGGGAAGGTAGAAAAAGAAGAGCAAGAAAGGCAGATCAAGATCCAAGTCAAAGGGGAAAGGTAGATCTAAATCCAAAAATGGCAGAAGACCACAATGCTGGAATTGTGGAAAGATGGGGCACATAAGTAGAGATTGTTGGTCAAAGCCTAAGGAGGACAACCAGCACGAAGGAAAGGAAGAAGCCAAGATTGTAGGTATTGCACAGGATGCTTTAATTTTCTCTCTGCATAATAATATAGAATCTTGGTATTAGATTATGGTGCATCTTTTCATGCTACTCCTAACAGGGAATATTTCAGTGACTATATCCATGGAGATTTTGGAATAGTGTATCTAGGGGATGATGAGCCCTGTAAAATAATTGGCAAAGGTAAAGTGCAGCTGAAGATGTAGAATAGCAACACATGGGTGTTGAGAGATGTGATGCATGTTCCTAGCTTGAAGAGAAATTTGATTTCTACAGGAAAGTTAGGGGATGAGGGTTGTACAGTAACTCTCACAGTAGAATCTTGGAAGGTGACCAAGGGTGCACTTGTTATGGCCAGAGGTAAGAGAGAAGGTACTCTCTATTTGTGTAATTATGTTACTAACAAATCTCCTTCTGTATTATCTACTTCAGATGTGGACGCTAAATTGTGGCACTCAAGGCTTGGCCACATGAGTGAGAAGGGGATGTCAATTCTTAAGTCTAAAGGTATGCTTTTAGATTTAAAAGGCATAGATCTAGAGTTTTGTGAGCACTGTGTATTTGGAAAATAGAAAAGGGTTAGTTTTCTCAAAACTGGGTCTACTAAGAAGAGGCACAAGTTGGAGCTTGTTCACACAGACGTGTGGGGACCGGCTCAGGTTGCTTCCATTGGAGGATCACAGTACTATGTATCTTTCATAGATGATGCCACAAGGAAGGTATGGATCTATTGTATTAGAAAGAAATATGATGTATTTGATACTTTTAAAGTTTGGAAAGCTATGGTTGAGAATGAAACATGTAAAAGATTAAAGTGCCTGAGATCAGACAATGGTGGTGAGTTCTGCAGTCATAAGTTCAGAGATTATTGTTACATGCATGGAATCCATAGGCAAAGGACGGTTCCAAGGACACCTCAGCAGAATGGAATTGCTGAAAGGATGAACATGACAATAATGGAGCGTGCAAGATGTATGAGATTGCATGCCGGCTTACCCCTACAGTTTTGGGCATAAGTTGTTGACACTGCAGTGTACCTAATTAACAGAGGACCCTCTACAGCTCTGGATGGTGGTATTCCAGAAGAGGCATGGACAGGTAAAAAGGTTGATCTCTCATATCTCAAAGTTTTTAGTTGTGAAGCCTTTGTGCATATAGATAAGGAAAATAGAAAGAAGCTTGATGTTAAGTCTATGAGATGCACATTTATTGGCTATGGCTCAGATGATTTTGGTTATAGATTGTGGAATCTAGAAACTAACAAGGTAATTAGGAGCTGTGATGTTGTTTTCAATGAAAGAGTGATGTATTGTGATTAGCTAAGGAAGTTGAATCAGTCTGAGCAGAGCAATGGTGAATTGGGCGAGGTGAAAGTCCAAGATGAGCTCGTGAGAAAAAGAAATAATCACTTACAGGAAAACACAGAGATCGATGTCAGTAGGTTAGGAACCGGCATTGATAGGACAAAAACCAGCGTCAACCATATAGAGACCGACGTCAGTCGTACAGGTACCGAGGTCGGTCAGGCAGAACCGACGTCGGCCAGTAATAGGTCTGGAGGTGACCGAGGTCGATCACTGTCAGAGAATTTGGGTGGACAGCGTGTTGTGGATGAGTCTCAGACACCCATCAGGAGGTCAGAAAGGGTGAGTAAGCCTCCAATTAGATATTCTCCTTCTTTATTTTATTTATTGCTAACTGATGGTGGAGAACCAGAGAGTTTTGAAGAAGCAATATAGGTAGAGTCCAAGAGTGAGTGGGAGCGTGGCATGGTTGAGGAGTTGGAGTCCTTAAGAGAAAACCAAACATGGGATTTGGTTGAATTGCCAGATGGTAAGAGAACACTTAAGAACAGATGGACCTACAGGTTGAAGGAAGGTGAGAATGGACAGATGAGATACAAGGCCAGATTAGTGGTAAAAGGATTTACACAAAAGCCAGGTATTGACTTTGGTGAGAGTTTTTCTCCTGTTGTTAAAATGACTTCAATAAGGGTTGTATTGTCTTTGGTTGCTTTTGAGGATTTGCATCTTGAGCAGATAGATGTTAAGACAACGTTTCTTCATGGAGATTTGGATGAGGAAATTTATATGGAACAGCCAGAAGGATTCGAGGTCAAGGGTAAGGAGAAGTTTGTGTGCAGGTTGAAGAAAAGCTTGTATGGCCTCAAGCAAGCTCCTAGGCAATGGTACTTAAAATTTGACAGGTTTATGACTGAGCATGGCTACAATAGGTGTCAATCAGACCATTGTGTGTATTTCAAGAGATTTGATAATGGTAGATATATTATTCTATTGTTGTATGTAGATGACATGCTAGTTGCAGGGTCTCACATGCAGGATATCTCAGAGCTTAAGGTAAAATTAGCTCAAACGTTTGCTATGAAGGATTTGGGAGCAGCAAAGAAAATCCTTGGCATGAGCATTAAGAGAGACAGGAAAAATCACAGGTTGATATTGTCTCAAGAAGATTATGTGGACAAGGTGTTAAAATGGTTCAATATGCAGGATGCTAAACCGGTAAGCACACCTTTGGCTGGACATTTTAAGTTGAGTAAAGAACAATGTCCTAATTCATATGATGAGGTAGAGTACATGAGTAAGGTTCCATATTCTTCCATAGTAGGGAGTTTGATGTATGCAATGGTGTGTACTAGACCAGATATTGCCCAAGCAGTGGGAGTTGTAAGTAAGTATATGGCTAATCCAGGTAAGGAACATTGGAAAGCAGTTCAGTGGATCCTTAGATATCTGAGAGGAACCAGCAGTAGGCACTTGTGCTATGGAGGTTCAGATACTTCTCTACATGGTTATGTAGATTCAGATATGGCAGGTGATTTGGATGGCAGGAGGAGCACTACAGGTTATGTTTTTACTGTAGGTGGAATAGCGGTTCGCTGGATATCTAAGTTGCAGAAGGTTGTTGCCTTGTCAACTACAGAAGCAGAGTATATTGCAGCTACAGAAGCTAGGAATGAGATGATATGGATGACACGGTTCATGGATGAGCTTGGTAGGGAGCATGAGAGTTGTAGATTGTATAGTGACAGTCAGGGTGTAATCCATTTGGCTAAGAATTCAGCCTTTCATTCAAGAACAAAGCACATATAGCTAAGGTATCACTTCATACGACAGGTATTGGAAGATGGTGAGTTGAAGCTGGAGAAGATCCATACAGATAGGAATCCTGTTGATATGTTAACCAAGCTGGTTACAAAGGAGAAGTTGAATCTTCATTCAACTTCTGTTGGTCTTCATGATTGTGTTAAAGATGGAAGAGCTAGAAGATGTTGCTGTACAGGTACTGGTGCAGCTGTTTATCTCCAAGTGGGAGATTGTTAGGGTGTGGAGCTAAAAACTTCACCAAGGAGCATTCATTATCAGGTTCAGGTCTACACAGACACCGGCATCGGTCAGGAGCGATCGATGTCAGTCACAGGCAGTTACAGAGACGTCGATGTCTGTAGAGAATCGGCTGACGGTGGTCACAGACAAGCAGCAGGAACCAACGTCGGTTACCTGCGTGTCCAGAAAGCTATTTCTGTGGACAGAAGCGAGTGTTTGCATGATAAGTTTGAGATGTAAACTCAAGCTCACGTCTCTATTATTAGCATTACTATTTTTAGAGCCCTTGTTTAAGTGGTTTAACTATTTGTTGGAAGTACATGCTCAAGTCTCCTAATTCTATATGAAGAATTAGATCTTCCTAGCTTATTGTATTGTAGTTTTTTGTAGTGAATTATTGTAATTCATTGTGTGAGAAGAACAGTACAGAATTGAATCAATCCAGGCTTGTTGGAGTTGATTGTTCTTGAGAGAGAGAGCTCTTGAAGAATAGAGATCTATTGAGAGATCTATACATCTAGGAGAGGTGTGGAAGAAAGAAGCTTTCTTCAATTGTATTCCTTTTGTAAAGAGTTTGTTAATACAAGTTTTCAGGGTGTTTTCTTGTATCTCTTGTTCTTGCTATTATCATTCTAATTACTTGTCAATCTGGTTTAATTCCGCATTTATTGCTATCACAATTGTAATCTATTGTTGGTTTGATCCCCCAACATAAATGACTTGTACAATGTCCTTAGGAAAAGTGAAGGTCTTAAAAGATGATGTCACACCCCATGTGTCTTAAGAATTCTTAATTAACTGTTTCTAATTGAAAAGTGGTAGGTTCTTTAGAAAAAGGGTAGTTTTCTTGGAAAAAATAAACATTTAATGAGGTGTACAAAATTATATGGACTCCTATAGTTGAGGACATTTAAAGAGTGTCCCTTGGTCTTCCATAAACTTACCCCAGTGATTAGTTTGATTAGAAACTTCAATAAATGAAGAAAACTGCTTCTCTCTTCTTCTACTAGGCTTGGAAAGCAAGAATGGCCCTCAGGTTTGTACTTGGTATGACCAACAAGGGAGGTTTAAAATAAAATTATACTAGGGGTGTCTTCTAAACTCAATAAAATTCCATTTGATGTTTGGTTTCAGAATAATGGTGACATTTGCTTTATGAACCATTCCTCATAATTTGACCTATCCAACTTGCTTGTTAATCTGTGTACCTTATAGCATTTGCTTTGGTTTAGAGAAATACATATAATGTAGCTATTGATATTGGTTTAAAATTATTTTGAATCTATCCTTAAATTCTCTTTATGCTTGGTTTAGTGTTTCAAGATTTTTGGATATGCCAAGCATATAAGGTTGTAAGAGAAGACACTTTTCTATGTTTCAAGTAGGTTTCCACCACTTCCAACATCTTCACGGCTTAGTAATGGTGTCAAAGGATGGTTATGGTTATTTCCATGTTTCAAATGTTGTTTTCCTTCCATTCTAAGATCATCATCCAAAGCAATCTTTATGAAAATGTAGTCACAAACACCATACAGTCAGTATGACTTATGACTATCATACACAGTTAACTAGGTGCCATGAAAGAAGAGTGTAACATTGAAAATGAGGTAAGAAATCTTGAATAAATATTTAAAAGTTATTGAGGTTTCTATTGACCACTTTTTGGTCCTACAAGACAAAATTGGGCACCCCCTCCTTTTTCTTTGCAAAAGTCATCCAATCCATGTTTTGGCTATATCATACCTCTATTACCTTGTGCAAAAATGTTCTCTGCCAGACCTTTCTCATGAAAAAGCCAAGTGTTTCCCTCATTCTACTTTGCCAAGTGCAAATTAGGTTTGTGTAGTACATTACTTGTGTACTTTTATAAGTAGAAGTGATTGAAGAAACTGAAATGGTCTAAAGCAGTTCATAAAAGGTAATGAATTTCCTTTAGATCAAATTTTGATGGCTTGAAGGACATTTGAAAAAAGTCTGAAGGGTAAGTGTATCTCTAGAGGGAACTTGGGAAAAGAAGAGGACTTCTTCACTTTTTTGAAGGACCTTTTCAAAAAATTTGAAGGGTATATGTCCTTGCAAAGGGCACCTTGGTTGGTGGCAGGACCAAATCAAAAGTTCTGAAGGGGCATTTCAAGGAACAAAGTGCCCTTCCACAGGGCACCTTGAGAAAGTGAAGAACAAAGACAAAAGCCCTGAGGGGAATGTGCCCTTTAGGAAAAGAAGCAATCAAAAGAAAGAATTACTTAAGACAAAATGTCTGAAGGAATTACTTTAAAAATTTTGTCTAAAGGAAAGCGTGGCAAAAAACTTGAGACAAAGAAGACTCGATAAGTCAAAGAGCAAACAAAGAAAAGGCCAAGGAAAAGGAGAAGTCAAAGGAAGAATACAAAACATAGGCAAAGACAAATCAGAAAAGATAAAACTCAAAATAGTTCTAACTACTAACAAAGACAAAGGGTAGAATCAATGACCACTCAGACGGAGATAGGTGGCATGAACAACTCAACAAAGGGAGTTAATACATTTAGGTAGAATATATCTACCAAAAACCAATAAAATAGACTATTTTTCAAACTATAGAGACTAACATATCATGTTTTCATTCTTCCCCATTAATGTGTATCCAAATCACATCCAAGTATTGAAGAGAGCATAGTCAGTCAAAATAACTTGGAATGGCCTTGTCAGTTGCTGGGGATGGTCTCCCATGTTGTTCCAACCCAAGGACATCATAAATAGTTGTTTAGATAGCCTATAACATGGATCCCATGGGCATTTAAAAAAAAGTGATAAAAACATGGTCTTTTAGATCTCTGTAGAAGTGTTTAACTTAGCATGGGTTTCCATTCCTTGATTTGTCAGCTATCTTATTTCTAGTTCTCTATATATTTGTAACGTCTCATTTGAGAAAAGATCTATCAACTTGTATGGTGAAGCCCTATGGGAATTTACCTTGAATTAGAAAGAGAATTTTACCTTTATTTGAGCTTGAACTTTTGTATATATGTCTATGGTTATATCTTGTGTTAAGTCATTTTATTTTCATGCATTCATAAGTTTATTCTAGCATATCTAGTGCATAGTGACTTTCTTCTCTTTTAGGTCACATGAAGTGTCTGAAGAAGTATAGACAAGTGAATATGCTATGTAGTAGTGTGTCTCAGAACACCTCTTGTGCTAGCTACTTCCTCCCTATATCTTAATAGGACCCCCTACTAAAATATTGATGCAAGGAAGTTTTTTTCACCTAAATGAAGTGTATGCTTGTTATCCATGGTTCAAAGTGTATTATAAAGCTAAGCAAACCAATTGTTTTGGTGCATCACCTCTTGGCTTAGGTCCCATTTTTAGTATTTTCTATCCTTTTTCATCCCTCCCATTATTTGCAGTAGGAAATCTAGGGCCTCAAGGTGAATTAAGGGGAGATATCCCCTAATCTAGAGATTTATCCATCATGTTTTCAACCCACAATGAGAGGAATGTCTCCATTGTGTTGTATGAAGGAAGAGAGCTAAGGCTCCATTCATAGGGTGAAATCTACCATGTCAATAGTTTTTGGCACACCTAATGGGACATTTTGTCTAAGAGGTTGAAGAATTCTTGGTGTGTTCTTCAACAAATCAGCCTTTGGAGGCATTCAACCAACACTAATGGTGACTCCCAAGATACATCAACTAGTTGAGCAACTTGAGTGATCCTTTGAAGAGCTTTGGTAGTATTTTTATTTATGAAGTTTCATGGTTGCATATGGTTATGAATTTTACCCTTTTTAGGTTGGTTAAGATTGTAGGCTTTGTCTCTTCTTCCTCAGTTTGAGCAAGTCCTTGGCTAGCCTAGCTATGATCATTACCAGCCTTATGTTGATCCTTACCAGGTCCAATATGACTAGTTTTAGTCCTATCATGAGCTATATTAGTCTTATGCCCAATATTCTCAATGTGTTACTTCTCCTATTCAACCTAATCCTTTTTCCAATCATCTCATTTCCACATTCAAACAAGCACTATTGGGTTATGAAAGGTATGTAATATAGCTTGACACTAGAAGGGGATGTAGCCAAGAAATTATTGATCATTTCATCCATCAAGTGAGAAATGCATTAAATATGGTCAAGAGTGAATGGACTCCTATTGAAAGAGCCAATTGGAAAAGGATTAAAAATGAGATGCTAGATGTGAGTGGTTTGATTGCATCTTTGGAAGAGAAACTAAGTATTCATGAGAGGTCACCTTACCAATTCTATCAACCTACATACCCACTAGCCCAAGTTCCATATCAGACATATCCAACCCCTACTCATGAGCCAAGTCAAGCCTATCAAAGTCCTTTCCCCAATCATGTTGAGTAGAGTTTTGAAATAAAAAATCTTATGTTTAAGGCCAATCTTGATAGGCAGATTGTGTTAGAAAATTTTCACATGTAGTAGTCTATGTTGGCAACAAGGGAATTGGAATCCAAGCCCTCACTACTCTCTCAAATTGTAACCCCATCACCCCAAAAGGAGACTTCCAGTCCTAAAATCATGAGTTGGAGTAAATTAGTTGAGTCATGGAGTAGTAAGGAGGAGAAGGGCATTGTTCAAGAGTGTGAAGTGAAAAAATGAGGCTAGTCCTTCTCAAGTCCCTCCCACCCTTCCTTAAGAAGCTTCTTGTACTCCATGGCAGCCTTCATGCACTCCCCATTTCCATGATGATTCTTATGAGCTCCAAGAAAGACTCTTTCAATAAAATCTAGCTGAGCAAATTGAGGAATTAGAGGCAAAGGTGAGATTGCTTAGTGAAAGTGAGATGGAAGTTTTAGACCTTAGAGAGGAGCCTATGCCAAAAGAAACCTATTCTACCAATCCTCAAGCTGATTTTGATATTGATGAAGTGTTGGTCAATTGGAGAGAATAAAATTAAGTGATTTTGGCCCAAGGTCTGCCCCTATTTTCTCATGAGATTTCAAAAAGATCCCCTACTTTCCATTCCCAACTTAATTTTGACAATCCTTGTGTTCAACCTCTTTGCCTGGTAAATGAATAATGTTGATCTTGTGTTGAGGAATCCATCTTGAGGGAAGAAAGTGAAGAGGAGTATGCTTATTTCATGACTGATTAGGGAGACTTCATGGGTGCAAATGAGGAGGAGATCACCATAGGTACCCCCCTTGGTGAACAAGAAGACAAGTCATAAGCTTTTGCCTCTATCTTTGATGAGGAAGAGATGATCATTGACTCTTTTATCACTTTAATATATGTCATGGAAGAGCATGGATAGATTCTTGATCATTCTTTGAATGATTTGTTTGAAGTCATTAGGGAAGGTTACACTCTTCTTCAAGGAGGCTATGAACTGGCTAATGGTGGAGAAGGCAACATTAGGACTCAAATAAGTATGTCAAGGGGAAACAAGATTTTATATTTATCTATTAAAGAGGTTGGTGAATATTAAGATGATATTTTTGAAGTCATCAAGGAGGGATATCACCTTCTAGAAGGAACCCATCATCTTTGGAAGGATGAAGAAGAATCATGTGGGCCTAAAGCTTCTAAGGAACATGAAACCAATCCTTTTGGAGACATGCCTACTAAAGAGATATAAGTTGACCATGAGATAAAGAGTGGGAAAAAATATGAAATGTCTAAATGTGTGCAATAGGAATATGTATTCATTGGAGACATGTTCAAAGATGGCCTCTTCAAGACTAGACCAAGTGAAGTGGCAAGGAAGAGGCCTGGTCTAAAAAGTGTTCAATTCAAAGAGAAGCATGCTTGGCACTTTGTTTGATCTCATCTTGAAAGTGACTTAAGAAGTTTTCCCTTTGATATAAAAGGGAGAAGAGCATATTTGGTTAGTTGTACATAGTAGTTTACTTTCTGATAGGTTGTCTTTTGTTTTCCCTAAATGTTGTTACATGTTTGTAGTGTTTTTAGCCTTTATGTGTGTTTTTTACTTATTGTTTTGGGTAAAATATTTGTTGGTTCATAAGTACTTATAAGGCTATTGTTGAATTTTCCAAGATTCATCCAACTCCATGCCCAATGGACTTTGAGGCTACCAATCTTCTTTAGCATAGCAGGCATGCTCCCCTTGTGATTGGGCACCCCCTCTTTTTTATTTGCAAAAGTCATCCAATCCATGTTTTAGCTAGATCATCCTCTACTACCTTGTGTAAAAATGTTCTTTGCTAGACTTTTCTCATGAAAAAGCTAGGTGTTTCCCTTATTCTGCTTTGCCAAGTGCAAATTAGGTTTGTGTAGGTGCATTACTTATCTACTTTTATAAGTAGAAGTGATTGAAGAACCCAAAATAATCTAAATTAGTTCACAAAAGTCAATGTATTTAATTTGGAGGGCATTTTGATGGCTTGAAGGACATTTACAAAAAGTCCAAAGGGTAAGTGTCTTTCTAGAGGGCACTTGGGAAAAGAAGAGGAATTCGTCACTTTTTTGAAGGACGTTTGCAAACATTTTGAAGGGTATGTGTCCTTGTGGAGGGAACCTTGGTTGGTGGTAAGACCAAATCAAAAGTTTAGAAGGGGAATTTCAAGGCACAAAGTTCCCTTGTAGAGGGTACCTTGACAAAGTGAAGAATAAATACAAAAGGCCTGAGGGGCATGTGACCGTTATGAAAAGAAGCAATCAAAAGAAAGAATTCCTTCAGACAAAATGTTTGAAGTAATTCCTTTGAACATTTTGTCTAAAGGAAATCATGACAAAAAGCTCAAGAAAAAGAAGGCTCAATAAGTTAAAGAGGAAGCAAAGAAAAGGTCAATGCAAAGGAGAAGTCCAAGGAAGAAGACAAAATATGGGTAAAGACAAAGCAAAAAAGATAAAACTTAGAATAGTTCTAAATGCTGACAAAGATAAAGGACATAATCATTGACCACTTAGATTGAGATAGGTGGAATGAACAACTTAACAAAGGGAGTTAATACATTTAGGTAGAATATATCTATTGAAAACCAATAAAATAGATTGGTTTTCAAACTATAGAGACTAGCATCCCATGTTTTCATGCTTCACCATTAATGTGCATCTAAGTCATGTCCAAGTATTGAAGATAGCATAGTCGGTTACAAAAACTTAGAATGGCCTTGTTAGTTTCTAAGGATGGTCTCCCATGATTTTATACCCCAAGGATAATAGAAATGATAGTTTCGATAGCCTACAACATGGCTCCCATGGGAAGTTCAAAGAAAGGGATGGTAGCATGGTATTTTTAGTCTCTACAAAAGCATTTAACTTAGCATGGGTTTCCATTCCTTGATTTGTTAGCTATCTTGTTTCCATTTCTTTATATATTTGTAACTTCTCATTTGAGAAAGGATCTCTCAACTTGTATGGTGAAGTCCTGTAGGAATTTATGTTAAATCAAAAAGAGAATTTTACCTCCATTTGAGCTTGCACTTTTGTATATGTCTATGATTTTTTCTTATGTTAATTCATTTTATTTTCATGATTTCATAAGTTTATTCTAGCATATATAGTGCATAGTTATTTTCTTCTCTTGCAGGTCACAAGAAGTGTCTGAAGAAGTATAGGCAAGTGAATAGGCTATGCAACAATGTGTCTTAGAACACCTCTTCTGCTAGTTTCTTCCTCCCTATATCTTCATAGGACCCCCTACTAAAATACTAATGTACAAAAGTTTTTCTCACCTAAATGAAGTGTATTCTTGTTGTCCATGGTTTAAAGTGTATGCCAAAGCTGAGAAGACCAATTGTTTTGGTGCATCACCTCTTAGATTGGTCCCATTTTTAATATTTTCTCTCCCTTTTCACCCCCCCCCCCATTAGTAGTAGTAGGAAATCTAGGGCCTTAAGGTGCATTAAGGGGAGCTAGCCTCTAATCTAGAGATTCATCCCTCACGTTTACAACCCATAACAAGAGGAATGTCTCCATTGTGCCACAAGGAGGAAGAGAGATAAGCCTCCCTTTAGAGGGTGCAATCCACTATGTCAATAGTTTAATTTAAACATCATGAGATAAGATAAAAAGAGTATCATGGTAGTATATTTGAATACATGGACCTTTCTACCCACTACCTCCCTATATATAACTCAAAATATGCATGTATAGGTGTCTTCATAGAAACCAAGCATGTTGAAAAGGATCATTTGAGATGAGTAAGGTTTTGATTATGAGAAGATTATTTTTTTAGCTATTGAAAAGGTCCAAACTATATTGTAAACCACAAACCATGCACTTTTCTCTCATTTCACATACTGCCTACACAGTGGATTGTCCACCTATTAGTGGTCCTAGTAGAGAGTTGAGGTGTCACTTGGAATGTGGAAGCACATGGTGAAACTCACATTGAAGACCTAATATGTGTAAAGAACATAATAGACCTATTTAAAAGGATAGGTTGGCAAATGTAAGGGGACACTACCTTCAAAATCAATGACTATGTGTTTAGGGATCAAATCCATAAAATAGAAAAACAAAAGCCTAAAGTCATTTTGTCAAGGTCTTATAACATGGTTATCAATAGTTTCAAGGCATATAAATGATAAAACTTTGTAACATACACATATTAAAAGAGATATGCAAAGGAAAGAATGTGGAGGATTAGTGAAAATTAGTTTTTGAAAGACATAAACACCTTGGCACATTGATTCTAAGCAGTAAATCTATAGGGTTTGGAGATACAAAGTGAACTTGACACTTCAAGGTGATTTAAGGCATAATATCATGTTTTTGATGGAATCATTGATTTATGGGTGTACCAATTAACATGAATATAATTAGGATAATTTTGACATGATGGTCTTTCAAGATCATAAACACCTATAGGTTATTCATCTACAACCTGCTTGTAGATGCTCATAGAGCTCTCAAAATAAACTTGGGGAATAATGGGCATATAAACATAAGAATATTAATATGAAAGGTTGATTGAAGTATTCAAATGGTTTCCAAATATATAATAAAATTTCCAAGGGTAACCAACACCCATGGGACTCCATGTTGCCATAACATAGTCAACTGTAGTTGAATGTGACGTAGGCAGTGAACATAAAGGAGTAATGCCTAAGTGTTGGCAATTCATAAGAATGAAATAAATAGGTATAAAAAGGTGATAAATTACCATGGAAATGTTCAATAAAGGATGATTAAATGTTTTAAGACCTAATTCATGAAAGCAACCTAAAGGTACCCTCCAAAATAGGAAATACAGTCAAGGTTATACATAGCCTTGACCAAGTAAAGAGTATGAGGGATATATGAGAGGTTGGAGGGATGAATGAAAGTTAGAACAAATTAATAATAATTATAATAGTCTCATGAAACCATAATTATGGATATTTAATAGATAAATGGGATCAAATGATGCATCACATAATCCATTCCTTGAACCACTATGCACAATTTACCTTCCTAACAGTTTATTTTGGTATTTAAAAAAGTTAAAAGGTTAAATGAACTAAAAAATTGAATAGATCATGTTAATAACTTGTATAATATCATATAATAACCACCATTATCTAAGAAAATATGGGAGTTCCCTCTATTTTGTTTCAGATAGAGGGCACTCCCTTTGTGTATAAACCCTGTAATACTGGGAAAGGAAGGTAAAGACATGAGATAGGGATTGATTGAGCATTGTAGAGAGGTTTATAAAGTTTCATTAAACCTAAGAAAACATGATAAATCTTTCATATAAGGAGGTATCCAAATAAGATATCCCATACCCTTAGGTTGTAGTCAGGCTCATTAGGCACGGTTAGGCTTATTGTCCAGATGAAAGGTCATTTCAACTTACAACCTTGGAAACGATTTCCAATGGATTATAAAATGTTTATGGAATCATAATATATGTGTCAAATCTCTTGGCATGGAAGGAAACCACAAGGATGCCACTTTTGGCTCAAAGATAATCCAAGCCTACAAGAAATGGAAGGAAAAGCTCAATAAGGTGACTTTGAGTGCTCATATCTCCTTTTGCACTTTTCATGGAGATCCAAGGAGTTTGGAGCTATTAGTAAGGTTTTTAGACATCACATTTGTGGAATTTTTTAAACCCCAATGTCCAAGCTTTATGAATAAATCTTAAGATTAGAATGAGGCTAAAACCCTTGCAAACATTAGATAAGAACCCAATTGGGAAAATGAGGATGGTGAGCTATCCAAATGGACTAGAATGACATGGAAGGTGATTTAATGTTGTATAAGACTCAGTCAGGATCCATACCATCAGGATGAGCTATACAAAATCTATACAAACAAGATATAAAACTAATTTTCTTAACTATTATTTTCATTGTGTAAGGTATAAGATATTTCAAGAGATGCAATAAACTTTGGGAGGAATATAGAGACTTAAGATAAGTCCCCATGTCAATTTAATGATTCATAAAAACTCCTAATTTTGCCTACTAGATATCTCATCTCAGCCAATCAAAACTAACATACTAAGCATGATGGTGAGAAGTGTGAAAAATTCAAGTGGAAACATTTTAAAAGTATGTCTGATACCTCTAAGGCCATGGAGGGTCTTACCAAGTGTCATTCACTACCTTGAATGGATTTTCATGCAAAACTAAAGCCAATTTGAGGCCAAGTGTGAGGGGTGATTGAAAAGGGAGTTTCTTTAATTGTAGGTAGTGATGGCTCACTTCTAGAAGATTCTAAGTCATTAGGAATGTAACTAATGCATGGAAAAGCACGTTTTCAACCCTTCCCTCTTAGTAAAATTAGTAGACCTATCCCTAGTTATTTTTTGGATGTTCAAATAGGTGTGAATGATGAAGGCAATTTATTTGCACAAAATGAGAACTCATATGCCACATTTCATGAGTTTCATGACTTGGGTTGACACTTGCACTTCCTAACTTTGCATGATTAATTTCACATTACCTCCTCATGCACATGTAACTCATTTTATCATCTTGATAAGTGTCCTTATGACCTTTGGAATTATTTCTCTTCTCATCTCTCTCAAGTTCTACAATAACTAGCCATTTTGGCCTTTGTAAAGCATGCTCCACCTGAATATGGAAAAACCATGCTCATTTACATTCTATGGATAAATAAAGACTACTATTTTTTACCTCTTCCATGAATATTCATAGTTTGTTCACTTGAGTGATTGATCTTACTTATGTGATGACTATTTTTTCCTTAGCATTGTTATCTCATTCTCCCACCTATTTGTAGCTTCAAAGTTTCTTCTTATAGGTCATGTGAAGTTTTTTATTATGTGTCAAATTTGAGTGAGTTAGTTTATTAAATATTTCCATTCTAGGCCTCTTGTCTAGTCCTCCTAGCCTAAACATTCATAACAACCTCATGATGAAATATTGATGTGAGAATATTGAGATTGGAAAAGTGTATGCTTAGTTAGTCTCTTGGTCTCATGTGTGACATGCAACTAGTTGGTACTCACCAATCAATTTGGTGTATCAACTCCTTTAGGATAGTTTACTTTCAATTTTCTCTCCCTTTTCCCTTGCAATCATAGGTGCAATAGGGATCTACAATTGGTACATCAAGGGAGATATCCTTATCTAGAGATTCACCTCATCCTTAGGCTACCCACAACCTAGAAGTGTGTTTCAATTGTGCCACTTGGATGAGGAGAGATGAGACATCTCCTTAAAGGGTGGAAATCCAAGTGACAACACTTATGTCTTTACAAGTTTTGAGCTAGTGCCTACTCTCTTTCTACTTAGACACTAACATTAGGATAGATATTAGCATCGACTTTATTATCCTACCCTGACATAATTGTTTAGTACCCTCAAGTCATATAATTTTCAAATGAAACGTATAATAATAGTCATATTAAGCAATTTAATTTGAGTTATATCCCAATAATATTGGTATAAATACAATATCATCCCTCATTCATTCCTTAATTATGAATACCTAGTAATCAGGCCAAATGAGCACTTAAGAAGCACTCAAGTTACCAAAAACTTTCCTATTCTACCCTATCACTAGATAAAAATTTGAAGTAATAAAAGAGTGGTCATAAGGTCATATTTTACAAGTTAAAATCTAGGTCATTATTTTACTTGGTTTACACACATTTCATGATTCACACATAAGACAAAATATAAGGGAGAACTACATGAGTCTGAGGCCCTCTTCTAGAGTATTGGCCATATAGGAAGTGCCCTTTGATAGTGAGGTCATTGTGGGTTAGATCAATACCATGTGATCATTAACCCATTTTTACCAAAGGTCACCTTGAAGATGGACAACTAGGGTTTTTCCATTTAACTAGGAGCAACAGTCTATGACCTAGATATGAATGCACTAGAGTGAAGGTGAATCCAAACCCATAAGCATGTAGGTGGTCACACCCTATTTGAGAATATATTTAGTATAATACACTAGCATAGAAATTAGACACTATAATTAATGCATCTATCCTAGGATGATGTAGGTGTCCATATAGCTAGAGGCACTAGATCAAAAATTTGATGATTGATCTAAAATTATCTTCCTACCTGCTTCCTACCTGTACCAAAAATAGCTAAGTACTTTATTTTATGTAATTTATATATTTATTATATATGTAATTTACATTAATAGCCTATCTCAATTTTATAAATTTAGTATATGGTACATCTAAGTTTAACATATTAATTGGCCTATTATAGATATGATATTCACCCTTATACCCTATTATTTATGTATCCTTAACCCTTTTTACCCAAGTAAGATATCCTATTATACAAATTAGGTTTAAAAATTAAGCTTTAAACTTCATAATATTCCTCCTCATTATACTCCAAATTATCATCACATTTACCAAATTTGAATGTTTTTACTTGGTGTATTGGAGTTTGAATCAAATGAGGTATACTAGTGTTTTCAAGTTAAATCACTTTAAAATATCTAAATGGGACATCATCTATGGTACATGTATACATGATTCCCTCATGTTGAAAGTTTAAATATCTATACAATGTAGATGAAACAACTATCATATCATGAATTCATAATCTCATAAGTAGAATGTCATAGTTTACATCATTAGGTACTAATTGACACTCAATAACTATGTTTTCTAGTCCAAGTGATACATTCAATATATTTATTCAAGATAATTTATTTTGTTGATTTTAAAAAAATTTAATAATCATATTTTAGTTTTCAAGGTCATGTCTTCAAATTCTAATTACATAAAGAAAGGATTCACCATAAAATTGTGATCCAAAATCATTATCTTCAAGGACTATTTCAATCCATTTATTGTTGATTATGGCATGAATGTGCAATGATAAATGTTGACACATAATATAATTTGGGGGAAACTCATCTTGGTTAAAGGTATTAATGTTCCCATTATCTGTTAAGGATTTGAAAATAGAAGCAAAATGAGATGGATGAGCATCATCTAGATTGACCAAAATGAAAATGAAAGTGATTGAACCATACAGAGGACTCACCAGAGATACTTCCCATATAGTTGAGGTGTTACCTGCTTGTAAATATAGGTGGAAATGAGATTTTATTAACTATTTTTTGATGTTTTTTAGGTTATAGGAGGTTTCAAGAGATGTGAACAATTTTGGGAGAGGGCTTGGGACTCAATCTAGCCTATCATATCTTTTCTAAGGCCTTTTAAAGTAAAAATTTGTATACATTAGACCTTGTCAGCAACTCAATAATTGATATATTTTCTTAAGTGTTATTTAATTAGTCATAAATATCAGTCTCTAGTGTTTTACACTCTAAATTTTTTACCTTGAGGAAGATTAGAGGGACAGCGGGTTATTACCTTTTTGGATTTGATTTTTTTTATTATAGAATGATTAACCCCATAATGTATCATGATATAATGAGAAATTATTAAATGAACATGAGATAATTATATAAGAGGAACTAAGAAAAATTTAAAAATTTGAATGGTATCAACATATAAAACATGATTATCTGTAGTGACCCAACCAGGATTTTTTTCTCCCACTAAAACTACACACAATGCATAACTCAAGTCAACTTAAAGTGTTGAGTTGAGATTATTCCATGAACATGTACAGCATGGGGATTTTAATATGTGATTAATTTTAATTTCAAAACTTTTTGACATAATGGTAATTGATCAAGTATAAATAATGGACATATCATCTATTGATCCTCATGACTAAACTCCTAGTCGAGATCAACTAAGCATATAGTTACCCATTATTTTACTTACTATTCAAGTGTGTGTAGACACCTGAATTTAACAATTTGGTATCTAAATTAACTTTGACATGATAAATATTCAACATCCATAATTCAAATTCATATTAGCACCATTTCCCTCCAAAATTTGAATAATTAAGTAATTCTTAAATTAATCAATTATGCACAAATTTTCTTCCAAAATTAATTCATAATCCAAAATTTCCACCTCATCCATACATCCTCTACACTTTTCTCAACCATGTTTTGACTAATCCAACCACCCTCCTCAACTTACTCAACCACCTTATGAGTCACCTTAGAAAATCTTAACCTCCTTGACCCATTCTTGATGACTTACTCAACCAACTCCCCTTTCCTCTCAACCAATGGAATTAGTCATCATCCTCATGGATGATGACTAATTCTCCATCGTTGATTTTTTGAATAATTAGAAATATTCAAATAATCCTCCATCATTTAATCAACCTCATGTATGCCTATAAATGGATGTGCAAGCCATTACTTTCATCATCCTAATTTATGTTAACAAAGTACTATCAAAATTTTAAGCGAATCCAAGACATTAAAAGTCCATTTGCATACCAAAATTATACCCAATTACCCTTTACATTAGAGAAGGATTGAACAACCAATTTCAAAGAGAAAGTCAATTTTAATCATAATGGAGGAGGTTCATGGTACTTTGGTTTTGTAAGTCTTTGTAATTATTTTCTTTTATTTTTTGCTCTATCTTGAGGTTGAAATGAGTTTAGGATAGGTTCATTTGTGTTTTTATTCCTTAGCTTATTTACATTATAGATTTCCTTTCACACATTTTGGCATGCCAAGTGGAACTTTCCATCATCTTTACACACCGTAAGCATCATAGGTACATTTAGGAGCATAATTCAATTGATTCTTTTATTTTTCCTTGTGCATATTCATTTAATCTTGGTCTTATAAGTTTTTTTTGGTAGTTATAGGTCATTTTTTAACATTTTTAGGATCATTGTATGTACCCTTGCATAACAACAAAATTAGAGAATTTATCAATGAAATTGAATCAACTGACAATGAAATAATCCTTTTAGTGTTTTTAGCATCTTTTAGGTAGTTTGTACTTCTAACATTTTTTTTATCTTAGTTTAGCTCTATCCTATATTTTATATTTTCCATTTTGCCTTTTTTCTGAGAAATAATGAAATCAGATGTTTCATCAATAAAATTGAAGGTTAAAATAATGAAATCATCTTTTTGTTGTTTTTTGTGTGTATTTTGGTAGTTTCTTCATCCTCGTAATAGTTCCCTACCTTAGTTTACCTCTATTTTGACTTTTCAATTTTTAGTTTTTATTTTTTTCTATTTAAACTATGAAATTGACAACTCTGTTAGTGAAAGCATAAAGCATAGTAGTGAAAATGTTTTCTATGATGATGTTTTTCTATTTTCTATTTTTTTGTTCTATGTTTTCTAACTAGTAGATAAATTTTAGGACATATTGTTGTAATCATCTAACCTATTAGAGAAATAAATTTTAAATACTTTATGTTTGGTATTTTCTTATTTTTTTCCTTTTTAGAGCCCCTATGTCAGTATCCCTATGTAAGCAATTTTCTATTTTGGGTTTCTTTCTCTATTTTTTCTTATTTTTCTTTGTTTTCCATGTTCTACCACAACAACAAAACCAAAGGGTTTATTAGAGAAATCGAGACACATAGTAGAGAAATTGGTAAGAATTTTAGTGAAATCATTAGAGGTAATAGTGAAATCATTATTTTAGCCATTGATTTTTGTTTTATGACTTTTTCTAAGTTTTTTTTGACTAATCAATGAATTTAAAGTTTTATTTGTTTTTGTGTAACCATGAAATCATTCCAGATGCTTATTTTTCTATATTTTGTGTGGGTTTTTTTATAACTATTTATAGATTGCCTTGATTTTTAGCCATACACAAAACTTATAATAGTTTATTTGTAGGTCACAAGTCAAATAAAATCCTATAAAGAGATAAACAATTCAATTTTCATTTTATTTCAATGTTTTTGCTTTTTTGTTTAAGTTTTAAAACAAACCTTTTTCAAATTTCACTTTTTCATTTTCTTAAGTAATTAGCAAATATTTTATTTTTCAAATTTAATTAACCTTTATTTTTAGCATTTGTGTTCCTTGATTTTGTTTCATATGTTTTTATCTTGGTGACCCATTGGTGGTAAAACTTGAGAAACAAAAAAAAAAATCAATTTTTTATTACCCAAGACCCACTTGTGCATATGTTCTTCTGTTGGCATTACATTGGTGAAGATACCCAAGAATTAGAGGCAAGTGTTAGTCTTTTTTTACTTAATATTTCTATCGACCATGGATTTCATCACCATGTAGTAGGCTAAAACCTATGTACTATTGGGGTATAAAAATAAAGGACCCACTATTTTTATTACCTAAGTATTTGTGTGTTTTAAGCACACCAAAATGTGATGGGATTCAACACTCCAATACCTAAGGTTTACACAATGACCTCAAAGTTTCATTTTTTTGATGTCAACACACTAAAATATTATAATTGTGTTGGGAACATTGGGATTAAATCCATTTATGTGCATCTATAAAATCATCTTATTCAATGGTTTTGGGTCTCATTGTATTGAAAGGTATATATAGGACAACCATAGATAAGCTTGTTCATACCTTAAACCTAGGAAATGCATTCTTACCATTTAATTCATAGTGCATCAATTAGAGATTAATGTTGACAAGCTACTTTCCATGGACCATTAAAACTAATCTTAATGGGCCATGGAAATGACACAATCCTCCATGATTAGTGCCTGGAAATATAAGGTAACAGCTAGAGCAACAAACAAGTAAGTGACATGGAAATCCTATGAGTTATTCAAGTCCCTTTACCTAGATTTTATCCCTTTTGTGTAATTGGATGTATGTTTATAATATATATTATTTGTTTATTCCCTTGTATTTTAACACATAATAAAAATAATTGAGTGAAAACAAAATTAATTTTGAGTCTTGAAACAATTCATAATCCACAAAGCTTTCAAAGTCAAAATCAAAAATCCCAAAGCAAAACTCAAAAGAATCTTATTTTCAATCAACTTATAGTCAGTTTGGTTTTTTAATTTCTTAGAGTATAGTGTCATTATTTTATCTTTTTAAGTTAATTATTTTCTTTATCAATGCCAACTATTACAAGGCACATGGCTATGCTAAATTATCATAGGGTAAGGGATGAGCATTTTGGCAATGACCCCTTCTAATTTGGAAGCCAAGAAAACCAAAGTCATCATGTTAAAATACATGAAATCCACAACCTTGCAAAAGAAGACGGAGGAGAATATGAAGATGAGGATATCCCTAAGGCCATTTTACCTCCTTATTCATTTAATCAAAACATCATAAAAAACAAGAATGATTTTTTTCTTCAAGCTTTGAGCTTAAGGTCTAAATTTATACATAAATTTGATGTCCAAAACCTATAATATTTAATTGGTAAGAAAGATTATTTGTCACCCATTCAAGACCAATCTATATACCAAGGATATTTAGAGTCTAGTAATTCTCTCATGGGTTTTGTTGACCATTTTTACCTCAAGTCAAAATGGGTCAACCCCCTATAGTCAGAATCTTGTACGGGGGTTTTTATAATGACATAGGGTATGTTATAGCTCATTTGATATCATTTCATATGATATTATAGTTTAAGTCATAGTCTAGCTTGGTTTTTGTGTCATTTGGTGTCTTAGGGGTCATTTTAGAATCATATATGCAAGTGGTAGATTTTTATGGTGCTGAGAAGTTGTAAGAATAAGTCTAGAAAATCCTAAGTTTACATTTAGGAAATATTTTAACCTTTGGCTAAGTTCTAGAGTTCTTTCAAAAAAATTATTCCACACACAAATTACATTAAAATTACAAGGCATAGTTCTTTTTGAGAAATTATTCCACTCTATTTGGCTAAGTGTTGGAATTGTTTTGGGAAAATTATTTGGGACAATTTTATAGAAGGAAAAATTATTTCGAAGAACTTGTAATAAAGGCAAAAGGCTAAGTATAAATTATTTTGGACATTTTGTTTGAAACAAAAATGTTGTAGACTTAATTTTTTTGTGGAAAATGTTTGAGCAAAAATCCTAAATGAAAATTCTTTCAGATATTTTATCTACAAAAAAATGTCCATAGAAAACATTCTGACAAAAGATATAAGGCAAATATTTTGGGAAAATTGTCCAAGATAATTTCCCTAAGGACATAATTCATTTGGATAAATTATCTGAGACAATCTTTCCAAAGACCCATTCTTTCAAAAAAAATGTCTGAAGCAAAAGATCCTTACCAAAAGCTTGATGTCATTTATTTCAAACATTTTTTTGATACAAAAGGCCCATAGGCATCATTATTTTAGAGAAAGTGTCCAAGATAAAGTGTTTGATACAAAATGTCTAAGACAATATAATGATGCAAAGCTCTAAGGGAATTGAATGTTTTCAAAGAAATTATCTGATCTAAGTAGGATCCCATAGTGATCATAATATCACATGGACATGGAACATATTGTCATAATATCAAAAGCTCATCATGACCTCAAAATATTTAATCAAAATGACTTGGGCAAGTTTAAGGACTAGACCATCATCAGGATGTCATGAAGAACCATACTAGATAATGTGTTTTCACATTTTATAAATGAGCTTAAAATCTTTGCATGAACATAATATCATGCATGATCAATGTCCTTAGTGTTGATATCATTCTCTATAAGTTTCATATCTTGATGAGTATTCTATATTGAAATCTAAGCCTTCAAAATTTAGCTTGCCAAATCTAAGGAACTAGGCTATCCTACACATCACATGAAAATGATATGGATGAATTGCTTGTGTATTTATTATCTTCACTTAGGAAATTATGTGAGCCAAAATATTATAATTCTATGGAGTCCTTCTAAGATCATACCCTGAAAGTTCCATATTCATGCAAGATTTTTAGCTTAAGTTATAAGCTTCTAAAGTTGGACCCGAAACATAAGACATTCATGCTAATGTCAAGTTTGAAATCTGTAAAGTAACTATTTGGGTTCAAAAGGTCCTTAAAAGTTATAAAGTTGATTAATATCTAATAGTATTCATGAGATCACAAGGTAACACTTGAGATCCAATGGTGCACACTGAGGTTAAATGAGTCAAAATGTCCCTAGGTTACAGCCCTTTAAAGAGATATAAGTTGCATAAGATCTGATGGTGTGGATCAACTATGTAGATATCTAATGGTGTGAGCTTGAATGAAAAGGATGTGGGTATAATTAAAATTTGAGGTCCATGCTGCATCACACATCTTAATCCAATGATACAAGATGAGTTAAAAGTTTAAGGAGCTTAAGAGGCCACCATGTGGAACAAGCATAGAGGTTGATAGAATGAGAATAAGACCCTAAGATCAATGCATGCCAATAGTTTTGGCATGCCTAGTGGGACCCATTATATTCAAAACAACTTGTCAAGGTGAATGCTGATCTTGACAACATTAGTTGTAAATTGGTGTGCTACTCAACATTTGGTGATTATTTCATGGTAAATCTAGTTTAAGGCCATTCATTTTGTTATAAACATGTCCTCATAATTCATGATTCTCATTATGTAATACTTTTATATAACATCCAATCCTATTAACCCACCCATTTAGATTGAACTTCTTTTTGCAATTCAGTACCACAACCTAATCTACCCTTTGAAGAATAAGTAGATTTTGCTAGGGAGGAAGAGGTTAAAAAAGTTGAAAAAATTAAATATATTAAAAAAGACATGGTTATATATCATGCTTTCCCTACCTTCAATACTGATAATCCAATCCAACTTCATGCATATGATGCCATTCCTCTTAACACCATGAAAGGTGTCCCCACATTCAATGGTGAGAGTCATGTCACACCTAGTGAGCACATTAGAGATGTTTCTAACTTTTGTAGTTTCCACAATTTTGAGAGAACATTTCCATTAGACTCCTTTCAATGTCCCATAAAGGGAATGATCTTGATTGGTATAGGACTCTAGAAGTTGGATGCATTACAACATGGGATGAGTTTGGAGTGTTGTTGACTTCCATATTTTGGAATGAAAGTGACCATGCTTCTCTCATACATCATCTCAACATGATAAAAATGGGATCTAAAGAAATAATGCATAACTTCAATGAAAGGTTTCAAAGACTTGGCATATATTACCTCATCCCATGAGACCACTTGATAGCTTTGTGTTCCCTACTTACTTGAAAGCCTTTAGGACTAAAATTACTATCATGCTTCAATATATGGGAGGTTCCACCTTCCCTAAAGCATATGAGCTTGCTATCAAAGATGAAAATAATCTCATCCAATCTATAATATTACCACCTAAAGTGTATATGCCTCCATTATATCATGATTCTGCCAATGCTCTAGATGTGGCTCAGACTCCTAATGCTAATTCCATGCCTAAAGCTGATCCTAAGAAGGAAAATAATGTGATGGATAAATATGCATATATCCAATGGTTGGAAGCTAGGCTTAGAAGAGGTAATATTCAATAAGGTTCCTATTAGAATCCCTAACCCTATAAACAATATTATGGTCAAGAATATGAAAAAATAAAAGGCCAATGACATCTTAATCCTAACAAGCCTACCAATGTATATACTCCTAGCTCTATCACCAATGCAAGGGAGATGGTACCATTTCATAGTAATTTAGTATAGGGAGAAGATTGATAGTAAGATAAATTCACGGAGGCTAATGAGAATGGAGAGAAATCTCTAGTGTCCCAATGAGTAGTTACTCCCCTTGTATCAAATGAAGATGAAGTGATGATGCAAGTTAAAGAGGATTGACAACCTCAAGGAGAAATCTTCACCAATTTTCTAGTTGAATACACTTTTGTGATAAATCAAGGAGATTTTATCACAAATAATACAAGGGAAAAAAGGAAGGCTCTATGAGTTAGACGTATCATGACCAAAGGTTCATCTAATCCTCTTGCAAGGTAACAAGACATAACTATAAGTGTGATAGTTCTAAAAACTTCTACATCTCCAACAAGTCATAATATGGTAAGGTTTGCTCCTATTCCTCAAGTTCTAAGTAATTCTCTACATAAAATATCCCAAGAGAAATCAGGTATGGCTTATTTAAGTTTTTTATATTATTTAAATAACACTAAAACATCCATTTATATTTGGGATGTTCTTGATATGCCTAGTCAAAATGAACTCCTACAAAAGTAGTTATCTACTATCCTGACTAATATCTTGCCCTAAAATCAAAGTCATGACCATATTGATCTTGAAAATTCTAATAGTACCATTGTTGAACCATACACTAGGTCTAATAAACCTCCACCATTTTACCTCACCCTCATTATAGGTGACAAGTTGGTACACAATTGCATAGTTAATAGTGGAGCTAATACTTTTGTCATGCCCAAAGTTATAGATGACAAGCTGGGCCTAAAATATAAAACACATAGAAAATGGGTCCTTCAATTAGATGGTATGAATACCAAGATAGTAGGACTAACTAAAGGTTTGAAGGTTTTCTTTCATGATTGTATTAGTTTTCTTATCTTGCAAGACATAATTATGGTTGTGCTGACCAAATTTGACTTTGTGGGTCAAATTAGGACCCTTATAGGTAAAAAATTGGTATTTATAGGTTTATAATAAGTTTAATATAATGTAAAAAGGTGTATTATATGTTAATTTATGTCATTGAATGTTGTACTAGCCTTGGTCTTTAGTATTTTTAGTCCATTTAGTCCTAAGAGTCATTTTGGGGTTAAAAAGGGGAATTTAATGACTTGTTCAAACTCTTATGGAAATGTCAAGGTTTCAAGAGATGATTACACACATGATGTTTCCTCTTATGTCTTAAGTAACTATTACTAATTGAAAATTGGTAAGTTATTCATAAAAAGATGTAGTTTTATTGAAAACTTGAGCATTTAATGAGGTGTACAAAATTGTATGACCTCCTAAAATTTGGAACATTTTAGGAGTGTCACTTATTCTCTCATACACTTACTTCAATGATAATTTTTATCATAAACTTCAAAAAATGAATAAAATTGCTTATCTTTCCTTCCACTATGCTTGGCAAGCAAAAGTAGTCTTCAAGTTTGTACTTGGTATGGTCAACATGAGAGATTTAATAAAAAATGATCCTAGGGGTGCCCTATTCACTTATTTATATTCTATTTTAAATTTGGTTGTATAGGAATGGCATCCTTTGATTTATGAATCATTCCTAAGAAGTTAGACTATCTAGTTGGCTTGCTAATCTGTGCACCCTATATGTTTTACCTTGGTTTGAAAAAATACTTATAATCTAGATATTGGAATTGATACTAGAGGTATTATAATATCCTTCCACATTTTACCCATCCTTTTTTTTTAATTTTGGAGTTGATTTTAAGAGACAATCACCTCAAGTTTGTAGACTGGTCCCATTTTGTGTAGCAGGTAGGTTTTCACTATTTCCAACATCTTAATGTCTTGTTAATGGTGTTAAAGGATGGTGATGGTTTTTTTTCATGTTTAAAATTATGTTTAATTTCATTCCAATCTCATCCTATAGAGAAATCCTCCATGGATTTGTATCCAAAAGTGAGAGACAGTTGGTTCACTCCATGACTGTCATGTATAGTCAATTAAGAGTTGGTTTGAAATATTTAACACATACATGGGGATATAATTATGGAATTGAAGGGATTAATCCATTTTAATATCAAAATAAATCAATTTAATATCTTTTATTGGTAATATGAGGACTATAAAAACTAACCATCAACCACCATAGCTCAATCTGCACCATTAAATTACACCTACATGTGTTTAAAAGGAATGTCACATTGAATAAAGGTTTTGAAAACTAGTTTAAAGATATAAATAATGATAAAAACCCATTTTGAGGATTTTTAAAGATTCCAAGTCTACCCCATGAGATCAAAACATACACATTGTCCACACTCAGCCTACTGCCTGTATGTGAAAATGCTTACAGATAGGCCATAGCACATAAATATGGAGATACTGGTATGAAGAAGCTGAAATAGGTGATTAAACCCTTATTAAGGTATTATTATGATTAAAATATCATGTTATAATCATTTAAAAGGATGGATTACTAAATAAGGTTGAAGGCTACCTTCAAAGGCCAAATGACTGATTTGGGGATCAAATCCCCAAAAATGCAAAATAAAACACCTGAGCTTTTTTTTGAGATCTTATAATAGTGTTTCAAAGTATTTTGATGCACTTGAACATACCTTATATATATCACATAGTGGTTCAAATTTCCAAATGAATAAGGTGGCTTAGTCATTTGGTTCTCTTGTTAGAAAAGCTCAAAATTGCCCCTTTGGCCACTAAATTATGACAATGCCATCAATAGATTTTTGAAGTTCCAAGGTGACTCTAGCATCTTAGAATATGAATTCATGGTTATAATATATTTTCAAGAATAAGGACATAAAAATGAGATTAAATATATTAAAAGGGGATGATATACTATATTATACCCCGACATGTCTACCTACAGGTTCCTTTTCCTCACAAATGTAGCCCTACAGGCTAGCTAAAGATGATCATGAAGTTTGATCTAAACACCTTGAGGATAGACCTAAATCCAAGAGTAGGATGAGTGAGTACAGTATATATGGTGTATATAACTTCAATAATAATGTCAAAGCCATGAAATAAGGCCTATATTATATAAAATAAACCTACAAGACCCCACACAGTTAACTGTAGTTGACTGTGAGGGGTAGAGAGTAAATAGATTGGGATTATTGAAGTGTATATATCCTTGGCATGAGTGAATAGTTAAAAATAATTTTTAAAGGATATTTTAAGTTTTTAATATGACCTAAGAACTATACCCAAGGCCCAATCCATGCAGGTAACCTATAGGTTCCCCTTCTCTAAAGTAAAAAGTATAGTTAGCTATAACTGGGATAGACAATGAGCTAGAGAGTGATATTTTAATGTTTACATTGCATGAACATGAAAAAAATAGGTAAAAATTATTTCCAAATATATTATAAGGACTAAAGGAGGTCTTTAAACACTATGTTATAGGTCCAACATGCAAAGTTCCACCTCTAGGCAGGGAAAGCATACAAACAGGGTTAGCTTACTAGTCAAGCTTGACTGAGTAAGAAAAGGTTTTAAGATTAAAAAATTAAATATAAGAGATGGATAATATTTTTAATGTCATAATAATTTGTAATAAAAATATAATAATCTCATAAAAAATAAATTAGAGCAAAAAACCCTTCCAAGTGCAACAGTCAGTCCATACAAAAAACATAGTCAGGAAAGGTGTATACAGTCTGAACCTGTCAAAGAATGGGAAAAGGTACATGAAAGATTGAATTTATGGTAAATAATGGAAATATTAAATAATTATCATATTAGTCTCTATGATATATTGATAATGTAAAACAAGCTTACACATAGACTTCCTAAGACTCTTGAGCACCTATAGTTGAGTGCTTAGTCTTGATGAAGGTTGGAGGAGGCAAGTGCTAGGAATGTTTCAAGGAGACTTGATATTAGTTTTGAAAATTTTAAAGAAATGTTTGAGAGTGTTAACACACTCCAATAAAATATTAAATTTTAATTGGTACCTTAATCTTAGACTTCATAGGGTGACAATATGTACACTGAGAAATGTCTCCCTATAGCTTCAAACTCAGAGTTACTTTTAGAAAAGTATGAAATGGTAGAGTATGTTTAGTGTTTGAAGGGGATATTTAGATAAATTATAAAGGTTAAAAAGTTTTTTAGGTGGTCAAATATTATGAATTTTAAGTCAGAATTTCCTAAGTCTCTAGCAGGCTACTATAGTCATGCTAGCCATCAAGGTACATGTTTAAGTGAATGAGTGAACAAATGGGTCCAAGAATTTACAAGTGACCCTAAGGGACTATATATAGGTTTTATAATTTTAATCAATCCTAATTAATTCATTAAAACCTACAATTTTAGTACATTAGAGCATCATATAGTCTATATGGGAAAGCCCTACACACAATCTTCTTCCTTCACAGTCTATCTTAATTTTTTGTACTTTTGGAAGGTCTAACGATATAAATAGAGGTTTAAATTTAAAAAATGATATACTTGACACTTGGAAAGACAATTAAAATATTCATATTTTCTAATAAAATAGGGGAAGCATGCTCTATTTTATCTTAGATAGAGGGCATTTCCCTTTAAGCATAAACTGGCAGGTTGAGGAAAATGTATAAGGGGATGAGACCAAAAGTTGTTTTGACATTGTAAGGAAGTTTAGAAAGTTGGATAACATATAAAAAACCATGAATAACCAATCAAAGAAAGATTTATCCTTATAAGAAGGTCTAAACCCTTAGGAGGTGTAGATAGGCTTACTAAGCATGATTAGGCATAAAAAACAAAGGGGGGTCAACTTCATGTATAGCCTTAGATGATAATTAAAATAGATTGGATAATTTTTAAAGGGTAAATAAAGAGGTTTATGATACATTATAATGTAGGAGAATCATAAATAAGGCTAATCTTTACCCAAATATAACTCAGACTTGTGCAAAATGTGAAAACAAGCTTGATAGAAGTCTGGAAGATCACATCTCTTTTGATGCTTTGCATGGAGGTAAAGGAAGTTTGGAGGAGTTAGTTATGGTCTTGAACATAAATTTTATGGAATTGAGTTGATATTTTAATGGGAAATCTTTATGAATAAAGCTTAAGAGGTCAAAATAGGCTTAAACCCTTGTAAACCTTGGTTATTGGCCTGATGGAGAAAATAATGTTGAAAAGCTATTCTAATGGATCAGTTTGACCATTAAAGTGATTGGACCTCATAGAGAACTTAGTCAGGGTATTCCCCATCTTATTGGACTATAAAAAATCTATATAGATAGGGTAAAAAAAAGGTTTGCTTAACTATTTTATGCATTATGAAGGTTATAAGAGCATTAAAGAAATGAAATCAAGTTTAGGTGAAAGATTAGGACTTGTAATAACTCACTATGGTAATTTATTACTTCATCAAAACTTCTAAGTGCCTCAACTAGCTACTTCATCTTAGCCAATCAAAACTGGCATAGTGACCAAGCTAGTGAGAAGGGTGAAAAACTTCAAGTAAGATGATTTTAAGGTGTGCCTAATGAATATAAGGCCATGGATGGTCTTGAAACATATCATTCACTCAATTTTATGGATTTACATGGAAAATTAATGCCTTTTTTGAGGTTAAGTGTGTAGGGTACATGAAGGAAGAGTTTTTAAAAATACAAATGGTGATAGCTCATTTTGGGAAGGTTTCAAATGATCAAGACTAAAACCAATGAATGGAGAGGCATGTATGAAACCATTAATATTAATAAAAATGATTAAACCTATCCCTAATTATTTTTGAGATGTTCAAACAAGTCCAAATCATGAAGGCATTTTTTTGAGCTAGAATGGGAACTTTCATGCCACTTTACAAGAGTTTCATGACTTGGATAGCCATTTGTTCCTTCTGAGATTTCATTGTTCATCCCATATCCTCTTTTAATGCACAAGTAAATCCTTTTATTATCTTGACAAGTGCCCTTGTGATCCTTGGACTTATTTATTCTCCTATGTCTCTCTCAAGTTCTATAAGAACTAACCATTTAGGCCATTATAACTTATAATTCATTTGAGTATGGTGAATTCCTACTCAATTACATACAATTTGGTCAATAAAACTACTAATTTTTACCTCTTCATGACTATTCATAGTGTGTTTTACTTGGATTATTGATCTTGCTTAGTGATAACTATGATTTCCTTAGCATGTTGTCTCATTCTTTCACCCTATTTGTAGTTGGAAAAATTCTTCTTATAGGGCATGTGAGGTGCTATAGGAAGTGTGAAGGTTGAGTGAGTTAGTATATTCAATAGTTCCATTCAAGTCCTCTTATCTAGTACTCCTAGCTTAATAGTTCATCCATAACCTTGTAATGTAATATTGATGTAAGAAGATGTAGATTGGAGAAGTGTATGTTTTGTTACTCTCTTGGTTTCATATGTAACATGCAATTGGTTGGATGTCATAAATAAATTTTGTGTATCACCTCCATTATGATATTTTTATTTTAGTTTTCTCTCTCCCTTTCCCCCCAAAAATTTAGGTGTAGTAGTGATACAAAGTGGTACATCAAGGGAGCTAGCCCTATCTAGAGATTCATCTCATTTTTAGGCTCACCCATAGCCTAGAGGTGTTTAAATTGTGACACTTGGATGAGGAGAGATAAGAAATCTCCTAAAATGGTGAAAATACAAGTGAAAATAGTTTTTGGCATACCTAATGAGACTCTTAGTCCAAGAGGTTGAAAGACTTTTGGTATTTTCTTTCAACAATCAGCCTTTGGAGGCATTTATCCAAGCACCAATGGTGACACTAAATGATAACTTCTAGTTATAAGTAGCCCAGGTATTGTTAGGTTGTGGAGCTAAAAGCTTCACTGATGCAAATAGAGGAGGAGGTTGCTGAGTGTCACAGACACCAGCGTCGGTCAGGCCAACCGATGTCGACAGGGTGCAGACAGAAGAGCAATCGACGTCAGTCAAAAGTCGGCTGGCGTCGGTCACCTCCAGGCAGACAGGGACCGATGTCAGTCACCTGTGCAGTTCATATTGTGAGTGTTATAGATAGTTAGTTAATGAAACAAGTGTTTGCATGTTAAGAGCCAATTTTAGACTAGAAGCTGTGGATCTAATTATTGTTTGCATGAGATCTATATAATAGACTCATGGGCTATATTGTAAAAGTGTGCTAGAGAGTAAGAGAGAAAAATATTAGCTCCTTCTGTGTGTGAAGAGAGCATGGCATGTTCCTCCTAGTGCCACAGTGCCAAGTGTGGGTGCTAGTTTGGAGAATCAGAAGGGTTCTTCATGTATGTATGATCTTGGTCAGTAGGTGTGCATGGCTACATTAGGAGATCTGCATGGTAAGTAAGATCATTAATATATAGGTGTATGTGTGTGCATGATCTAAGTTTGCAGGTGTGTAGAACTAGATTGATTTGCAGGTGTGTAAGATCAGGGAGGACAACAACACAACAGGGAGCAAGATCAGGCATGATCTACTTGGAGTACAGTGTGTACTCGTTAGAGAGTAGAGAGGAAGGCAAGGAATTTTATTCCATAAGTAAGATCATTTGGGTTGCAAGTTGTTGCAATTCAGGGGAGATCTACTTGGAGTGCGTGGAGCACTTGTGGAGTGTGTGGAGCACTGGAGTACTGGTAGTAGTGGTACTGACTGGTTGGAGGTGAACACCAACTCTATGTTTGAGTTGTGTGTTGGGACTGTAAGAGAGAGAGCTTTGAGGAAAAAATTACTATACACTTGAGGTGTGGGAAGCCTCTGAGAGGTGTGGAGAAGAAGTTGCATCTTCTTTATTGTATTCTTTTCTGGATGAGTATTAATACAAGTTGTGTATTGTCTCTCATATTCTGTGTTATTTTTGAATTCTAGTTACTTGTGACTCTGGTTAATTCTGCATATTTAAGTTGCTTGTGCATGGTAATCAATTATGTTTCCATATTTCCCAACAAGTGGTATCAGAGCTAAGGTTACAGGGAGTAGGTTTTGTGTTTGGTTACAGGTCACTCTCAGGGGTTTCTGATTGAGTGGGAGTATAGCAACAACAGAAGAAAGTAGGCTAAGAATGGAAGAATTGAAAAGCACGAATGGTCAATTACGGTCCTATGGAAAGAAAGAGTAGGGAAAAGAAAATTGTTGGTTTGTGGAAGATCAACATGAAGGAAATAAAGAAGCAGATGCTGCAGGTGTTGTTGCACAAGATGCTCTGGTATGTTTCTTGGATAAAGTAGAATCTTGTTTTATAGATTCTGTTGCCTCTTTCCATGCAGCCCCAAGTAGAGGGGTTGGTGAGCCTTGTCAGATTGTTGGAAAAGGGGAAGTGTTGCTAAAATTATAGGTGGCCAACACATGGGTGTTGAATAAGGTCATGCAGGGCCTAGTCTTGGAGATGTGGCTAATTGCTTTAGGAAAGTTGGGTGATGAGAGATGCACAAGAACTCTCACAGTAGATGCACTTGAATTAGTAGGTGGTAAGAAAGTAGGTACTCTTTATCTACTTGCTTATATTACTGATTCTTCTTCTATTTTGGAGACATGGCTTTGTAGGCTTGGTCACATGAGCAAGAAGGAGATGCATGTTTTTAAGAGGAAGTCAAATGTTTTTGATAGACTTAAGAACTGGAAAGCCTTGGTGTTTATGGAGGAGATGGTAGACATAGATTAGTGGAGAAGGCTGAGTAACTCTGAGCAGAGCAGTTTGGACAGGGATTTGATTCAAAGAAAGCTTGTAGGTAAAAAGTCATCACTCATAGGCAAACACAGGTACCGGTGTCGATCAGGAGGAACTGGCATCGAACAGATAGGTGTCGATGTCAGTCATGTGCAGACCAGAGCCAGTGGTGTCAGGTAGGGTAAGACTGACGTTGGTCAGGAGGATTGATGTTAGCAATAGTAAGACTGATGTTGGTCAGGAGGACTGACATCAGTAGTAGGTAGACATCAACGTCAGTAGGGTCAGTAGTCAGGATAGGTGCATGGAACTGACGTCGATCGGATGCAGACTATGTGGTGACTGAGGTCGATCACTGTAATGGATTTTGGGTAGACAGCAAGCTGTCAAGGAGTCTCAAATGCCCATATGGAGGACTAAAAGTGGTAAGTAAGCCTCAAATTCATTGTTCCTCTTCTTTATACTCGTTTCTCACTACAGAGTAAGAAGGATCTAGGAAACAGTGGGAGCATGGTAGGAATATGATGTAGAACCAAACGAGAGATTTGGTAGGGTTGCCAGTTGGAAGAAAGCACAGAGATGAATGGATACCTTAGTTAAAGAATAGAGAGAATGGATACCTGAGACAGAAGGCTAGGTCATATGGTCTTGAGGAAGCTACAAGATAGTGGTATAGGGTTTGACAGGTGGATGACAAAGCAGGGCTTTAGTCAATGTCAGTGTAACCATTGTGGTTATCTTACCAGGTGGATGATGATAGCTACATTATCCTATTACTGTATGTGGATGGTATGCTAGCTAGAAAGTTTGTACATACAGGGTTTGGCTGAGCTAAGGGTAAGATTAGTTCAGTGGCATGTCATGAGGGATTTGAAGTAGCAAAATTCTTTGGCATGAGAGACATGAAAGATCACAGGTTGATTTTGTCTCCAGTGGGAGCTGATGTGAATTAGGTGTTGGTGAGGTTCAGGATGCAGAACTAGAGCACACTAAGGGCTAGACAGTTTAGTGTCTAAAATCACATGAGGTCTGGAATAAACCTGAGTTTTCCCAAGCAGTGGGAGCTATCAGAGAGTTAGGAGCCAATTCAGGGAAGTGGGTTCTTAGGTATTTGAGAGGGACCAGTAGCAGGGATTCATGCTATGCAGGGTCAAGACTTCACTACATGGGTTTGTAGGTTTGGATGTGGTAGGGTACTCAGATGATAGGAGGTGCACCACAGGTTGTGTGGTGGGTGATCTTCAAGGTTGAGCTTGAAGAGGGATACAAGCCAGGAAATAGATTAGATGAGGTATAGGTATAGGTACAGTGCAACTATTTATCTCTAAGTGGGAGATTGTTAGGTTGTGGAGCTAAAAGCTTCATTGATGCAAATAGAGGAGGAGGTTACTAAGTGTCATAGACATCAGCATCGGTTAGGCCAACTGACGTCAATAGGGTGCAAACAGAAGAGCAACCAATGTCGATCAAAAGTCAATTGGCATCGGTCACCTCTAGGCAGACAGGGACTGACATCGATCGCCTGTGCAGTTTGAACTACGAGTGTTATGAATAGTTAGTTAACGAACCAAGTGTTTACATGTTAAGAGCCAATTTTAGACTAAAAGCTGCAGATCTAATTATTGTAATTAGATGTCTAATTATTGTTTGCATGAGATCTATATAATAGACTCATGGGCTGTATTGCTAAAGTGTGCTAGAGAGTAAGAGAGCAAAATATTAGCTCCTTCTGTGTGTGAAGAGAGCATGGTGTGTTCTTCCTAGTGCCAGAGTGCCAAGTGTGGGTGCTAGTTTGGAGAATCATAAGGGTTCTTCATGTATGCATGATCTTGGTCAGTAGGTGTGCATGGCTACGTTAGGAGATCTGCATGGTAAGTAAGATCATTGATCTGTAGGTGTATGTGTGTGCATGATCTAGTTTGCAAGTGTGTAGAACTAGATTGATTTGCAGGTGTGCAAGATCAGGGAGGATAGCAACACAATAGGGAGCAAGATCAGGCAGGATCTACTTGGAGTAGGGTGTGTACTCGTTGGAGAGCAGAGAGGAAGGCAAGGTAGTTCCTTCCATAAGTAAGATCATTTGGGTTGCAAGTTGTTGTAGTTTAGGGGAGATCTACTTGGAGTGCATGGAGCACTTGTGGAGTTCATGGAGCACTGGAGTACTGGCAGTAGTGAATACTGACTGGTTGGAGGTGAACACCAACTCTGTGTTTGAGTTGTGTGTTGGGACCATAAGAGAGAGATATTTAAGGAAAGAAGTACTGTACACTTGAGGTGTGGGAAGCCTCTGAGAGGTGTGGAAAAGAAGTGGCATCTTCTTTATTGTATTCTTTTCTGGATGAGTATTAATACAAGTTGTGTATTGTCTCTCATATTCTATGTTATTTCTGAATTCTAGTTACTTGTGATTTTGGTTAATTCCGCACATTTCAGTTGCTTGTGCATGGTTATCAATTGTGCTTC
Organism: Torreya grandis; assembly: GCA_037957365.1. Lineage (NCBI taxonomy): Eukaryota > Viridiplantae > Streptophyta > Pinopsida > Cupressales > Taxaceae > Torreya > Torreya grandis. The sequence continues at coordinate 407,618 of JARHVA010008012.1, read as the reverse complement.
CATATTTCCCAACAGGTATATCTATTTGAAAATTTTGATCATTTTTTGTGTTTCCTTTGAAATATGAGGCTGATATGGATATCTATGGCCAATACTCATATTGTGAACCTTCTTATCAACCTTGTTATAAACCACATTTTATTCCTCAACAGTCCTATAAAAATTGTTGTCAATTATATGAGCCATGATAGACCTATAATCCTTAATTTCCCTCTCCTTATGGACATAATGTTGTTGGACAACCATATGAGGAATGTTACTAAGAAAAATATCAAGAGACACCTCTTTATCAGTCCTAATATGAGCTTTATCATTCATATCAAGATGCTTATCAGCCTCAAGAGTAATCTTATGAGTCTTTTCATATGAAATTATATGTTTCAATAAATTGTACACAAGGATATTATTTAAAATATGTAACTTTTGCTAACGTAAATGATTGTCCTTCTAATCAATCCAAGAATTCACTTCCCTATGAGATTACTAGTGCTTTTTTCTTTCCCAAATCCACTCCCAAGTTCTCTCATTCATCCCACACTCCATCTACAACTCCTTCACGTTATATTACACCTCCATTTATAACTCATAAACCTTTCAATACCCCTCACATTCCATCTAAAATTCATAAACCTTATACTAAATCTCATTTTTCAACTCCTTCACCTCAAATCCATGAGCCTATCCATGAAATTTCCATGTCACCCCTTCTTTAGGAAGAATCTATCTTGAGAGAAGCAAGTGAAGAAGAGAAAACTCAATTAATGGCTAATAAAGAAGACATCATGAGTGAATATGAGGAATAAATAACCATAAGGATTCCCCTTGGTGAACAAAAGGACAATCCACAAGATTTTGCCTCCATATTTGAAGGGATGTGTGTCTATGAAGTAGACTCTAATTCCTCTATTTTTGAGGGGATGTTTTTCTATGAAGAATGTGGCCAAGACTTGAAGAGAGAGGTATTTGAATAAGACTCCATGTTTTATCATGAAGTTGTGGATGACTATCTCAAGCATGAAGTGGAATGTGCTCTCAAGGATGGAGAACACTCTTAAGTCATCCGTCAAGAAGTGGTAGTCCTAGGAGAGTCTCATGAGACCAAGGTAGAAGAAATAGCTCTTAAAGATGACATTCATAAGGAAGAAGACTTATTGTAGAAGTTCAATGCTATATGTAAGGAATTTGATAGGTTAGATAGAGATTTTTCTTATCCAAAATATTTCACATCTGATAATAAGTTTGTTGATGAGTCCAATAAACATGATCTTGTGTGTTCAATCAAACATAAATATGAAGGTCATTATACTGATCATGAACCTGCTATCATGAAGCCATTTGATGATGCTAGTGTAAAAGAAGTTGTAGACATGGATAATGATGTCAAGGCTATGAGGACTATCATATTTTCAAACTTTCACATCAAGGACCAAGTTCATGAGAAGGTTGAGACTGTTTGGATGCAAGAGGATTTCATTTCCTTAGTCAACTTGTATGGATCTTCTTGGTTCTCTTTGAACATCCTACCAATGAAGTTGGAAAACACCATGAAGAATATGGAGGCATCCATGCTAAAGGATAAAAGGTTACATGTCTCACTAAATCCTTCATGTCACAAAGCAAGGAAGTTTTAAAAATTCACCTTTGATCTAGGAGGGAGGTATACTTAGTTTATAGTTGTGCATAATAGTTTGTTTTTTGATTTCCTTAAGTGCTTAGATCACATCTCTCTCTCTCTCTCTCTCTCTCTCTATATATATATATATATATATATGTGTGTGTGTGTGTGTGTGTGTGTGTGTGTGTGTGTGTGTGTGTGTGTGTGTGTGTGTGTGTGTGTGTGTGTGTGTGTGTGTGTGTGTGTGTGTATGTGTGTGTGTGTGTGCGTGCGTGTGTGTGTGTGTGTGTCTTATTAGTTTATTTTCTTCAATTTACGTGTGTCCTTTGTTTTATGTGGTTTAGGTAGTCAAGTGGTCTTGTCTTGATCAAATATTATGGTTAATGGTCAAATTATTCTTATTTGTCTTAGACTTTAGATGACTCTTAATCCTAATATACTGATAAGGTGACTGGTATGTTTGTATAGTAGACATACCACCCCTATGAGTCACCAATTTGTTGATGAAATTTGACCTTGTAAGTCAAATTATGACCCCTATAGGTAAAAAATTAGTCTTTATAGGTTTATAAGGGGTATGATACTATGTCAAAAGGTGTATTATAGGTTAATTGATGTCATTTAATGTTATACTAGCCTTGGTCCTTAGTCATTTTAGTCCTTTTAATACTAAGAGTCATTTTGGGGTAAAAAAGGGCATTTAATGACTTGTATAGCCTCTTATGGAAATGTTAAGGTTTAAATGGATGATTTAATTCCCATTTTGTCCTTTTATGTCTTAAGTAACTATTACTAATTTAAAAGTGGCAAGTTATTAAAAAAAAGGTAGTTTTCTTGAAAACTTGAGCATTTAATGAGGTGTATGGAATTGTATGACATAATAAAGTTTGGGATGTTTCAATAATGTTAATTGGTCTTCCATAAACTTACTTTAGTTATAATTTTGATAAAAAATTTAAAAAAATGAAGAAAAACATTTATCTTTCCTTCCATTAGGCTTGGCAAGCAAATGTAGTCTTTAGGTTTATACTTGGTACTATTAGCATGAGAGGTTTCAAGAAAAATGAACTTGGGGGTGTCTTATAAACTTATTTATATTAAATTTTATATTTATTTTTAGATGAATGGTGTCCTGTGATTATGAACCATTCCTAAGAAGTTAGACTATCTAGTTGGCTTACTAATCTATGCACCCTATAGGTTTTACCTTGGTTTAAATAAATACGTACAATATAGCTATTAGAATTTATCTAAAATGTATTTTAATATCATCTCACATTTTTCCCATCCTTTTTTTTTCAAGTTTGGAGTTGATTTGAAGAGCCAATCACCTAACAAACTGGTCCTATTTTGTGTAGTAGGTAGGTTTTCACTATTTCCAACATCTTCATGTCTTATTAATTTCATAAAAGGATGGTGATGGTTTATTTACATGTTTTAAATTACTTTTAATTTCATTCCAATCTCATCCTATAAATAAATACTTCATGGAGTTACAACCACAAGTGAGAGGTTGTTGGTTCACTCTATGACTGTCATGTACAATCAATTGAGAGCTGGTTTGAAGTATTTAACACATACATGGGGATATAATTATGGAATTGAATGGATGAATACATTCTCATATCAAGATAAATAAATTTAATCCCTTTTATTATCAATATGAGGACTGTAACAACTAACCATCAACCACCATAGCTCAGTCTACACCATGGAATTTCACCTATAGGTGTTTAAAGGAAATGTCACATTGATTAGAGGTTTTGAATTTTTTTTTAAAGATATAAATGATGATACAAAACCATTTTTATGACTATTAAAAATTACAAGTTTGTCCCATGAGATCAAAACATACACATTGTCCACACTCAACCTATTGCCTATATGTGAAAATGCCTACATATAGGTCATAACACATAAATATGGAGATACTAGTATGGAGAAGTTGAAATAGGTGATGGAACCCTTATTAAGGTCTTAATGTGGTGAAAATATCATGGTATAATTTTTTGAAAGGATGGATTTATAAACAAGGTTGAAGGCTACCTTCAAAGGCCAAATGACTGATTTGGGGATCAAACAAAAGTGCAAAACAAAGCACCTAAGCTTTTTATTGATATCTTATAATAGTGTTTCAAAGAATTTTGATGCACCAACATAAACATCCCTTATATCTCTCACATATTTTTTAAACTTAAAAAAAAAATAAGGTGGCTTAGTCCTTTGGTTCTCTTGTTATAAAAGCTCAAAATTGCCCCTTTGGCCACTAAATTATGACAATGCCATCTATAGATTTTTGAAGATCCAAGGTGACTCTAGAATCTTAAAGTTCACATGGGATATGTATTCATGGTTGGAATATATTTTAAATAAGAAGGAAATAAAAATGAGATTAAGGATCGTAAAGGAGGATGTTATATTGTATTCTTCCCCCACATGTCTACCTACAGGTTTCTTTTCCTCACAAATGTAGCCCTACCAACTAGCTGAAGATGATCATGATGTTTGAGCTAAACACCTTGAGGATAGACATAAATCCAAGCATATAATGATTTATTATAGTAAATATGGTGTATATAAATTCAAATATAATGTCAAATCCCTGAAATAAAGCCTAGATTATATAAAATAAACCTATAAGACACCACATAGTCAACTGTAGTTGACTAAGGGACAAAGAGTAAATAGATTGGGATTCTTGAAGTGTTTATAGCCATATAATGAGTGAATAGGTAAAAATAAATTTTAAAGGATATTTTAAGGTTTTAAGAGGACCTAATAAATATACCTAAGGCCTAATCCATGCAAGTAACCTATAGGTGCCCCTTTTCCAAAGCAAAAAGTACAATCAATTGTAACTATGATAGATAGTGAGCTAGAGAGTGATATTTTGATGTTTGCATTACATGAAAATAAATAAAAAAGGACAAAATTAATACCAAAAATATTTTAAGGCTTAAATGAGGTCTTAAAACACTATTTTCTAGGTCTAACCATGTAAAGTTCCATCTCTAGGTAGGGAAAGCATATAAACAAGGTTAGCTTACTAGTCAGGCTTAACTGAGTAAGAAAAGGTTTCAAGATGAAAGAATGGAATATGAGAGTTGGATAAAAATTTTAATTTCATAATCATGGTAATTCACCTTATAATACTCATAAAAAAAAATTCAAAGCAAAAAACCCTTTCAAGTGTAACACACGGTCCATACAAGAAACACAGTCAAGAAAGGTGTATACAGTTTAAACCAGTAAAAGAATAAAAAAAGGTACATGAAAATTTGAAGTGATGGTAAATATTATAACTCATAAATAATTATCATATCAGTATTTATAATCTCTTGATAATGTAAAACAAGCTTACGCAAAGACTTCTTAAGGCTCTTGAGCACATACAACTGAGTGCTTAGTCTTGATGAATGTTGGAGGATACACGTGCTAGGAAGGTTTCAAGGAGACTTGAAATTATTTTTTGAATTATTAATTAAATGTTTTATAGTTTTAAAAAACTCAAATAAAACATCAAATTTTAATTGGTACCTCAAGCTTAGACTTCATAGGGTGACAATCCATACATTGAGAAATGTCTGCCTATAGCCTACAACTCAGAGTTGCTTAAGGTTTAATTTTGGAAAAGTATGAAATTATATAGTATGTTTAGTATTTAAATGGGAGATTTATATGATTTTTAAATTTTATAAAGCTTTTGAGGTGTTCAAATATGATGAATTTGAGGTCAAAATTCCCGAAGTCTCTAACAGGCTACTAGAGTCATCCTATTCCTTCAAGGTACAAGTTTAAGTGAATGAATGAAAAAATGATTAAAAACAATTAAAAGTGACCCTAAGGGAATATATAAATGTTTTAAATGACATCTCAATCATAATTCATACATTCACACCTACAGGTGTAGTACATTAGAGCATCATACAATGCATATGGGAAAGCCTGCACATAGTCTTCTTCCTTCACAGTCTGTCTCAATTTTTGGTACATTAGGAAGGTATTATAATATGAAAAGGTGTTAAATTTAAAAAAAATATGTAATTTACACTTGGAGAGACCATTAAAATATTCATATTTTCTAATAAAATATGGGAAGTGCCCTCTATTTTGTCTCAAATAGAGGGCACTTTAATTTAAGCATAAATTGGTAGGTTGAGGAAAGTGTATAAGGGGATGATTCTAAAATCTATTTTGAAATTAAAAGGAAGTTTATAAATTTGGATAAAATATTTAAAAACATTAATAAATAATCACACAAGGACGTATCCTTATAGGGAGGTCTAAACCCTTAGGAGGTGAAGATAGGCCTACTAAGCATGACTAGACCTAGAATCCAAAGGGGGGGGGGAAACTTCATGTATAGCCTTATATTATCATTAAAATTTATTTTATAATGTTTATATGGTCACTATAGAGGTGTATGATCCATTATAATGTAGGGGAAGCACAAAGAAGGCCAATTTTGACCTAAAGACAACTCAAAACTTGTGCAAAATGTGAAAATAAGCTCGATAGGAGAAGTTTGGAAGATCACATCTATTTTGATGGTTTTCATGGAGGTTGAATAAGTTTTGAGGAGTTATATATGGTCCTAATAATCAATTTTGTGGCATTGAGTTTATATTTTAATGTGAAATATTTATGAACAAAGCTTAAGGGGTGAAAACAGGCTTAAACCCTTACAAACCTTGGTTATTGACCCAATGGAGAAAATGAGGTTTGAAAGATATTATAATGGAATATTTTGACCATGAAAGTGATTTTAAATTGTATATAACTCACTTAGGATCCTCCCAATCCTATTTTATCATATGTAATCTATACAGATAGGGTAAAAACAAGGTTTTCTTAACTATTTTGTGCATTGTGCAGGTTCTAGGAACATTCAAGAGATGAAATACGGTTTTTGGGAAATATTAGGACTTTTAATAAATAAATATTATCATTTATTTATTCATTAAAACTAATAAGTTCCTCAACTAGCTACTTCATCTTAGCCAGTCAAAACTAGCATAGTGACCAAGCTAGTGAGAAGGGTGGAAAACGTTAAGCAAGATGATTTTAAGTTGTGCCTAATGATTTTAAGGAAATGGAAGGTATTGAAATATTTATTTAACTCAATCCAATTTATTTTAATGTAAAATAGATACCTTTTTGAAATCCAAGTTTTTAGGGTACATGAAGGAAGAGTTTTTTAGACTATAGATGGTGATTACTCATTTTGGGAAGGTTCCAGATGACCAAGACTAAAACCAATGCATGAAGAGGAATGCATTAAACCCTTATTTTTAATTAAAATCATTATACCTATCCATAATAATCTTTAGGTCATTAAAATAGGTCCAAATCATGAAGGTAGTTTTCTAAACTAGAATGAGAACTTTCATGCCACTTTGCAAGAGTTTCATGACTTGGAGAGAAAATTGATCCTTATGAAATTGCATGGTTAATCTAACATACTATTAAAATTCATAATTAACTCCTTTTATCATCTTTAAAATTGTCCTTATGACCCTTGGAATTCTCTCTCTCTCTCTCTCTCTCTCTCTCTCTCTCTCTCTCTCTCTCTCTCTCTCTCTCTCTCTCTCTCTCTCTCTCTCTCTCTCTCTCTCTCTCTCTCTCTCTCAAGTTCTATAAGAACTAGCCATTTTGGCCATTGTAACTTATGCTCCACCTAAGTATGGTGAATCCCTACTCATTTTCATACCATTTTATAAATAAAACTACTGATTTTTACCTCTTCATGATTATTCATAGTGTGTTTTACTTGGATGATTTATCTTAATTAGTCATAACTATGATTTCCTTAGCATGTTGTCTCATTATTTTACCCTATTTTCAGTTGGAAAGCTTCTTATTACAAAGCATGTGAAACATTCTAGGAAGTGTCAAGGTTGAGTGAGTTATTCTATTCACTAGTGCCATTAAAGGCCTCTTATATAGTCCTCATATCTTAAGCATTCATCCATAACCTCATAATGTAATATTGATGTGAAAAGATGTAGATTGGAGAAGGGTATGTTTGCTTAGTCTCTTGGTTTCATGTGTAATATGTAGTTGGTTGGAAGTTATAAATCACTTTGGTGTATCACCTACCCTAGGATAGTTTTATTTTAATTTTATCTCTCCCTTTCCCCCCCAAAGTTTAGATGTAGTAGTGATCCAAAGTGGTATCAAGGGAGATAGCCCTATCTAGATATTCTTCTCATTTTTAGTCTCACCCATATCCTAGAGGTGTTTTAATTATGACACTTGAATGAGGAGAGATGAGACATCTCCTCAAAGGGTGAAAATACAAGTGATAATAGGTTGATGTCCCCACCCACTTTGTAATCTGCCTATCAAGGGACTTCATAACTAAGATAGGTGGCTATTTCTCAACTGAATCTTATTTCTTAGTCTTTATAATAAGGTACAGTGACAAGGTGACAATTAGGACACAACCCCTTGTAAGGTTTCATATTGAACCGTATATTGAGACAAGGTCTAATTTAAATTATTTTGTTGTTGAAGAAAATGATTCTATTCTAGATGATGACACTTCCTCCAAGCTTGAGGGCATTGTATATTTGTTTCTTGATGAATATGGTATGAACACTTTTGAGCATGATCCTTATGCTATCATGGAGGAAAATAATCTAGGATTATATTGTATACATGAAGAAGGAGTATCGACACCTCTACTTGCCAAAGAAGAAAGTAAAGATGTTGGGCTATGGAAAATATTTTTTGATGGTTCAAGAAGTAAATTTGGTGTAGGGGATGATGTTATGTTTGTCTCTCCATCTAAATAATAGTATTATGCTTCATATAAATTTCATTTTAGTTATACTTGTAATGTGGTTGAGTATGAAGGTTTGATTCATGGCCTTCAATGGGTAAGGAGAAAAGGAATCAAGAAGTTGAAAGTATATGGAGATAGTGAATTGGTTGTGGATTAGGTGAGGAATGTGGTTACTTCTAATAAACCTTTTATTAAGTCATATAGTCATAGGTTATGGGATTTTATAGAAGACTTCAATGCATTCAATATACAATCACTCCCAAGGGAGTAGAATAGTTATGTTGATAGACTAGCTACCATAGGAGCTTAATTTGATACTCCAGCTACCATAAAAGAGGGAAAATAGTCTCATATTAAGGTCATTATTAGACCTAATATAACTTATAATTAAGTGTCTTGGCAAGTGTTTTATAATGACAAACACATTGCATGCTTCTTACAAAATGAGGCTGATTTTTCTTCAAGGAATCAAACAAGGCTATAAGAACAATTGGGTAATCATATTGTGTAACTAAGAACCAATAAGATACCTATGAGTTTGGTGAACTTAAAAAGTATCTTGAATGACAATTATTAAAATATTAAGGATAAAGTAAGTGTGTCTATAGAAGAGGAGAATTATGAAAGTGTTTTGATCTTCAAGGATAGACTCCTCAAACTAGGCAAGGTATGTTCTACATTAGATAATCAAGAATTCATTGAGATGTGTAGAGAGTTTCATTATATCTTTAATTGGGAATATAAGGACCTAAAAGGATTTGATCCTAGCCTAGCACACCATATCATTGAGTTGTAATCTAGATTTAAACTGGTCAGATAGAAGCAAAGATGCATCAACTCCAAGGTTGAGCAACTCATGAGGTTAGAGCTTACCAAATGCCTTGAATCTGAGATAATATTTACCATCAAGCATTCAACATGGGTATCTAACCTTGTGCCTATTATAAATAATAATGGGGAGATAAAAATTTGTTTGGACTTTAGATATCTTAATAGTGTGTCACTCAAAGATCACTATCCTTTACTGTCAATTTAACAAATTTTTCAAATGGTTTCGGGTTCTCAATGTTTCTCTCTTCTATATGGATATTCAAGATATAATCAAATTTTAGTCAGTGAGGATGATTAGTTAAAGATATCCTTCACTACTAAATGGGGGACCTTTTCTTGTATGAATATGCCCCTTTGGTCTGTCCAATATCAATTCCACATTTCAAAGAGCAATGGACATGGCCTTCAAAGGTTTAATCAATGATATGTTAGTGGTTTATTTAGATGATATAAAAATGTTTTCTAAAGATGATAGTGAATAGATGAAACACTTAAGATAAGTGTTTGAATGATGTAGGCAATATGGAGTATCTCTTAATCTAAATAAGTGCATCTTTGCTATTCATGAAGGTAAGCTCTTAGAACACATCATTTTCAAGGATGGTTTGACTATTGATCCTGAAAGAATTGAAGCTCTTCTAGGCTTATAAATTCCATTGCACAAGAAAGGTATTAAAAGTTTCTTAGGAAAGATAAATATTTTAAGGAGGTTCATACCTAGATATTAATCTTTGGTGAAACCTTTCACAATTATGCTCAAGAAGAACCGAGTCTTTTTTTGGACCAAAGAGGGTAAGAACAGTTTTGAAGCCATAAGAAAGCAGTTGTAGAAGCTCCTCCTCTTGTGAATCCTAATTTTACTAAAGACTTCATGTTGTATTTATTTGATAACCTTGATACTATATTAACCATGTTGATGTAAAATAATGATGAGGGTGTGGATCATCCAATTACATTATTTAGTCAAGGTATACAAGATTATGAAGTCAAGTACACATTTGTAGAGAAATAAGTCCTTGCTATTTTAAGGGGACTAAAGAAGTTTAGACATATGGTTTGAAATAATAATATTCATGTTATAGTCTCTCATCCCAACACTAAAGAGTTTCTTTTGACCAAATATCTCAGTAAAAAGGGGGAAAGATGGATCACTAAGGTAATGGATTATGATTTTGATATAAAGGTGACAAAATTGATAAGGGGTAAAAGCCTTTGTGAACATCTAGCTTAAGATCTTCATGAGTTAAAGGAAGAGGTTCTAGTCAATCATGATTGTTCCCAATCAGTTGGTTCATTGTCTCCACATAGTTGGACATGGGATGTGATTAGATTTATTCAAAACAATGAGTATCCTAATAATATGAGTAGATCAAAAAAGAGAAATTTTAGATTGCAATCTATTCCATTTTGTCTTGTGGATAGTGTGATATTTAGGAAGGACATCAATGGTGTGCTATTGAGATGCATTGATAGTGATCAATTTGGAATATTTCTTAAGAAATTCAATGATGGGATAAAAGGAGGACATTTATCTCTAAGAACCATAGATGCCAAGATCATGAAGGCTAGCCAATATTGGCCTAGCCTCCTCAAGGATTGCCATATTTGGGTGAGAAGGTGTAGACAATGTGATTTCTTTATAGGAAGTCAAAATATTGCAACTCTTCTTTTGAATCCTATCCAAGTTGATCAACCTTTCATATAATGAAGTCTTGATTTCATTAGCATGATAAATCCCCCATCAAGTGCTGGTCATAAATGGATACTCATAACAATTGAATTTTTTACAAGATGGGTTGAAGCAATAATATTTAAGGAATCTAATGAGAATGTTATCTTGGAACTCTATGAGAGCATCATAAGAAGGTTTTGCATTCCTTCTACTATTATTTTAGATAATGCTCTTGCTTTTATGGGTATTAAGATAGCTAATTGGGCAAATAGTAATGTCATATTCTTGAGCACTTAATCTGACTATTACCCTTAAGTTAATGGGTTGGCTAAATATACTAATAAGAATCTGATCAAAATCATCAAAATAACCTTGGATTTTAACCAAATATCTTGGCACACCAAATTGAATATGACCTTATGGGTTGATAAAATAATTCTTAAGAGGTCAATAGGGAATTTTCCTTTTGTGCTTGTCTATGGAAGGGAAGCTAGGTTGTCTATCTCTCAAGGGCTACCTACCTTAGAGTTAACACACCAATTAGAGTTGCTTAAGAACACTCCAATAGAGGTGAGATTAATAGATTTAATGGAGTTGAAAAAGGCTAGAGATAAATCTCATCAAGCTATGGAACATCACCAAGTAATAATAAAGAGGTCTTTTGACAAGAAAGCAAATCAAAGATCCTTTCAAGAAGGTGACATAGTTTTGAAATGAGATGAAGATATAGATAAAATAGGGAGGCATACCAAATTTGATAGCCTATAGATTGAACCGTATGTCATCATCAAGTGCAAGGAAAGTAACTCTTTTTAGTTTAGGAAGGATGAATGGAGAAGAGCTACCTATCCCTGTGAATGGATACATTTGAAACACTTATATTGAGAACTAAAGGTTAGTTTTGTAAATATTAGAATAGGTGTGTGTTTCATTTTTTATTATGTTGTGTTACAACAAGTGCTTTTGAAGCACATGTGTGTTTCTATTTTTTATCTTATTCCTATTGTTTTCTATTGTTTGGTGCATTATAGAGGCAATTTTATGTAAATCTTGTATACTTATGACTCCATAACCCAATGGATAGGATTAGGCAACTAGTCATGTCATAAAAATTATGCCACCCTTGGGAAATTGCCAAAGATGTTGACCATTTTTATCTCAGGCCAAAATGGGTCAACCCCCTATAGTCAAAAACTTGGATAGGGGCTTTTTATAATGACACAGGGTATGTTTTATCTCATTTTATGTCATTTCATATGCCATTCTAGTTTTGGTAATGGTCTAGCTTGGTCCTTATGTCATTTGGTGTCTTAGGGGTCATTTTAGAATCATATATGCAAGTGGAAAATTTTCATGGTGCTGAGCAGTTGTAAGAACAAGTCAAAAAAATCCTAAGTTTATACTTTTGAAATATTTCAACCATTGGCTAAGTGTTAGAGTTCTTTTGGAGAAATTGTTCCACATAAAGCCCACAATAAAAGTACAAGGCATAATTCTCTTAGAGAAATTGTTACACTCTATTTGGCTAAGTGTTGGAATTCTTTTAGGAAAATTGTCTGGAAAATTTTCCCAAAGGAAAAATCAATTAGTTCCTACCAATATCCATGCCAAGAAATAAGAAAAATAAATCTCATTTTGGATAATTTATCCTAAAGGCAAAATGCTAAGTACAAATTATTTTGGACATTTTCTCTGAAACAAAAATACTATAGACTTAATTTTTTTGGGTAAAATGTCTGAGCAAAAATCCCAAAGGAAAATTCTTTAGGACATTTTATTCACAAAAAAATGTCTACAACAAAATTTTTGACAAAATTTACAAGGTAAATCTTTTAGGAAAATTGTTCGAGATAATTTCCCTGAGTACATAATTATTTTGGATGAATTATCTGAGATAATCTTTCTGAAGACCAAATATTTTAGATAAAATGTCTAAAGAAAAAGATCCTTGTAAAAACTTTAAGTCATTTCTTTCAAACATTTTTTTTTGATACAAAAGGCCCACATGCATCATTCTTTCAGAGAAAGTATTTGAGATAGTGTCTGATATAATATGTTGATGCAAAGATCGAAGGGAACTAAATGTTTTTAGAGATTTTATTTGTCTAAGCCTTAAAATTTGATCCAAGCAGGATCCCATAGTGTTCATAAGGTCACAAGGACATGAAACAGATTGGCACAACCTCAAAAACTCATCGGGACCTCAAAATATTGAATCAAAATGACTTGGGCAAGTGTGAGTACCAAACCATCATCAGGACATCATGAAAAACTAGATTGGATATTGTGTTTATGAATTTTATATATGAGCTTAGGAAGCCTCATGCGATCATCAGACCATGCACAATCAATGTCCTTAGTGTCAAGTTCATTCTTTACAATTTTCATATCTCAATGAGTCTTTTATCTCAAGATCTAAGCCTTCAAAGTTCATCTTGCTAAGTCTAAGGAACCAAGCCATCTTACACATCACATGGAAATGAGCTAGATAGCTTACTTGTGCATTTATTATCTTCACTTAGGAAACTATGTGAACTAAAATCTTACAACATCGTATATTCCTTCATGTTCAGATCATATCCTAAAAGTTTCATGTCCACACAAGATTTCTAACTCAAATTATAAGCTTCTAAAGTTGGAATTGCAACATAAGACATTCATGATAACATCAAGTTTGAGCTCTATAAAGTAGTCATTTAGGTTCAAAATGTCCTTAAAGGTTTAAAGTTGATCAAGATCTAACAGTCTACTTGAGCTCATAGACTGAAACTTGAGATCCAAAGGTTCACACTAAGATCAAATGAGATAAAAGGTCCTTAGGTTAAATCCCTTTAAATGGCTACAAGTTAGACAAGATTTGTTGGTACAAATAAAATAAGTAGAGATATAATAGTGTGAGCTTAAAGCAAAATCTGATGGTCCATGTTACATCACATATCTTAATCCAATTGTGCAAAATGAGTCAAAAGGTCAATGAGTTTGAGAGGCCACCACATGGCATAAGTGTAGAGGCTGATAGACTAATAGTAAGACCCTAAGATTAATGCTAGATTTATAAGTGGTATGAGCATGTTATTCATGGTAGGAAATTAATTGACCCATTTTATTTATACCAAGGAGATCAACGGTGTGTATAATCTTAAAAGGTTAAGATCTGATAGTGGGGATATCCAAGGCTAATGGGAATAATGATAACTAGGATCATTTTGATTAGTTTAAGTTAGTTTTCAATAGACAAATTTGAGCCAAAGTCCAATTTTTGATAGAAGTAAACAAGGTCTTACAAGTTCAATCGATCTGCCATTAAAGTTTGATCAAATGCTAAGGAGTAGACATATCCATGCATTTAAGTATAGAGAACATAAATGGATGCCATTAAAGCTTAATATGGGCCTCTGGTTTGATATTTTATATCATTAAATGTTATTTTTGTGACTGTGTTCACCAATTTTTAAGAGTATCTATGTATATATAAAATCCTTGGTTATTACAGAGATAAAGTGGGTCTATTTGGACCTATTATAATCAAGAGAGGGGATATATAGTCTATAGGTCTACATCAATGTGACAACTATAGGAAAACCAATAATCTGAGATTGGTTTTTCATTTATAGTGAACTTATGAACATGGGGATGAGCTCGAGCATGATCCAACTTGAACAAGAACTAGAATTTTAAAGGATGACATGGAATCATACACATAGACCTCAACAGTTTCATATCCAAGACCAACTGCATGAAAGGGACCCTTTTCTCCACTTTTTCACACCATAACGAACTATTAAAGAGCAGTTAGCATTGAGACAAAGCTCTAAAATATTAATATGATGATTGTAATTGCATTGACACTAGGACTAAACTTGGAATAATTTGATTTCACTATTGCAACTATTAAGGAACATCAGTGAGGGAATAATGTAACTATGCAACCACTTGAAGTGATGTGGATCAATCAAAAGGTCTAAATGAGCACAATTTATAAAAAAAATTGGAACTATTATTAAAATGGAGTTAATATCTTTGATTACTCTTTTAGTTCCAAAGTCTCTCTCTCTAAAGGCCTTTTCTTTTATAAATATAGCCTTTGAGCTATTGATTAACATCCCTCAAGATGGTAAGACTAAACTCTATCAAAATTTGTATTATGTACCTCTTGAATTAATGAATAGAGTATTTTTTTTATTTTCTTACTAATATGTGTTTAGTGTTTTTACTTTTTTGATATGCAAAAGTGATTTTCATCTTACCTTTGTAGGTCCAGGTTAAACCTAAGTGTTAATAAACTTTATTACAGGTCATTTAGAGTGTCTTAAGATTGATGTATTAGGTGTAGGGTGGATAATTGAATGTAAGTGATCTCAATAAAGCCTTACCCTCATGTCCCTCTATCCTAAGACCATCAAATTGACCTTTAGGTGAAACACTATTACTTGGAAATAATTGTAGACATTGCATTAGTTCTATTCATAGTCTATTAGTGTGATAAGGAGTTCAATATTGAGAGTGGATCCTTAAAAATTTGGTGCATAACCTCCTTTAGAGTAGGTTCTATTCATTCATTCTATAAATATTTTCCCCATATGTAATTAGTTGGTATATATAATAGCATTTCAAGATACATTCAAGGAGCTAGCCCTTAAATCTAGAGGCTTATTTCCAATATAGGTACACCCAAATACCTAGAAATGTTCCCATGTTGCCCAAATATGGAAGAGGCTTGAACACCCTATTCTAGGGTTAAATATTTTGTAACAATAGGTTCCTTTAATCCTAATCCCCAAGTCTCCCAAGACAAAGGGAAAGCCATCCTTAATGAGGAATCATCCCATCTAAGTCATTTCCATAACACCTTTCTAAAAACATTTTAAACTTCACAAGATAAAGGAAAATACATCTTTAATGAGGAATATTTAATGAGTAATCATCCCATGTATTTTATTTAAATATCATGATGATGTAGTGGTATGTTTCAAAGGTCTTGTTCAATCAAGATTCAATAAGAATTCAGGTTTCCTTTAAAATCTTGTAAAACCAAATCTAGGCCTGATTGACTCTAATTAAGAATATGAAAGTTATATATAACTTAAGGATTTTTATTGGTTAGTAAAAATTGATATTATTGATACACCTTTCTCAAGGAATGCTTCTCTCAACTAACACATTAAATATTGGCAAAAAAATTATAACTCTAAATTTTTGGGCCTATTATAGGCCTATTTATAGGTCTCCAACATAAATACACTATATTCAACCTTGAATAGTATTTTTATCATTTATTAATACTTATAATACCTTAAATATTCTTTCCATTATTTCACTAGTCATGAAATTTCAAGAAATTTGAAGAAAACCCCTTCACTAGCTATGTTTTAGGTCTCTATTAAGTTAAAAAAAGTATAATCAACTAAAAATGCATCTGTATAGTCCAAAAATTCTTGAAAATTACAAAATATATCAAATCATGTTTAAATCTATTGTATCACCAAGTTTTTTATAATTAGTTTGGTTAAAACCCTTTATATACATATTTTCCTATGGAAACCCTAATTTAGGGTTGATATAGTCCAAATCAGGCCTGAGAGCCTTAAATAATCAATATATAAAGTTTAGATTGGTTTCAATCCTTGAAACCAATTGTAAAATATTTTTTAAGTCTCCCTCTATCTTATCCAATTATCATATTTACTAAACCAATTATTTTATGTCACTAAAATTACTCTATCAATTGACTATATAGATAAAATAGGGGTTTTGAGAGTGTTTACAAACTGAGAGACAAAAAATTTACTTTATTTGATTTATGTTGTTACCAAAATCTATCACTTGTTTTTGGGGACAACATATCAACTATTTTGGTCCTAAAAGCCAAAATTCTCCCTTTCCTTTTTCAAAAATGTCCTGAGCATCTAAGTTTTTTAATTATTCAAGTGTTTTCAGTCAAGGGACTTTTAAGTTCAATGGGTTCAACAACTTCAACAAGCGGGCTCTCATAAAGGAACAACTTCCAAACACTTATGCAATTTCAAGGTTGGTTTAAAATCGAGGTTCAACCAAAAGGTCCATTGACAGGCTTCAAATAAATGGAATGAACCATTGAACCCTGCTTCAGCAAGGTTCAAAGGTTTAATGAGTTTAAAGGTTCAAAAAGAGTTAAGCACTTCAACGAGTTTGAAGACTTTGGCAAGTTCAAAGTTCAACCACTTTGAAAATTTCAAATGGATTTAAAGGACTTAAATGAAATAAGACTTCGAAGAAGAAAGATTGAACCATTGAACCGTTAAACCTTGATGCAAAAGAGTTCAAAGTTCAAAGGTTCAATGAGTTCAATAAAGTTTGAGAGACTTAGAAGAACAAAGGATTTGAAGAGCAAAGAATGAACCATTGAACCATTGAATCTTGAACCAAAAGGTTCAAAAGTTCAAGGTTCAAAGTGGTTCAGGTGACCAATGACTGGTGACGTCCTTGTAGACATCAAATTCAGGGTAATAAAATATCTATTGTTTTTCAAATATGGCACGGACCTGAAAACAAACTCAATGACCAGCCAAAGAAGAAGCCAAAGGAGCCATCAGAAAGTGAGAAGATAGCCCAAGAGCTCAGATCACCAAGGAAGGACAAGACATGGTGAGGAAAGTGGTAACAATGTAGAAAGACTAGAAATATCTATGCAAGAGTCATTTCTAGTAGGTGAAATAGTCCACTAGGTGGACATCAGAGAGTGTGAGCACTCAATAGCAGGGCCTATTTTTTAGATCAAGTAAAGGCAAAGTGGATAGCTGTGTAAATATCAGGAAGAGGACTAGGTGGCCCATACTTTGGAGGGGACATTTGAGATGAATTGACATGCCACAATTAAGGCTAATGCCCTATTCTAGCATGGCCCCTTGACAGAACTAAAAATGCATTCAAGGCATTAAATTTAGCATAGGCCATTCCATAAAAATAAAGTGCCCAAGTCTTTCTAGAAGTGCTATATATTGTAATCTCTAATTTTATGCAAAAGAGATCCTCTGTTATAGAAGAAAAACTCTACCCAAATTCAAAGGCATTTCCTGAGACTTTGAGCTCATATTGTAAATCATATTTTCTTGAATGAATGAGAAATCAGGTTACATACAAACTTTGTGTTGGAATAACTCACGTTATTTAAGAAATCGTTCTTATTTCTTTTCCTAATAATCTCTCATCTATTCGATTAAACAAGTAGAGTGTGTGGAAATTATTTGAAGATGTTCTGAAGATAATTATGAAGATTTTGTACTGCTATAATTACCTTTAGTTCATGTTTCTCCTATTTTATTGATAAGGGTATTAGAAAGGCTTTGAACTGCTTTTATCCTTCGTGATCTTATGCTCTGTTGTAGTTTACGATGGAGAATTTGAGCTGCACTTCAATGTACTATTAAGTATGTTCTAAATCAGTAAGGGGAACAATGAAAGACTTTGTGATTTTGTAGGTTTCTCATGGATCAAGTTACTACTTGAGGAGATTTTTTGCTATTTGCTGAACATCATTTCTAAAAGAAGAGAAATGCGTTCAGTCATTAACCAAGATTTCTTTTTTGCCTTGTAAACATCATCTCTAAAAAATAGAGATGGATGGTGTAATCTCACCCTTGAGTCTATTTTTAGTTCATATTAATATATAAATATTTTATAGGGAACCTCCCCTTGATGAGAGGAGAGATTTATCTCACTATGATGTGGCAAACCCACAATTTTTGCCATATAAATCTCCTTGTGCTGTGGTCAATATACCCATTTTTCCATCAGTTGCTTGATGATAAAATATTCACCCAATAGATTTTGGTGACTCTACTAGGGAAGAATGAGTAGTTTGAAGCCTCAAGCTCCAAGTTAAAGTAGGTCCAATTCTTTTCCATTTTTATTTAACAATCTGGCAGCTCCATGCTATACAGGAAGCCATAAAGCTCAAGGTGTTGTTAACCCTATTTTTGAGTTGGTGTAGTAGAGCAATTTTGATTTGTTTCCTCCATAACCTCACCTTCAAAAAACTAGGAGTCTTCCTCCCACCAACACCAGGTCACCAAAACAAGGTAGAGCTTCTTTTTCCTCTACTAGCAAAGCTTTGCTCATACATACCCTACCAAGATTTGTTATCCCTCCTTTCCATAGTCATACAATGGCATATCAAGGTCCCTGGGGTAACTCTTTTGGTTCACTCAATATAAATCCACCTCTACATGAGCTACCTCATAGTTCCAGGAAGAATTTCCCAAAATTATATGGTGATGGGAGAGTTCATCCTAATGAACATATTGCATCCTTCATCATAGCTTGTGGCATGATAGGTGTCGAATATGAAGATATAGTAGTCAGGCTATTCATAGAAACTTTATAAGGTACTACTATAGACTCATTCTATCATTTACAAGCCTAGATTAAGACTGACTGGAACACCCTTAAAACCAAATTTGAAGCTAGGTTCAAGCCTACAGAAGATGCACATGCCCTACTAGCCCAGCTCACATAAATGAAGAAAGAGCCTCATGAACCTATGAGGGATTTCATCTCCAAATTTGAAAAGTTGAGGAATAAGATTCCTATAATTACTCAGCTGACAACTAAGAATCTCAAATGTTTCTTCATCAACTCTCAGCTTCCTGAAGTGAGTTTCTTGTTGAGATAGGCTGGCCACATAGACCTTGTTGTAGCTCAAGATTTGGCCACTAAGGTGGAAGATGATCTAATCTTGGTGTGGAAGATAAGGAGAGATACTAATAGAGGTAAATATTTTTCATCCTCTGAATATCCATCTATAGGCACCACTGATCCAAGGGTGCAAAATCTAGAAAATGAGTTTCTAACTCTCAAAAAGCAAATGGTGCAAGGGATGTTTGCTCCTCCTTCATAATGAGATATACCAAAGAGGACATTCCCCAATCAATCATATAAAGGCAACGCTACCAGGAATCAAGGGCAGCCAAATTGTCTCCCTCCCCCATAGGAGAAACTTGCCATTGAGGTAGCTCCAACCAACTCGACAATTGGATACCTTGAAACTGAATCAAATTTTTCTTTCCAACCTGAGTTAAACCTGGAATATGGTGCTGATATCTTTACAAAATACCAAGATGAATTAGCTAGTAACTCCAACATTGATTTCCTAAATTACCAGGATGAACTGAAAAGTAAAGGTGAAGTGTTTGATGGATCATGCATTGTATTTATCTGGTCCCAAAACTAGTCAGCACAATAAGCTGATAAGGGAAAATTAGGGGAGTGATCTCAACCAACAATTTCAATTATTAAATGAGGGAGTACTCTGCCTTTTCAATCAAAGGACTCGGTAATCACTAAAAAAGTAAGTACCCCAAATGTTCTTGCACCTTCTTCTTCAAATTCATAGATCAGTCCTACACTCCCAAAAAACTAGAAGGATGAACTTCCTTCCCTTGTTCCTAATTCATTTCAGACATTTGACATAATCAACCATGTCAAGAAAACCAAAATTCAAATGTCTAAATTTGAATTCTTGCAATCCAACCCTAAGTAGTTGGATAAGTTGGTTCATTATGTAAAGAATAAAATCATCCCTGTAGGACCAATTATTCTAAAGGTGACTCCCACATCCACCCAGAATAACCTTGTCATTACTCCTCCTACTATTCTTAGGAAGATAGAACCATTTTATGTCTCCTTGTTGATAAATAGTCACCAACTAAATAATTGCATCGTAGACTCAGGTGCATCTGACAACATCATGCCTGCTAAAGTGGTATAATCTCTTGGTCTCACATTGACTAAGACATTTCAGAGATGTTTCTCCATGGAAAAAAATAAATGCCACTTTTGGGACAAATCAAAGATGCCCAATTTGCATTTATGGCCTTTCCAAGAAAAAGAATTAAGATGACAGTCTTGGTGGCTGACGTCCTAGACTCCTATGACATTCTTCTTGGGAATTTTTTTTGCAAGGATGTTGGTAGAGAATTGAGCATGGACCTATCTGAGGTGAGGATCCCTGTCAAAGGCATCATGCAGAGGCTACTTCCTGAGAAGGAGGCAAAATATATTGTCACCCAAATATCAGCCCCTAAAGATCAAATTCTATTTCAGTCTTTAGGAATGGGTAACTTTTTCTTGACCATAAAGGATGTTCATGTTTCAATAGATGAAAGTCCTGTAGGTGTCAATCCAAGAATTGATTCAGATGAGACAATAGAAGAATTTATAAAGCACAACGTAGGTGTAGATGTACCTTCCCCTCTAAATGAAGGAAAATCTGAGAAAGGAGTAGTTTTTAGTGGTGTATGGATTTTGGAATTTGATGGTAGCTACTCTTCTATTGGTGCTAGACCCAGGATTGTTCTAATATCTCCTCAAGGAGATATTTTTCCTTATTCATATAAGTTGCAGTTCAACAACACCAACAACACTATCGATTATAAATCTCTGTTACTCAAGTTGAAGGCATCTGAAGATAGAGGTGTTAATCTCCTTCATGCTAAAGAAGATGCTAAACTGATGGTTTGTCAAGTGAGGAACCTATGTCAAACAAAGAAAAAAATATTGTGCTATTATCACAATCTTGTATGGGACTATATTGAAATTTTTTATGCTTTCAATATATCTACAGTGCCCGAGAGCTTCATAGTCATGCAGATTCATTAGTTGTCTCTACGACCCTCTTGGTTCCTCACAAAGACTTTGAAGAGTAGAAGTACACTATCGAGCTGGTCTTTTAACCAAGTGTGCCTGACAATGCCAATCATTGGAAGGTGTTTGATGTTGACAATCAAATCATGTGTTGGATTGAACCAAAAGAATAGTGAATTATGGTAATGGACCATACTGCTACACGTCAA
This sequence comes from Torreya grandis, assembly GCA_037957365.1. Taxonomy (NCBI): domain Eukaryota; kingdom Viridiplantae; phylum Streptophyta; class Pinopsida; order Cupressales; family Taxaceae; genus Torreya; species Torreya grandis. The sequence continues at coordinate 385,884 of JARHVA010008012.1, read as the reverse complement.
AATTAGGTAAAGAAACTCTTGTACAAGAGAACAAGGATTCATGATTTTTAGATTGGAAATCAAGTCTTGCTATGGGGTAAGAGGAGAGAACCAAAAGGAATGCACAAAAAATTTGATTCCTAGTGTAGAGGTCCATTCGCCAATCATCGCTTCTGGGGAGAAAATGGTTTCTTACTAATATATCAAGACATAATGCCATTTTCACTATCTCATAGTGGGTGGCATCTGATGCACTTCAATCCTTGAAGTATCAGATAAGATCAACGTGTACATATGTATAATTTTTGTATAGTATTTAGCTTGTTTTGTGTTGTTCATTTTCATTTGTTTTTGGCACCTTTCTTTTTGGGTAGCATGACTCCGTAGCCCAATGTCATACATGAAGGCACTAAGATTTTGGATTCTACTCCCTTCAATTATTTTTGCAATCGATGGAAGTTCCCCAACTGGAGCCAGTTGTTATTCCCAAAATCCATCACTTGTTTTTAGGGACAACATATCAACTAGTTTGGTCTTGCAGGCCAAAATTCTCATTTTCCTTTTTCAAAAATGTCTTGAGCATCCAAGTTCTTCAATTATTCAAGCATTTTCAATCAAGGGACTCACAGGTTCAATGGGTTCAATAACTTCAACAGGTGGGCTCTCATAAAGGAAAAACTTCCAAACACTTAAGCAATTTCAAGGTTGGTTCAACATCGAGGTTCAACCAAAAGGTCCATTAGTAAGCTTCAAACAAATGGAATGAACCATTAAACCATTGAACCCCACTTCAGTAAGGTTCAAAGGTTCAACGAGTTTAAAGGTTCAAAAAGAGTTAAGCACTTCAACAAGTTTGAGGACTTTGGCAAGTTCAAAGTTCAACAATTTTGAAAAGTTCAAATAGCTTTAAAGGACTTAAATGAAAGAAGACTTCGAAGAAGAAATATTGAACCTTTGGACCATTGAACCTTGAACCAAAAGAGTTCAAATTTCAAAGGTTCAATGAGTTCAATAAAGTTTGAGAGACTTATAAGAACAAAGGATTCGAAGAGCAAAGAATAAACCATTGAACCTTAAACCAAAAGGTTAAAAGGTTCAAGGTTCAAAGTAGTTCAAGTGACCAACAACCAGTGACATCCCCGTGGACATCAAATTTAGGGTAATAAAATATCTATTATTTTTCAAATATGGTGCAGACCTGAAAACAAACTCAGTGACCAGTGAAAGAAGAAGCTGAAAGAGCCAATAGAAAATGAGAAGATAGCCTGAGAGCTCAGATCACCAAGGAAGGACAAGACATGGTGAGGAAAGAGGGAATGATGTAGAAAAACCAAAAATATCTATGCAGGAGTTATTTCTAGTAGGTGAAATAGTCCACCAAGTGGACATCAGAGAGTGGAAGCACTCAATAGCATGGCCTATTTTTATAGATCGAGTAAAGGCAAAGTGGACAGCTACACAAATATCAAGGAGAGGACCAGGTGACCCATAATTTGGAGGGGACATTTGAGATGAATTGACATGCCATAGTTAAGGTTGATGCCCTATTCCAGCATGGCCCCTTGACAGAATTGAAAATGCATTCAAGGCATTGAATGAAGCATAGGCCATTCCATGAAACAAAGCACCCAAGTCTTTTTGGGAGTGTTATATATTGTAATCTCTTATTTTATGTAAAAGAGATCTCTCTGTTATAGAAGCCAAACTCTACCCAAATTGAAAGGCATTTCCTGAGACTTTGAGCTCAAATTGTTAATCATATTTATTTATTTGAATGAGAAAACAAGTTACCTTTCATACTTTGTGCTAGAATAGCTTGTGTTATTTAGGAAATTGTTCTTATGTCTATTTCCTAGAAGCATTCTTGTCCATTTAATTCAACAAGTAGAACTAGTGGAAGTAATCAGGAAGGTGTCCTAAGTTGACTATGGAGAGACTTTAGTGTGTTTGTCTTTCTATTTCTATGTAAAGGATTTTGGGATGACTTTGTGCCCCCATTTTTCTTCATATATTTCACTCTTTGGAAGTTGAGGTGGAGACTTTGTGCTACACCTCATTCTGCCAGTTATTGCACCCTATTACATTTACTTGTCACTACCAAAAAGATTCTTGTTGTTTGTTGACCAACACTTTTGAAAGAAGAGAAGTGCTTTCTATCATTTCACCAAGATTTCTCCTTTGATTTGTGAACATCATCTCTAAAAAAAGAGAGATGGATGGTGTTGTCCTACCCCTGAGTGTTATTTTCATCTTATATATATAGTATATAACACCTCATATTTATAGGGAATCTCCCCTTGATGAGAGGAGAGATTTGTCCCTTTTTGATGTGGTAGACCCGCACGTTGAAAGGCATTTCTTGAGACTTTGAGCTTAGATTGTTAATCATATTTCTTTATTTGAATGAGAAAAAAAGTGACCTTTTAGACTTTGTGCTGGAATAGCTTGTGTTATTTAGGAAATTGTTCTTATGTCTATTTCCTAGAAGCATTCTTGTCCATTTAATTTAAAAAGTAGAACTAGTGGAAGTAATCAGGAAGGTGTCTTGAAGCTGACTGTGGAGAGACTTTGTGCTGTGACAATTGTCTTTAGCATGTTTATTTTTTTGTTTCTATGTAAAGGATCTTGGGATGACTTTGTGCCCCCATTGTCCTTTGTATATTTCACTCTTTGGCAGTTGAGGTGGAGACTTTGTGCTACACCTCATTCTGCTAGTTATTGCACCCTATTACATTTACTTGTCACTACCAGAAAGATTCATGTTTTTTGTTGAACAACACTTTTGAAAGAAGAGAAGTGCCTTCTGTCATTTCACCAGGATTTCTCCTTTGATTTGTGAACATCATCTCTAAAAAAAGAGAGATGGATGGTGTTGTCCTACCCCTGAGTGTTATTTTCAGCTTATATATATAATATATATCACCTCATATTTATAGGGAACATACCCTTGATGAGAGGAGAGATTTGTCCCATTTTGATTTGGTAGACCCACATGTTTTGGCCGATAAATCTCCTTATGCTGTGGTTGAAACACTTATTTTGCCCATCAGTTAGCTGGTGACAAAATATTCACCCAATAATTTATACATTTTTCAAAAACTTATTTCACCTATATGAGATCTTAAAAACTTTATTTCAACTCTATAATGTCTAATTTTGACACCATACAAATGAAAATACATAAAACAATATCTTTTCTATGGACTATGTATGGGAAAAGATTGTTATATAACTACAAATCTAAGTATTTGATCTTAAATATGTTCAAAAAAGAAAATAAAAACATAATATTTGGTCACAAACACTTAAATAAACCTATCACATGATTTTAATTCAAAACCTTTGAATTTCATTCATGAAAGATGTACAAAAGTGTATTAGACTTGTATTATTATTTTTAGACCTTAGTTTACACTTGGAATATCTCCTTTTTAAACATCCAAGAATGACATTTTAAATCTCATTTCCCATATTCTACTTGGATGGTTTTATGATTATCTAATATCCAAACTTATCCTAAGTTTGTTTTTGATTTTGAGATTCTCTAAATAACCTTTTACAAGCTTAGTAAATGCCTTATTTGACTTCTCCTATGTTGATCATATCGCATTCAATAGTATATAAATGAAACTTAAATTATAAACATAATTATTATTTTAAGATCACATATCCTACATAAATAGAACCAAAGGATAACTCCCTAAGGATCACGGTCCTTGACACACCATAAAAATACTTAAACAAGCCAAAAAACCAATTCAAAATTTGAATTTTGGTTTTGGTGGGAAACTCTAAACTATGACTAATTGACCTATAGAACACCATTGAAGCATGGTTTAAGCTTATTATTCAATGAATAATACTATTAAATCCATATAACACCTATAAGAACTAGAATTGAACTTTGAATCATGATGCTCTTGCATTAGACTACCCAACTTGAAAAGTTACATGAGTTCCTGCTCATGAGTATTCATTAATGTTCTTAGACCTGTGACTAATTACTATATACTAATAGGTTTTCTCCTCATTCTCTTCAATTCTCTTATTTTTTACTTGCTTATACCTTGATGGATCCCATGGCCTATTACAATAATGCTGACTTACTTGGATTTTTTTTAATGGTGAATTTTCTTGTTCTTTAGTTATATTTATCTCTCTACTTATCTCTAGGTTTATCATCTTCACATTATTTTTATTCTCCTTTGCCAAACCTACACATGAATTAAAAAATTTAATAAAAATAACTTATTTTTAGAAAAGTTGAGGTCCATTTTTTTTAACTTCAAGGACTGGTTTCTCTTTTAGAGTATCAACTTGTACTTGCATTACTTCTTATTTTTCCACTTTGATAGAAACTTCTTTTTTCCATCCTTACATGCTTCTTGATGAATTTACTCTTCTCCACATATTATTTACTATTTACACTAGTCTTATTATCAATGGTTAAGCCTTCATTATTTTCTTTTAAGATAACTTTAGTCTTTTCTTCCATTTATTTCTCACTTAACAATTTTCTACTCATATTGCCATTTATTACAATTTCCATTAACAAACTTTCTCAATGAACTTCTCAAGATGTCCCATGCTTCTTATGGATTAAAACGTGTTAGACAAATTAGGAAACAACTTATTCACATGTTCATTTGACAAAATCTAAGTTTTTAAAGATAAATCAAATTCTTCATGAGTTGTAACAACTACCTTTTTTGATCAAATGACATATTACTTACCTCATCCCTTTGGGTTTTCTATAAAAACTCTTTATCACCTGTAATCAGAACTTTATAACATTTTTTTATACTTCATTCTCTTCTTTTAATTGTAGAAGTGTATGCTTATGCTCATCTTTTTCTTTGTCAAATTTTTCTATTGCTTACACAATGTCATAATTTACCTTGTCCTTAACTTCACATTCTTATTTCTCCTTAAGTATTACTTACTTCTTAGCAAATTGCTCATCATTTTCTACTACCATGATATTCCTTTGCTCTATTTTAGTCTTCTCATCATAATAATTATGTCACTTTGAGTCTTCTCATTAACTCTCTTTTATTCTTACAAAACTAATTTACTTTTTATTTTCACTCATATTTTCAACAAACTGTCTTATAACCTTACTACCTTGTTTTAGTCTTCTTATTTCATCTCCTCATGGATTCTATGTTTGGAACTCTCTTCATAATGAAATTTATTTGATTGAATATTTAGTATTATTTTATTCAAATGCTAATTTGGTTTTGTCTTCACTTGGTCCTGTTCTTTGGCTAAAATTTCCCTCTTCTTCCTTTCCCAAAAGTGATCTGAATTTGCTTTCTTATTCACTTATTTTTGGATTGACCTTATCCATCATCCAACTCACTTGATTTTCTTTTCAACTATTTTATCCATGATTAATGCACTCTTCATTTCTCACTTGAATCCTCACAATCTCTTGCACCTTCTATAAGCGACCATGAGGCACTTCTTGTACTTATACCTCTATACCTATCTCAATGACACTCTTGTCATCTTTCATCTTGAATTCAAGAGACTCATTAGTCTCTCCAAAGATATCAACATCCTTTATATCTTCCAACATATTTATATCCATTCTTTTCTTCTTTTCACGTAGATTATTTTCTATCCATACTTTTTTTACCACTTTATTACATGGATTTATCATGAATTTTGACACATACCTACCCATACTTATTTCTCTATGCACATGTGTTTTGAAATCTCCTTTATTTTATATCACATCTTATTTACCTCTCTTGATTTATTCATGGATATGGTTCCAATTATATTATGTCTCTTCTCTCATTCTATGCATCTACTTATTGCATGTCTCCTTTTCATGATAAATAAATGATCTTCTTGGCTCACTTATGGATTTATTTGCTTCATTATGCCTTATCTTATCAATTATTAGATGTATTTATTTCACTTGAACTATAAAAACACCATCTATTCCCTTTGGACTCTTCTGATATTCCTTTTTTTACTTTCTTGACTTGTACCTTCTTTTAAATCAACAACTTATTTTATATAAGTCTTCATCACTTTGTCTTCTATGGTATTTTCTAGCTTAGAGGCTTTAAAATAAACATTATTTTATCTAAATAGTACACCTAAAATTATACACTTTCACAAATGGTTAGAATAAACATTTTGAGGCCATATTTCCTCTCTAACATTCTGATGCCTCAGCTTGTTCCTTGGTATCCTTATAACCACCTATTTCTTCATGGATACTTCTTATTTTTCAACTAGAAACTCTTCAAAAGCATCATATTAATTTTAAATTTTATCCAAATATATAAAATCATCATAAGCCACCTCTTCATCAGCTTAAAAATATTCTTGAGCATATTAAAATATCATTTCTTGATCTGTTTTGTCTTCAATCAAGATAATCTCCTTGGTTTCTTCCTTGTCTTTTACTTTTAACACTATGGTAATCTCTCTTATGCCTCTAATATTTTTTTATTTCTTTATTATTTCCAAAATTTGTTTTAATAGGCCATTTAAATTTCATATTAATGCATACTCATTGTTTGAATGGACTCCATTCTTCTTCACATTATTGTATGTATTCTAAAGCTTGTTTCACTTCCTCCATTTCCTTTTACATGTTCATGTTCTTATTTGTTTCACTCTATTTATACCTTGAAACCTTATTATTTATCATTTATATTGTTTTATTATATATGTTAGCTCTATATATGCCCTAATATGATCAAAATATGTAAAAAAAATTCATAGATGTAATATTCTTCACAAATGAATGCAAAACACGATACTTATATTCACTTTCCTAAGATTTTCTCCTTTCCTTATTTGAGAAGTGCACTTATCTATATTTGATGATATTCATTTTGGATGTCACTTTCTCCTCTAATAGGGTCAATCCTTTCTATGATACCACAAACTAATGAAGTGGTATGTTTCAAAGGTCTGCTTCAATCAAGATTTAATAAGAATTCAATCTTCTTTTAAAATCTTGTAAACCAAATCTAGGCCTAATTGACTATAATTGAGAATATGAAAGTTATATATGACTTAAGGATTATGATTGGTTATTTCCATTTGATAAGGATTGATACACATTTCTCAATGAAGGTTTCTCTCAACTAACACATTAAATCTTATAAAAAACTCCAACTCTTAATTTCTAAGCCTCCATTAGGCATATTTGTAGGTAGCCAACACAACTATACTACATTCAACCTTGAAAAGACCTTGAATAGGATTTATATCATTTATTCATACTTATAAGACCCTAAAGATTCTTTTCCTAGCTTCACTATTTATGAAATTTCAATAAAACTAAAGAAACCCCCTTCAATAGACCTATTTTAGTTCTATGTTAAGCTCAAAATAAAACACAGTCACCTAAAATTCCATCTATAAAATCCCAAAAATCTTAAAAATATGAAAATTCTTATATTTAAAAATCTCTATGTACATATTTTCCTATTGAAACCCTAGTTCAAGATTGACATAGTCCAAATCAGGCCTAAGAGCCTTAAAGAATCAATATATTGAGTTTAGATTAGTTTCAATCCTAGAAACCAATTGGAAAATATTATTTAAATCTCCCTCTATCTTATCTAATTGTCATATTTATTAAACCAATTCCTTTATATCACTAAAAATCTTTTGTTAACTGACTATATAGATAAAATAGGGGTTTTGTGAGGGTTTAAGAATTGAGGGATAAAAAATTTAATTTATTGATTTCTAATGTTATTCAAAAGCTTATTTCACCTGTATGATATCTTAAAAACTTTATCTCAACTATAAAAAGTCTAATTTTGACACTATACATATGAAAATACATAAAACTCTATTAGCTGTGTATGGGAAAAAGACTGTTATAGACCTAAATCTCCAAGCATTTGATCTTCAATATGTTCAAAAATAAAAATACAAGCATAATATTTGAACACTATAGTAAACCTATCACATGATTTTTAGTCAAATTTTTTGAATTTCATTCATGAAATATGTACAAAAATGTCTCAGACCTATATTACTATTTTCAGACCTCAGTCTACACTTGGAATATCTCCTTGCATGTCTAAGAATGAAATTTTGAATATTTTTACCCATATCCTCCTTAGATGGTTTGATACTTATCTGATATCCCAACTTATCATAAGCTACTTTTTAAATCTAATATTCTCTAAACAACCTTTTATAAGATTAGTAAATGCCTTATTTGACTTCTTTTATGTTGATATTATCTCATTCAAGAGTAAATACATGAAAGTTACATTTACAAACATAATTATTATTTTAAGAATAGCTATCCTCTACACACAAACCCTAGGATCACTCCCTAAGGATCATGATCCTTGACACACAATAAAATTACTCAAGCAAGCCAAAAAACCAACTCAAAATTTGAATTTTAGTTTTGTCAAGAAACTCTAAACTATGACTAATTGACCTCTAAAACACCATTGAATCATGGTTTAAGCTTCTTATTGACTAAATGAGACTATTAAATCCCCCTAATACCTATAATATGTATAATTTAATTTTGAATCATTATGAACCTACATCAACCTACCCATGTAAAAAATCTACATGAGCTCTTGCTTATGAGTATTCATTGATGTTCTTGGACCTGTGTCTAATTACTATAGACACTGTTAAGTTTTCTCCTCATCCTCTTGAATTATCTTCTCTATTACTTGCTTATGCCCTCCTAGATCCCATGGCCTATTATATGAATATATACCTAATTGGATTTTTTTTAATGGTAAATTGTATTCTTCTTTAGTGATATTACTCTCTCTAATTATCTTTAGGCTTATCATCTTTAAATTATTTTTATTCTCCTTTACCATACCTACACATTAAACAAACAAGTTAGGAAAAAAACTTATTTCTCGCAACTTTGAGGTTCACTTTTTTGAACTTCAAGGATTGGTTTTGACTTTAGTGCATTAAATTGTACTTTCATTACTTATTTTTGTTACACCTTGATAGAAACTTCTTTTTCCATGCTTACATCCTTCTTGATGAAATTACTCTTCTCCATAAATTTTTTACTATTTCCACTAGTATTATTATCAAATTTGAACTCTTCATTGTTGTCCTTTAAGATAACTTTACTCTTTTCTTCCATTTTATACTCACTTAAAAGTTTACTACTCATATTACCATCCATGGAAATTTACTTTAACAAACTAACTTTCTCAATGAAATTCTCAATATTTTTATCGAGGACAACTTGTTAGATACCTCAAAAAATAACTTATTCACATGTTCATTTGAAAACATATTATTTTTTAAAGACATATCATATTTTTCATGATCTGTAACAAATACCTTTTGATGATAAAATGACATATTAGTTACCTCATCCCTCTAGGTTTTCTGTAAAAACTCTTTATCACCTATAATCAACACCTGAGAACTTCTTTTTGATATTGCATCCTCTTATTTCAATGGTAGAAGTCTATGTTTATGCCCCTCTTGTTATTTATCAAATTCTTCTATTACTTTCATGATATCATCATTTACCTTGTCCTTAACTTCATAATCTTGTTTCTCCTTAAGTACTATTTACTTGATAGAAAATTGTTCTTCATTTGCTGCTACCATGATATTCTTTTGCTCTCTTTTAGTCTTATTTTTCACTTTGAGTCTTCTCATAAACTCTATCTTATTTTTTAAAATGTAATTTATTATTCTTTTCACTCATATTTTCAATAAATTATCTTATAACCTTACTATGTAAGTAAATAAATTCATTACCTTGTTTGAGGCCTATTACATTATCTCCTTGTGGCTTCTCATTTTGGAACTCTCTTATCAAGAAACTTGATTTGATTGAATCTTTAGTTTTTTTATCTTCAAATTATAATTTCGTATTATATTAACTTGATGTATTATTGGGATGAAACTACCTTCTTCTTTCTTTCCCAAAACTGATATGAATTCACTTTCTTCTTGATTTATTTTTGGACTTCCATCATCCAACTCGCTTTTCTTTCCAACTATCTTCTCCATAAGTAATACACTCTTCCTTTCTCAACTACTTACTCACAATCTCTTTCATCTTCTCTAAGTGAATATGATGAAATTATTGTACGTTTACCTCTATACCTATCTCAATGACACTCTTGTCATCTTTCATCCTATATTTAAGAGACTCATTAGTCTTTCCAAGGATATCAAGATCCTTTCTATCTTACAACTTGTTTAAGTCCTTCTTAAGGACTTTCCAAATTATTTTGGGACTTCCACCATCCCCTTAAGATTCTCATCTTGACTTTATTCATGACCCTTTTGGATCTCTTGATGAATTGATCTACTCATATTCATGTCTTGATTTTATATGCCATCTTGTTTTTTGGACAAGTCTTTTACCATCTCTTTAATTTGTACTTGAAGTACTCTCACTATATTGCCTTTATTGATTGATTTTATTATTTTCACCTAGATTATTTTCTATCCATACTTTCTATACCAATTTATTACATGGATTTATCATGAATTTTTACACATACCTGCCCATACTTGTTTCTATATGCACATGTGTTTTGTAATCTCCCTTGTTTTCTATCACTTGCATTGTATCTTGATTATAATAGTTTTGAATACCTTTCACATCTTATCCACCCCTCTTGATTGATTCATCGGTATGGTTCCACTTTTATTATGTATTTTTTCTCATGCTATGCATCTACTTATTTCATGTCTCCTTTTCATGATCAAAAAATGATCTTCTTGGCTCAATTATGGCTTTAGGTGCTTTATTATGCATTATCTTCTCAATGCTTAGACATATTTCTTTCACTTGAACAAGAAACACACCATATGTTCCATTTGGACTCTTATCATGTTCCTTTTATTTAATTTCTTGACCTATATCTTCTTTGTAATCAGCAAATTTCTTCATTTGAGTATTCATCACTTTGTTTTCCATGGTCTTTTCTATCTTAAAGGTTTTAAACTGAATATTTTTTCTCCAACTAGTAGACATGAAATCATGCACTTGCAAAAATGGTTTTAATAATTTTTTTAAAGCCATATTGATCCTACAAGAGGTTTCTAAATCAATTTATTTATTTCTATCCTTATAACCACCTATTTCTTCATGGAAAATTCTTGTTTTTCAACTAGAAATTCTTCAAAATCATCATAGTATGTTGATATTTTTATCCCAAAAATGTCAAAATATATAATACTCTAAAGGAAACCCATTAATTTTTTGGAAAAAGGCCTTAAATTGATTGAGTACACTCATTTCCCAAAGTTTGGTGGAAACTAGAGATTTGGGTACAATTTACAACTTGCAAAGTTACAAATTACATCTAGACCTCTACTTCCTACTTTAATCATAGTTGATGGAAATTAGAGATTGGAATGCAATTTGAAACTTATAAACTTGAAAGTTGTTTCCTAACCTCTACTTCCCAAACAACTCATGCCTATAAAAAATTAAAAGCTCATTTACAATTTGTAACTTACAAAATTGTAAATTGTAAATGGAGCTTTAGTTTCTATGGGGAATGGGTTTGGTGGGAAACTGGAGATTCAAATGCAATTGTAGCTTGAAAACTAGAAAATTGATTTCTAATATTTGATTCTGACACATCAATCCATCTATAGACTATAACTATGGTTGAAATTTACAACTTGTAAAGTTATAACTTTTAAATAGAGCTCCACTTCCTATCGACTATCCTTTCTCTAAAAAATGGAACCCTAGTTGTAATTTGTAACTTACAAAGCTATAAATTACACCTCAATTTATGCTTTCCCATTTTCAATAAACCAAGCTACCTGGTGTAAAGAGGAAATCAAAGTGAAAGTTACAAATTTACAAAAGTGTGAAATTGCTCCTAGATTCTAAATTTATAAATCACTAGGCAAATACTGACCTATGGTGCATTAATTGTAGAGGTTGTATAAATGAAATAGGGTTATTAAAAATTCATTTCTTCAATTTGAGAGAATGGAACTCCATGTAAATCCAAGCCAAACCATGCCATGACACCATGTATTTTCCACACAACCTCAAGCTATGAAACCATTGCTACCCCGTGTATAATATTTTCATTTTCCTCCTATGTTTTTAGCCATCTTTTTTCTCAATTGAGCTTACTAAAATTGTTTTCATTTTCCTACACTCTAATAGTGGATCTAATTACAATTTTAGGGTTTTATTTTATTTGTTTAATGTCTATAGGGTTTTATTTATTTTTTTGGTGTCTTCAAAGGGTTGTCTATGTTATCAATCTCTTATTGAGTCATTCATTCCATTTTTATGCCATTAGAAACCTAGGGTTTCATTTAAACTAGTAGAATATTCCCTAGAAAATTTCTTGCACAATCCCTATGAACATTTCACTTGCCATTGAAATTAAAGACCCCATAGAGTTTCCACCTACATTTGTAACCCCATAACTCTGTAGATGATCCTAGTACATTTTGCACTTCCAAAGCCCACTAGGGATCTTGTAATTACAAGCCTAAAATGTAATGAAGTTTTCACTAGACCTTGCAAATGTATTTACCAAAAAAAATATCTACTAGAACTTTTACCTATGTTTTGCACCCCAAAATCCCACCAAATCTATAGTTTGTTTTCTCACATCAGATTTCATAGAATCCATATCTAGAAAATAGATGAAATTCAAATCCAAAGGACCTAGTGTCCCACTCATCTTGAAATCTAACATGAATGAGATCATAGACATAGACCTAAGTCATATTGACCTAGGTGATTTTTGGACTAGGGTGAATGCCAAATTCCGATTTGATTAGATTCAAAATATTTATGATTTTGGACTACCCAAAGCAACAACCTTCTCCTTATCAATGTAGAGTCTTAAGCTAGTGCTCACATTGGCAAAGAACTATGCTGTGGACAAGAGAGAAGTATATAATGACAAAGGGGAAAGGATTATGAACCTAGACCCCAAATTTATAGACTCAGTGTTCTTAATCCCTAAATATGAGAGTTATTTTGATATAACTCCCAAATCATCAAATAAGTTCTATCAGGACAATAACACTAGATGTCTAAGGGTAATCAATAAATAATGGCTAAAAGTTCTTAGTCCTACCTCTATAAGACTACCAAAAACACTGAAAAGGATAGAATTTAAGGATGAAGTGGGTGATTTAATCATAATCCTACATAGAGTCACTAAAAACCCAAATGCTAATAACTTTTGGGATTAGATGTACCAATATGTATGGGTAATCCACCAAAATAAGTAGTACATCTACTAGGTTTATTTGATAAGTGACTTCATCCACAATTAGTTGATAAAATTCAAGAATACATCAAAGTTCTATAAGAACTCATATATATTCTACATATTATCAAAGGGGAGAGCCTTCCCAGGATTGAATATAGTAGCTAACCAAGTAAACAAGGTTTTCAACTATTATCTTGACCTCACTCTTGAGGGAAGTAGGTCACATTTAAAAAGGGTAAATGATGCATTTATATATTTCATCATAGTCAATTTTGATAAATATATGGAAACAAAGATATTCTCAAATTTTTTTACTTTAAAGATCACAAACTAAGGATTCTATTTCATTCAATTCCACACATACTCATACGTTAGAGTAGTTGGATTCCGTGGTTGTCCTTACACCTTCCCAAGGTATGTAAATGACAAAATGGATTTAATGGAAATTTTGAAGCAACTTGTATAAACTCATAAATTATAGTTCAAGTAAACACAAGGCAAGAATCCATTTCCCCATTAGTATAGGGAGGTATACATGCCCTTAATTATCCAAATCTCAGTGTGCATATGCTAAAATAACTTAGATGACCTTGAGGGCTTTGGAGGTAAGGCCATTTTATGATGTAAATGGAAACATTACTAGTATATTGGGGATCACAACATATTCCCATGTTACCTATTATGAATACTACTAGGAGGACCTAAAAGATGAAGAAGTAAGATTAACCTGGAGAAAATCAAGGCTTTTAACATGGCACCTATCTCTGAGGACTTAGTAGATAATGAATCTCTAGTAGACGAGGTCTAATATGATGACAAGATCTTTGCTCAATCCCTTCCAAAAATTAGATGGTCAATTCTTGATTCCTTCTTATTAATGGATAGAAACACCAATGCAATAAATAAAAACATAACTAGATTATTAGCAAAGGGGTCAAGGTGACCAAGGAAAAAGTGAGCATTAGTGAGAAGTTAAGAGAGATCAAGGAGAAGGGAGTGACACAAACAACATATGTTTTTAGTAGTGGAACTCAAATAGAATAGGCAGAAAGGCTAGTAGTATCTCATAAGATAAAATAAAAGTAAAAATATGGGAAAGGATAATATAATAGCCAAGGAACAACTATAAATTAGCCCATAATAATATTAGTTAAATACACAACTACCACTAAAGCATAAATAATTTCTCATACTATGTCCATCATAATCACTCAACTTATCTCTATCATTCCATCATCTAAAACACATCCTCCTCATGTCTCCACTCCACCACCATCATAAGCAATTACTCCTCCATTTTCACCAACTCACCTATGCTATTAAATCCATTGATAATAGTTCAATCAACTCAATTGGACACTTAGGTTTTAATTCTATTCCCCTCTTCCATAATTCCTCCCTCTTACACAATTTCAATCCCCTCCTCCATAATTCCTTCCATCTCATCCCTAATCACCACCACCACCACATTAATCACTAACACCACATAATAGTATATAACTAAAGATTCAGTCATCTTGAATATAATCTTGCTATCCATCTTAACCATTGGGATAAATACTACTTCATTTTCATTTCCTATCACCTTTTCCATTTCATCAACCCTAAGTGTTTTCATAAATTTTATTGATTCTTTCATGGCTCTAGATTCCACACTCCCATAGTTTCCATTTTTTCAACTCCTTGTGCTTACCCCTCCATTGGTGTAACTTTCATCTCCCACACCCATGATTGACACATCCATTTCCATTACACCCATTTCTCTCATTTTCACAATAACGCTAACCCCCATAAAGGAGGTAGAGACAATCCAAATCATTGATACAAATGTGGCCACTCAACCCACAGATGGGGAATACATTATCAAACATCAAATGAAGAATCATTATCCATATTAGTGAAGGATACAACACTCATTACCATAACCAAAACTGAAACAAATTATATTATATATTCATAGTTGGTAGTGCTAGGGCAACATGATGTCACTCTAAGTTGGTTAGTGAAATAATTGGGGAAGAAATAAAAGTAGATGGTGTCCTAAAGCACACTTAATTTTGGCCTTAAAAAGGAATTAAATAGATCAAAGATAACTCCCATAACCATATCAATAATACTATATGATTAAATAGGGGAGAAGTATGAAGATATTGTATTCCCCCCACTAGATGAACAAAAAAAAGATCTCGTGGTGGGGGATTACCAAATATCAAAGGTTCACCTAGGTCATCCTACAAGAAAGGGATTGAAACATGATATTAAATCAAGAATTAATTCTCTTTTTGAGAAAATGGATAGTGACAAGATCATAAAATATGAATTAATGAACAAGGTTGAACAATTTATTACTACACTGAAGAAGTTCATTGAGCCCGCTGCCCAACCAACATAATAATTACTTAGATCTCCAAAAGAGAAACACTTGAATCAGTAAAAAAATTGAAAGCATGGGAAGGGATACAAAATACTAGGAAAGGGAAAATGAGTCATTGAATTAACAATGGACTATTATAAAACTCTGAAGGATGGACCAGAAACTTTGAAGGATCAAATAAGCAAATATTAAGAAGAGATAGAAAGGTTGAACCTATTCTACCCAAAGTTGTAATCTATAGAAATGATTGACATTTATACCCTCATTGCAAAAAATATATTTAAAAATGATATAGATCATGAGGAATTGGATAGAGTATCTAATTTTAGAATAAGAATACTCACAAAGAATATTAATAAAGTTAAGGCTACACATGACAAGGTCATAGATTTGATCTTTGACATTGAAGATTTGCTTAATAAATTGTCATGTCAAGAAACAAATAATCAAGACCAAATCCTTTTAGCACAAGAAGTTTAAGACAAGTCCAAAGGAGTGGTTGAAGGAGAGTCAACATGAGACACACCATTCAACTTGAGCGCCATCCACCATTTTATTAGGTACCATAATACACAATTGGGAAAAAAGACTCAAGTATATGAGGCTGCACAAAGGGAACTCTTTGACATAATTAAAAAATGTGAAATAATCCACCTATATTCATTTGGTCTTGATGAAGATCATATCCTAGAGTTATTGTTAGGATTGTAGAGCTAAAAGCTTCACTGATGCAGATACAGAGGAGGTTGCAGGAGAGTTGCTGAGTGTCAGAGACACCGGCGTCGGTCAGGCCAACCGACGTCGGCAGAACAGGGCAGGAAGGCAACCAACGTCGGTCAGAGATCGGTCGGCGTCGGTGACCCCCAGGCAGACAGGGACCGACGTCGGTCGCCTGTGTGGTTCGACTATGAGCTATTTATGGGCAGTTAGCTAACGAACCAAGTGTTTGCATGAAGAGATCTATTTTTAGACTGAGAGCTGCGGATCTAATTATTGTAATTAGATGTCTAATTATTGTTTGGATGAGATCTATATAATAGACTCATGGTTGTATTGGAAAAGTGTGCTAGGGAGTAAGAGAGCATAATTATAAGCTCCTTCTGTGTGTGAGGTAGAGTAATGGTGCGTTCTTCCTAGTGCCACAGTACCAGGTGTGTTGGTGCTGGATTGGAGAGCCAGCTGGGTTCTTCAAGAGTGTAGGATCTTGGTCACAGTTGCATGGCCTATATAGGAGATCTACATGGTAAGTAAGATCGTTGATCTGTAGGTGTATGTGTGTGCAAGGTCGAGGTTCACAGGTGAGCAGAACTGTTGTTTGATTTGCAGGTGTGTAAGGTCATATAGACAGCAACACAATAGGGAGCAGTATCAGGCAGGATCTACTTGGAGTACAGGTGTGTACTCGGATAGAGCAAGAGAGGAAGGCAAGGGAGTCCCTTCCATAAGTACGGTCTGTTGAATTGCAGGTTGTTGCAGATTCATGGGAGATCTGCTTGAAGTACCTTGAGTACTTGTGGAGCACGTGGAGTGCTTGTGGAGTGCGTGGAGCACTTGTGGTGTGCGTGGAGCATGAGAGGTGAACACCAACTCTGTATTTGAGTTGGGTGTTGGGACCTGTGAGAGGGAGAGCTTTGGGGAGAAGAAGTACTGTTCACTTGAGGTGTGGGAAACCTCTGTAAGGTGGTGGAGAAGAAGTGGCATCTTCTTTATTGTATTCTTTTCTGTATAAAGTATTAATACAAGTTGTGTATTGTCTCTCATATGCTGTGTTATTCTAAATTCTAGTTACTTGGTGAATCTGGTTTATTTCTGCATATTATAGTTGTTTGAAGTTTGGTAATCAATTGTATGTTTCCAGTTTCGCATCCTGACAAGTGGGATCAGAGCATGTTTGTTGTTCTAGATTCCTGACAAGTGGTATCAGAGCTAAGGTTGCAGGAAGCAGGTTGTGTTTTGGTTACAGGGCACTCTCAGGGGTTTCTGATTGAGTGGGAGTAGAGCAACGGCAGATCAAAGTAAGCTAAGAATGGAGGAGTTGAAAAGCATAGATGGTTACTCACGGTCCGATGGAAAGAAAGAGCAGGTAAAAGAACATTGCTAGTTGGTAACAGATCAGCATGAAGAAACTGAAGATATAGATGTAGCAGGAGTTGTTGCACAGGATGTGTTTGTAGGTTTCTTGGATAAAGTTGAATCTTGGATAAAAGATTCGGTTGCCTCTTTCCATGCAGCCCCAGGTAGAGGAGCTGGTAAGCCTTGCCAAAGAATTGGCAAAGGGGAAGTGAAGCTGAAATTGCAGGCGGCCAACACACAGGTGTTGATGAAGGTCATGCAAGTCCCAGGTTTGGAGATATGGCTAATTTCTTTAGAAAGATTGGGTGATGAGAGATGCACAAGAACTCTCACAGCGGATGCACTTGAATTAGCTGGTGGTAAGAAAATAGGTATACTTTATCTACTTGTTTATATTACTGATTCTTCTTCTATTGCGGAGACGTGGCTTCGTAGGCTTGGTCACATGAGCAGGAAGGAGATGCACGTTCTTAAGTAGAAGACAAATATATTTGATAAGCTTAAGAACTGGAAAGCCTTGGTGTTCTTGGAGGAGATGGTGGACAAAGTTTAGTGGATGAGGCTGGATACATCTGAGCAGGGCAGTTTGGACATGGAGATTGATCCAAAGGAGCTCGCGGGTAAAAAGCCATCACTCACAGGCGAACACAAGTATCGGCGTCGGTCAGGAGGAACCGGCGTCGAACAGACAGGTGCCGATGTTGGTCATGTGCAGACTGAAGCCGACAGTGTCGGGCAGGGTAAGATCGGCGTCGGTCAAGGGACCAATGTCAGCAGTATGTAAGACCGATGTCGGTCAGAAGGACCGACGTCGGTAGCAGGGACACCAGCGCTGGTAGGTTGGTAGTCAGGTACAGATGCATAGAACCGACATCGACCAGATGCAGACTGTGGGGTGACCGAGGTCGGTCACTATAACAAATTTTGGGTGGACAGCATGCTGTCAAGGAGTCTCAAACACCCATATGGAGGACTGAAGGCGTAAGTAGGCCCTCAAATTCGTGTTCCTCTTCTTCATACTTGTTGTTGATTGTATAGCAGGAAGGATTCAGCAAACAGGTGTGAGCTAGGCAGGATTATGATGCAGAACCAGACGGGAGTCTTGGTAGGTTTGCCAGCTGGATGAAAGCACAGAGACGAATGGATGCCTTAGTAGAAGAATAGAGAGAACGGATACGTGAGACGGAAGACCAGGTATATGGTCTTGAGGAAGCTGCAAGATAGTGGTACAGGGTTTGACAGGTGGAGGACGAAGCATGGCTTCAGTCGATGTCAGGGTAACTACTATGGTTTGACTTACCAGGAGGATGATGGTCATGACATCATTCTGTTATTGTATGTGGATGGTATGTTTTGCTATAGCAGGTTTGTACATACAGGGTTTTGCTGAGCTAAGGGTAAGATTAGTTCAGTGGCATGTCATGAGGAGTTTGGAGCAGCAGAATTCTTTGACATGGGAGGCATGGAGATCACAGGGTGATTTTGTCTCGAGTGGGAGCTTATGTGAATCAGGTGTTGGCGAGGTTCAGGATGCAGAACCAGAGCACACTAAGGGCTGGACAGGTACAGTGTCCGAAATCACATGAGGTCTGGTATAGACCTGAGTATTCCCATGCAGTGGGAGCTGTCAGAGTTAGGAGCCAATTTGGGGAAGTGGGTTCTCAAGTTTTCTGAGAGGGACCGGCAGCAGGTGTTGCTATGCAGGGTCAGGACTTCACTACAGGTGTTGTAGGTTCGGATGTGGTAGGGTACTCGGATGACAGGTGATACACCACGGGATGTGTGGTGGGTTGTCTTCAGGTGGGAGCTTGAAGAGGGATACAAACCAAGAAATAGATTAGACAGAGTACAGGTACAGGTACAGTGCAGCTATTTATCTCCAAGTGGGAGATTGTTAGGATTATGGAGCTAAAAGCTTCACTGATGTAGATACAAAGGAGGTTGCAGGAGAGTTGCTGAGTGTCAGAGACACCGGCGTCGGTCAGGCCAATCGACATCGACAGAATAGGGCAGGAAGGCAACCGACGTCGGTCAGAGATCGGCCGGCGTCGGCGATCCCCAGGCAGACAGGGACCGACGTTGATCGCCTGTGTGGTTCGACTGCGAGCTATTTATGGGTAGTTAGCTAACGAACCAAGTGTTTGCATGAAGAGATCTATTTTTAGACTGAGAGCTGCGGATCTAATTATTGTAATTAGATGTCTAATTATTGTTTGGATGAGATCTATATAATAGACTCATGGTTGTATTGGAAAAGTGTGCTAGGGAGTAAGAGAGCATAATTATAAGCTCCTTCTGTGTGTGAGGTAGAGCAATGGTGCGTTCCTCCTAGTGCCACAGTACCAGGTGTGTTGGTGCTGGATTGGAGAGCCAGCTGGGTTCTTCAAGAGTGTAGGATCTTGGTCACAGTTGCATGGCCTATATAGGAGATCTACATGGTAAGTAAGATCGTTGATCTGCAGGTGTATGTGTGTGCAAGGTCGAGGTTCACAGGTGAGCAGAATTGTTGTTTGATTTGCAGGTGTGCAAGGTCATATAGACAGCAACACAATAGGGAGCAGTATCAGGCAGGATCTACTTGGAGTACAGGTGTGTACTCGGATAGAGCAAGAGAGGAAGGCAAGGGAGTCCCTTCCATAAGTACGGTCTGTTGAATTGTAGGTTGTTGCAGATTCATGGGAGATCTACTTGAAGTACCTTGAGTACTTGTGGAGCACGTGGAGTGCTTGTGGAGTGCGTGGAGCACTTGTGGTGTGCGTGGAGCATGAGAGGTGAACACCAACTCTGTATTTGAGTTGGGTGTTGGGACCTGTGAGAGGGAGAGCTTTGGGGAGAAGAAGTACTGTTCACTTGAGGTGTGGGAAACCTCTGTAAGGTGGTGGAGAAGAAGTGGCATCTTCTTTATTGTATTCTTTTCTGTATAAAGTATTAATACAAGTTGTGTATTGTCTCTCATATGCTGTGTTATTCTGAATTCTAGTTACTTGGTGAATCTGGTTTATTTCCGCATATTATAGTTGTTTGAAGTTTGGTAATCAATTGTATGTTTCCGGTTTCGCATCCTGACAAGTGGGATCAGAGCATGTTTGTTGTTCTAGATTCCTGACAGTTATTTAAAATTTTTGATGCTTATATTGAGAAGACACATGCAAAGGACAAAGAGTCTTTAGAAGTTATGGTTATAGATTAACTCTTTCAATCCAGTACATTTTGTTTATTATATTTCCTTGTAAAAAATATTATAAAGTTATAGATTGTAAATTACAACTATCATTTTGACAACTCTTTTTGAGAAAGAGCCACTTGTAATTTCCATATTCCTTTTTGATAAGTTAAAAAGTTATGAAAATCAAACTTTTAAATTACAATTTCCTTTTTGACAAGTCTGAGTTGCTTAACTATAATATCTTATATTATAAATTACATTTCTAGTTTTTTCAAAATTAGATGACTTAAAAAGTTGTAAAAGTCCCAACTAAAAAATACAAGTTAGGTTTTGCAAAAGGTAACCTAGGATATCTAAAATCTATCTATTGACTTAATTTTTAGGTTTTATTTTGGTGCCTCATTGCATGAAGAATATACATCTCAACTAAAGATTATGAATGTGTTGCATGAATCTTCAACAAGTTCTCCCATGCCTACAACAATTTTTAGAACACCCAGTAATTACATGGTCATTTTTTCAACCATTTACTTTGAAGATCATCCCCCTTACATGGAGTTTTCAGTTTTTTATTACTCTTGAATTGGACATAGACTTTTTGACAACTAAATCCCTTCCAAGAGAATATTTTGTATAAATATGGGTACTATGGTGTAGCCCATTTATCATTTTTTTTAGAGAAATTATTATGCATTTTGAATAATTTATATACATGATATAAGCTAGAGAATGAGAATAGATTGAAGATTTACCTCTCTTGTATGTGTTATATTTGTGTATGCAAGGTTATTTATTAATTTATGGATGCTTTTATTCTTATTTTAGTCACTAAATTTCATCAATGGTATTATTTTACCCTTTTGAGATATTATTTGATTAAAAATTAAGAATCTTGTCCCTTATATGAGAAATACCCAATATTACCTTTGGTTTCATATTTGCATGATTTTGTGATCCAATAAATTTCAATATATTTATTGTTTTTCTATGATCATTCAAATCAGTAATCAAAATCTACTATAAATATTTGGGTCAATCACCATTTCCAATTTTGCAAATTTCATTTCTAAAACTCTTTTCTCCCCATCAAACCCTAGTTTAGAATCAAGATCACTAAGAAGTATAATTTCCATATGACTTGGTAGTTTATTAGTTGCACCAAATTTAGTGAAAGGAAATTGACCTTCTCCTAAAGTTAACCTCAATTCACCAAGGTCCTATAATAGGTGATCCCATTGTACCATTATATTTCTTCACAACATGCTATAACACAAAGATGGGTGCAAAATCTATGTGATAATAGTTTTTGGCACACCCATTGGGACCCAAAAATTATTAATAAGAAATTGGTGCTATTCTTAGCAAGCATTTTACAAGCCCCATACACATTTCAAAATCACTTGGAGACTTCAATGGCTTACAAATTTAGGAAATCAAAGTTTAAATATGCCATAGATACAAATGAGATCTACTAAATTCAATATAGTTGACTTGCAATAATTATCATTTCCATATAAAAATAAACCAAGATTAGTTGTACCTTACACTAGAGTATATACTAAAAATCTATTTGCATCTTCTATTAATACACATAGTAGTTTCATACCTCCCATTATGGTTTTGAGAAATCAAAATTTTGTATACTTTAATGGAGGCAAACCATTTTAATTGCCCCAATATGATGATATACCCAAATCATATTTGAAAATACTTCTATATTTTGCTGGGGAAACTTTAACCACTCCTATGGAATATATACAAGACATAGTTAATCTTTGTTCAATGCACAATGTAGTATAAGATAATGTTACAATTAGAATTATTTTCTCCTCTTTTAAGGAAAAAATATTACAATGGTACAAAAGCCTACCTCCTAATTCCATTCTTGTTTGGGATAACTTTGGGACTACACTATACACATAATTTAAAGTTAAGAGTGATCACATCTCCCTGGTTGAACAAATAATTGCTATTCAATGGGATCCTCATGAGTTCATGAGTGATTTCAATTTTTTCTTTCAAAAGACATGGAATAGAATTCAATTATTGGTCAAGCCAACCCAAAATAATTCTTTCTTATATTACTTAACATCTTTGAATAGTGATATATCTATTATGATTCATTCAATGGGTGGTACAACATTCCCTAATGCCTATGAAATTATAATAAGATCAAAAATTGCCTAATTCAAGATGGAAAAATGAACCCAAGGCCATCAATGCCTCTATTTATAGAAATACATCTTACACAACCTATAATTTCTACAATTCCCACCACAAGAAAAACATTAGCTTTAACTCCCACTCCTACTAATGATTTATATGAGGTTAAGTCATTACTTATGAGCTTTAGTAATGATTTGGTAGCAATGAAAAAGTAACAATCCCAAAACTATAGGCCTTATTAATAAGCTAACCAAACATACCAACCCAATAGGTAACCATACCAAGGTAATTCATAGCCACAAAGTCAAAATATGCAAGCAAAAATTCCAAATATACATGCTTTACCTGTACTAGGTACTTCTAAATCTATTGTACCTATTCAAAATAACCTATCTTAAGAGTACGAGTGGTTTTATCCTTGTGATCAACCACATAATCATAAAACTTGTCCTAATGGTGTCATCAGTCAAGCCTTAAAGGTGCAAAGCATATCAAATATTCAAGAATAATAAGAAGAATCAACTTCCCATTAAAAAGATACACAAGAACTTACTCAGAATGAGGCTACTCTTTTGAACTAGCAAGAGGAGGACTTTTGAGGTCTAAATTAGGAGGAAGTGTTATTCAATGGTGGTGGTTTGGTGGTAGTTAATACACATTAAAAGAAAATGGAAATAAAAAGTGATCAACCCCATAGGTTGGAACAAGCTATAAATTCTAAAGCTGCACAAGAATATATAAAAGGCAACACAATACAGAGGCCACCCTTTGTGCCAATGAGCCAGTTCAAATCAAAATTATTGACCCCAAATATCATAAAGGAAGGCATAACTCTCATAAAGTTACCAGTGAAAGTTGGTAACATTCCTTTTAGTATTGTTGAACAAATGAATAAAACTAATTTCAATATCACTATGTGGGAAACACTATCCATTCCAACACAAAAAGATTTGATATAAGAAGATTTGAAAAAAATACAAATAATAGATAAAGTTCCAACAAAGGGATATGATTCTATAATTAATTTATGTCAACCACAAATTGACACCAAAGCAAGTAAAAATGGTAAGCCTTCCCCTTTCTACCTTTTGATTATAGTTGGAAAACATCTCATTCGTAATTGCATGGTAGACTCAGGTGATAGTAATTTTGTTATGCCCAAGAAAATAGGTGATGCTCTTGGTATTAAGAATAACCTATCTCAAAAGGTGTGGTTCAATTAGATGGGACTTCTATTCAAATAGTTGAGACTATAAAAGGTTTAAACCTTACCATCCATGTATGTCCAAGCTTGTCAATTTCCAAAGATAACTCAGTTATTGATCTCCCCCTATTTTTTGATCTAGCTTTCTTGAGACTTCACTACAAAAATGGGATGGTATTTATCTACTGACTGGTTCCACATGTTGCTTAGGATGAGATATGGAATGAGAGTAATAATAAGAGTAGATCTAATCACTAAAGACCATATTGAGACATACACTCCTATCCCTATAGATATGAATTGTATATTATAAGATCAAGAAGAGGAGCTTGATCATGAAGTTGTAACACTTGTGGAAGATATCCCAAATACTCATCTGGAAGAATAGGGATCAAATCTTTAATTTCATCCTTATGACTATGTACAAGAAACCTGGTTGGGTACATTGTATTCATCAAAAATGTTACAATCATTTTGAATCTTGTAAAACCAACTAAAGATCTTCAAGGAATGTGTCAACTATTTTTTTATGGATCAAAAAGTAAGAATGGTGTAGGTCTAGGTATTTTTTTGATCTCTCCACAAAAGGAGAGTTATTTTTATTCTTTCAAACTTCAGTTTAGATGCATTAACAATGTAGTTAAAGATGAAGCATTGATTTGAGGTATCCAATTGGTCAAGGAAAGAGGGATAGCATCACTACAAGTATTTGGTGATAGTGAGTTTATTGTTCACCAAGTAAGATCCAAAATCATAACCAATAATAACTTGATGAGATCTTACAAACATAGGGTTTGGGACATGTTAGAAGACTTTATGACTTTAAACATTCAAGTGGTATAAAGAGCACATAACAAAGATGCTAATCATATGGCCTTGGTAAGATCCCAATATAACCTACCTAAAGAAATAAAGAAGAAAAATAACCAGCATGTAAAGTTGATAGTAAGGCCATCTATCCCTGATAACATAACCAAATGGAAAGTCTTCGATAATAATCAATAAATTATGAATTTTATGAGAGAAGAAGTTGAATTCTCTGATAGAAACTAGTCAAGACTCCAAGATCAATATGGAGATCAAATAATTTATTTGAAGACAAATAAATTACCCATGGGTCTTGTTAATTTAGAGAGTATCTTCAATTTAGATGATCAGCTAAAATGTGAAAATAAGAACATCACAATCAATTAAGAAGACTATGATCCATTAGTAATGATTATGAAAAACATAATTTTATTAAGTTATGTCAAGAATTTGATGATAACTTCACTTGGAGTTATCATTATCTAAAGAGGTTTGACCCTAGTTTAGCCCAACACACAATAGATATTGACCCAAATACCAAGCATGTTAGACAAAAACAAAGACCAATCAATTCAAAAATAGAATCCTTGATAAAAGGTGAGTTGTCCAAATTGATAGAGGCTAATATCATTTACACTATCAAACACTCATCTTGGGTTGCTAACTTGGTCCTTGTAAGGAAAAAGAATGGTGAAATCAATCTTTGTGTAGATTTTAGAGACCTAAAAAATCATCCTGGAAGGATCACTATCCCCTTCTACCCATGGAGAAAATTATAGAAAATATATCAAGATCTGAAAGGTTTTCCCTTTTAGATGATTATTCAGGATATAACTAAATCCTAGTATAGGAATCAAACCAATTCAAGACTACCTTCACTACAAAATGGGGCACATATGCATATAAAAATATGACTTTTGGTTTTGTTAATGATGGTTCTACATTATAAAGAGCCATGGATATGAATTTTAGAGGTTTGATAAATGATATGATTTTGGTATACCTAGATGACATCATTATTTATTCAAAACATGTTAATGCACACTTGTATCACCTTAGAATATTTTTTAAAGGTGTAGAGAATTTGGAGATTCCCTCAATCCAAAAAAGTGTGTTTTTTGAATTTCATGAAGGGAAACTACTAGAACACATTTTTTCAAAAAAAGGTCTTACAATAGACCCAAAGAGGACAAATACTATATCTTCACTAGCACTCCCAAGACATAAAAAAGGGCTAAAAACTTTCCTCAAAAAAATTGACTTTATAAGAAGGTTTGTTCCAAATTTTACCTCTATGGCCAAGCCCCAACTAGACATAAGAAGGAAAAGACAATTTTAAAGCCATCAAAAAGGCTATTTCTTAGTCTCTTACCTAGGTCAACCCCAACTATGAGAACTATTTCATTATCTACACTTTTGGATGGGAAGGTAGAATATTAGGTAGTCTAACCCAACATAATAAAGAACAATTGGAATAGCCAATATATTTCTTCAATCAATCCTTGAAGGATTATGAAGAAAAGTATAGTTTCATAAAACAACAAGTATATACTATAATTAAACCTCTCAAAACATTCAAGCATATGCTCTCCAATAATAAAATTCATTTGATGGTTAGTCACCAAAGTGTCAAAGAGTTACTATTGAGCTAGTAAATAAATGAAAAAAGAGCATGATAGATCACAAAAAGTCATGAAATATGACATGAACATCAATATTACAAATCTTATAAGAGGAAAGGGCTTATGTGAATATATAGCTTGTGATATTAAGGATTATTGAAGTAGTACCTAATGCAGTGTATGATCAAAGTGCATCCTAAATAGCCCCTCCACCTCTATTCAATGGTTGGATCTATGACATGACTATCTTCCTAGAAATTGGTGAGTACCCATATGATTTTTAGTAGTCTAAGAAAAGGTATTTTAGACTCTAAGCTATCCCTTATGTTTTTATTGATGGATTATTGTTTATAAAATATATTAATGGAGTCATGCTAAGGTGTATCAAGCATGATCAAGTCCCAAGGTGCTCAAATATTTTCATGATGGTCTATCATGTGGATATTTCTCTACAAGAACCATGACCATCAAAATAATGAGATAGGGCTATTATTGGTCTGACATATTCAAATATACCCATAAATCGATAAGGAACTAAAAAAGTTGTTCTTACTTTATAGGAAATTAAATATTAGTATCTCTCCCTCTCAAACTAATCCATACTAACCAACCATTTTCTCAAATGGTTATTTGATTTCATTGGTATGATCAATCCACCTTCAAGTTTAGGCCATAATAGGGTCATTACATCAACTAACTAGTTCACTAAATGGACTGAAGCAGTTGCACTAAAAGATGCCACAGAGGCATCTATCCTAGAATTCATGGATGGCATAGTCATAAGGTTTGGTGTTCCTTACACCATTATCTTAGACAATGCTAAAGATTTTGTGGGCACTCAAGTGAGTGAATGGTATGTGAGGCATAATGTATACCTAAATACTTATTCCAATTATTACCCACAAGGTAATGTCTTAGTTGAGTCTAACAATAAAATTATCATAAGGATTATCAAAGGGACAATGGAAGACAACCAAAGGACATGGCACATGAAGTTAAAGTTAACATTGTGGGTTTATAGGATCACTCCCAAGAGAGCCATTAGAAATTATCCATTCATGTTGGTATATGAAAGGCAAGCTAGAGTTTTGGTGTCAATTGAGTTACCATATCTATAACTCAATAATTAGTTAGAATTTATTGACAATGATAGTATGATTGGCAGAATGCATGAAACTAGAATAAATTATAATCCAATCAGTGAAAGTTATAGAAGCAAATCATGCTCAAACAAAAATAAATTTTAACAAAAAATCATCTGATAAGAGCTTCAATGAAGGAGACATGGTTCTCAAATGAGATGCTGAAAGAGCTAAACTAGGCAAGCACACCAAGTTTGATGCTATATGGAGAGGTCCATAAATTATAACTCAATTCAAAGGAGCAAATGAATTCCAAATATCTAATCTCGATGGACTAGAAATACTTATACTAGTCAATGGGATATATCTCAAATATTATTTTTGAGGGTGGATTTCTTTCCAACAAAAATTGTACATATTAGGATTTAGTCAGTCTCCAAAAATAAGTGTTTTCACATAGGTCAAATTATTAGGAGTTTTTATTTCCTTAGTTAATTCTATTTTCCCTTGTTTCATTCTTGTTTAGGCAAACCCTAGTTTTGTTATTGACCAATTAAAGCGTGTTAAGTTTAAAATGACTACATGCCCAATGAACTATAAGGATAGTAGAAATAAACTAATTAATAGGTAATCACCCCATAGAGGTCACCAAAAATGTTAATATTTTTGTCCCAAAATGTTAAAATATCTAGTACCCTAAGGGAGACCCATTAATTTTTTTGGAAAAAGGCCATAAAATGACCCAAGGCACTCATTTCCCAAAGCCTAGTGGAAACTAGAGATCTAGGTGCAATTTACAACTTACAGAGTTGAAAATTACATCTAGACCTTTTCTTTCCACTTTACTCATAGATGAAATAAAATAGTGATTGGAATTCAATTTGTAACTTGAAAACTTGTAAGTTGTTTCCTTAACTATGCTTCTCACACAACTCATACCCATCAGAAATTGAAACCCGACTTATAATTTACAACTTGTAAAACTTTAAATTGTAAATGGATCTCTACTTCTTGTCAAACACCTTCCCCACATAAACCAAATATTTTAATGTAATTTTCAACTTACAAACTTGAAAGTTGCTTTCCAATCTTTGCTTCCTATGCATCACTCCATCTAAAAATTAGAACTTTGGTTACAATTTTCAACTTACAAAGTTGTAAATTATAAATAGAGCTTTGCTTCCTATTGAATACCCTTCCTCCCAAAACTAGAACCTTGGTTTTAAATTATAGCTTGAAAATTTGCAAATTTCACCTTGAGTTCCACTTTCTTATTTTCAATAAACCAAGCTACCTAGTGGAAAGCAAAAGTCAAAGTGCAAATTGTAAATTTGCAAAATTGCTCCTAGAATCCAAGTTTTTGAACCACCTACCAACTACCAACCTAAGTTCCATTGGTTACAGAGATTATATAAATGAAATAAGGTTATCTCAAATTCATATCTATGATTTGAGAGATTGGATCTCTACACAAATCTAAGCCAAACCATGCCATGATGCCACAACTCAATCATACATCTTTGAGCCACAATGCCATTTCTATCCCTTGCATGGTATTCCTATTTTCCTCCTATATTTTTATATTTATTTTTTCTCAATCTAGCTTGATTAAGTGGTTTTCATTTTCTTGCACTTTGATAGTGGATCTAGTTATAATTTTAGGGTATTATTTTATTTAGTTAACATCAATAAGGTTTTAGTTATTTTCTTAGTGTCGTCAAGTGGTCATCTATGTTATAAATCTCTTGTTGAGTTGTTCATTCCATTTTTCTACCATAAAAAACCTAGGGTTTCATTCAAACCAATAGAATATTCCCTACACAATCCCCATGGACATTTCACCTGCTATTATAATTAAAAACCGCATAGAGTTTCCACCTATATTTAGAACCCCATAACTCTAAGGATAATCCTAGTACATTTTTGACTTTCAAATATTGATGGGGATCTTACTTGTAATTATAGTCCTTAAACCTATCAAAGTTTTCATCAAACCTTACAAGTGTATTTAGCAACCACAATCTTTGCTAAAACTTTTACCTATGTTTTGTACTCCCAAATTCAACCAACTCTAAATTTGGTTTTCCCATATTAGATTCCTTAGAATGCATGTCTAAAAAAGAGATGAAATTCAAATCCAATGGACCTGGTGTCCCACTCAGCTTGGAATCCAACATGAGTGAGATCATAGACACAAACCTAAGTCACATTGACCTAGGTGATTTTTGGACTAGGGTGAATGGCAAATTCAAAAATGATAGGATTCAAAGAATTTATTACTATGGACTAACCCAGGAAACATCCTTACCCTTATTAGTGTAGAGACTTGAGGTAGTGCTCACCTTCATGAAACACTGTGATGCAGAGAAAAGAGAAGTATTACATGATAAGGGGGAAAGGATTATGAAACTGGACCCTAACTTTATAGACTCAATGTTCCTAATCCTTAGATATAAGAGTTATCTTGATATGACTCCTAAATCATCAAATAAGTTCTATCAAGACAATAACAATGGATGTCTAAGGGTAATCAATAAAAAATGGCTAAAAGTCCTTAGGCCTACCTCTACAAGACATTCCAAAACACTGGCAAGGATATACTTTAAGGATGAAGTGGGTGATTTAATCATACTCTTGTATAAAATCACTGAAAATGTCAATACCAAAAAATTTCAAGATTGGATGCACCAATACATATGGTTAATACACCAAAAAAAGTAGTACATCCACTAGGCACAACTGATAAGTGACTCCATCCACAATAAGTTGATGGAAGTCCAAAATACATGGAAGTTATATATGACTTCATAGATAGTCTTTATATTAGAAAAGGGGAGAGCCTTCCCAAGATTGAATACAATAGCTGACCGAGTAAACAAGGTTTTTAATTATTACCTTGACCTCACTCTCAAGGCAAGTAGGCAACATTTTAGAAAGGTAAATGATGTATTTATATACTACATCATATTCATGTTTGATAAAGAGATGGAAAAGAAGAGATTATATGATTCCACTACTATGGAGAGAAAAAATTAGGGATCCTATTTCATTCAATTCCCCACATAATAATACATCAGACTAGGAGGATTTAGTGGTTATCCTTACACCCTCCTAAGGTATGTAAGTGACAAATGGGCTCTAATTGATCTTGTGAGGCAACTTATAGAAAATCACAAATTATTATCAAGTAAACATAAGGTAGGAATCCATTACCTCATTAGTATATGGAGGTATACATTTCATTCCTTATCTAAAGCCAAGTGTTCATATGCTAAAATGACTCAAATGACCTTGAGGGCTCTAGAGGCAAGGCCATTTTATGATGTAAATGGCAACATTACTAGTATATTGGGTATCACAACATATTCCCATGTTCCATATTATGAAGACTATTAAGAGGACCTACAAGATTAAGAAGAAGTAACATTGAAATATTATTCTAGGATGAGCCTAGATCAAATCAAGACTTTTAACATGACACTAGTCCCCAAGGACTTGCTAGATAATTAATATCTAGTAGACAAGGTCTACTATGATAAAAAATATTTTCGCAACCCCTTACAATAGTTAGGTGGTCCATTTCTGAGTCCTCATTACTGTATAGAATAACCAATGTATTAAATAGAACAATCAACTGACTTAGAAGTAAAGGGGTCAAGGTGACCAAGGAAACATTGATCATTAGTGGGAAGTTAAGAGAGGTCAAGGAGAAGGGAGTTCCACTAACAATAGAAGGATCCAACATTAGAAATCAAATAAAATAGGTAGATAGGCTAGTGGTATCTCATAAGAGAAAATAGAAGCAAAAATCTAAGAGAAGACAATCTAGTAGCCAATAAACAACTGTGGATCAACCCATTATGATATTATCTGATGACATAGCTACCCATAAAGCACAAACATTTTCTCCTCCTATCTTCATCATAACTTCTCCTCATATATCTATCATTCCATTAGCCACAACATCTTCTCCTCCTAACTACACTCCACCATCACCTCAAGAAATTTCCCCCTTCATTTCCATTAGCTCACCCGTGCTAGTAACTCCATTGCCAATAGTTCAATCAACTCATTTGGACATATAGGTTTCACTTCCACTCCATTCTTCCAAAATTTCACTCCCCTCTTCAATAATTCCTTCCATTTCATACCTAATAACTAAAACCACCCCATTAATCACTAACAACATACATTAGTACATAACTATAAATTTAGTCATCTTGAATACAATCTTATTAGCCATCCCATCCACTAGAATAACTACTGCTTCATTTTCATCTCTTATCACCTTTTCCATTTCATCAACCCTAAGTGTCCCCATAAATATGATTGATTCATTCATGGCTATGGATTCCATACTCCCATAGGTTCCCATTTTTTAACTCTTTATGCTTATCCCTCCACTAGTGTCACTTCCATCTCCCATACCCCTAGTATGCACATCTATTTCCATTACACCCATTTCTTCCATTTACATAATAACCCTAACCCTTACAAAGGAGGTAGAGATAGAGAAAATCATTGATACAAATGTGTCCACTCAACTAAAAGATATGTAAGAGTTTGCAAAAAATATCAATCAAAGACTTGATGATAATATCAGTGAAGGATGTAACACTCATCATCATAACCACTAGTGCAACAACTTTAGCTAGAAATTCATAGTTGGTAGTGCTAAGACAATAGGATGCCACTCTAAGTTGGATAGTACAATAAGTGGGAAAGAAATGGAAGCAGATGGTGTCCTCAATCACACCTGATTTTGGCCTTACATAGGCATCAATACTATATGATTCAGTAGGGAAGAAGTATGTATAGATTGCAATCCCCCCACTAAATAAACGAAAAAAAAATATAGTGGTGGGGGATTACCAAATATCAAAGGTTCACCGTAGTCATCCTACAAGAGAGGGAATGAAACATGATGTTCAATCAAGCATTAACTTTATTTTCAAGAAAATGGATAGTGACAAGGTCACAAAGGATGAATTAAAGAATAAGGTTGAACAATTGATGACTTCATTGAGCCCACTACCCAACCAACATAATATATTACTCATATATCTGATAGAGAAATACTTGATGCAATAACAGATATTGGTAGCATTGGAAGGGATATAAAGGATTGGGTAGAGGAACTCATTTCAAAGGGAAATAAAGTCATTGAATTATCAATGGAATAATATAAATATCTGAAAGATGGATGGGAAAGTTTGAAGGATCAAATAAGTAAATATCAAGAAGAGATAGAAAGGTTGAACATATTCTACCCAAAGTTCCAAGCTATGGACACAACTGAAATCGATACCCTCATTTTAGAAAAGATATTAAAAAATGATGCAAAACATGAGGAATTAGATAGATCAAATAATTTTAAAATGAGAATACTCATAGAGAGTATTAATAAAGATAAGGCTACACATGACAAGGTCACATATTTGATCTTTAACATTGAAGATTTGCTTAATAAATTGTCATGTCAAGCAATAAATCATCAAGAGTAGATACTTTTAGTATAAGAAGTTCAAGACAAGTTAAAAGGAGTTGTCAAAAGAGAGTCATCACATGACACAACATTAAACTTAAGCTCCATCTACATTTTTATTAGGTACCATAATACACAAGATCAAATGGGGAAAGAAACTAAAGTATATAGGGTTACAAAAGGAACTCTCTGACATAACTAGAAAATGTGAAATAAGTCACCTAATTCATTTGGCCCTGATGAAGATTGTATCTTAGAGATATTCAAAAAATTTGATGTTTATATTGAGAAGACACAGGAAAAGAAGGACAAAGATTCTTCAAAATTTATGGTTGTAGATTAATTATTTCAATCAAATACATTATGTATATTGTATTTCCTTGTAAAAAATATAGTAAAGTTGCAGATTACAAATTGCAACTATCAATTTGAAATCTTTTTTTAAGAAAGAACCACTTGTAATTTCCATGTTCCTTTTTGACAGGTTGAAAAATTATGAATATCAAACTTGTAAATTGTGCTTTCCTTTTTAACAAGTCTAAGTTCTTTAAATCCAAAAAATCATATTGTAAATTGCATTTATAGTTTTGTCAAAATTGGATGACTTAAAAAGTTTTAAAAGTCCCAATTTAAAAATACAAGTTAGGGTTTATAAAAATTTAGGATATATAAAATCTATCTATTGTTCTAAGTTTGAGTTCATTTTTTTAGTGCCTCATTACATGGAGAATATACTATTGACCAAGTTTGAATTTTAGTCAAAATTGGGCACACCTAAGTTTTTTTTTTAATTTTAAACATTTTAAGGGGTCATAATATGTTTTCATAAGAATTATTAATTGTTATATGATGTCATTTAAGGTCATTGTGGTTTTAGTATTAGTCACATTAATCAAATTATCCATTTGGGGTCATTTTATGTGCTTTTAAAGGTTATTAATGAATTTGGAATGGTTACCAAGGTGATTAGGTGACCTATTTTCATTTAAAACGTCCAATAGGTCAGTTGAGATGTCAAAAAAGTTAGTTACATCAGATACTTGCAGGCTGCCTAACTAAAATTGTAGAAATCATATGAAAAAGATGAAAAATGCTACTTGTACAACACATAAGGAAGTGTTCCACATGGTAAATATCATGGAAGATTTTTTAATCCTTATAAAACTCACATAAATTCTTGGTTTGATCTAGAACAGTCATTTGGATGCCAAAACTATTTTGCACATTTCTTGCTCTTGTTTGTAGATGAAGTGACCCTTAGGTTTTTACTTAGTACAGGAAGCACAAGCAGTTTTAGAAAAAACTAGTTTGGGAGGTTGTTTTAACCTAAAATAAATTAATTTTAATATAGTTAAATTGATAAATTATCAACTTTGTTTTATGAACAATCGCTAACAAGTTGACTATGTAGATCTGGTAGCTATTTGGTGCACCTTATAAGTTTTGCTCCATTTCTACCAAATCCATATGAATAAATTGTTGGTGTTGTATAAATAGGATTTTTTATTACTTATAATATTTTATCCATTATTTTTTTCATGATTCATGATGTTTGGATGAGCAAAATTTGTCTACCATGCAAGGAGATACCACCAGGTGTAGTTCTAGCTAAAATGTCTCTTACTTACTAAGTTTTTCCCTTGAAGAGGTTTAATAAAACTAGGAAAGAGTGTCACATAAGTCCTTGGGTCATATAACTACTTAAACTCATTTTTTTATCTCACCATGGCATTCTATGAGTAACTTGTAAGCTTATCTTGCTCTATTTACCAAATTCATGTCTAGTTTCAGCTGAACTCCATGTATAAGCTTATTCATTATATGTATGGAAGTGGTAATGGAGGTGTTTTGGATTATACAAGGCTTTAAAATTGAATTATGTCCTTTTTCATGTTTCAAAGAGTGTAAAGTATGACTACATGATCATATACCATGCCAAACAACCACTTGGTGCATCTGTCTACTCTTTCTCACATATGTGTAGGCGTTTCCATATTGTAAAAGGTGTTTTGAAGATATTTACAGGTTTCAAAGTATGGATACCACATGTTTGAAGATGGGTTGTGTCATTTGGGTGGTTTTGAACTAGTTTAATACCATCTTTACCATAATTCCATGCTCAACCCACATATTCTGCCCAAAACATGCACTTATATGCTCTTTGATGACTTCATCCTAAGATGAATGACATGGTAATGAGGTTAATAATTTTAGGTATGAAGTATGACAATATGTTTTTAAGATTATAATAAGTCTTTTGAGTCCATTCTTATTCTCTATTTCGTACCTTCCTAAGCAAATTGTTTGCTCAGTTATATGGTCACCTACAAGAGGGCTTAAACAAGGGGATGAGATGTTTTATGGAGTGCCAAAGCATGTAATGAGACCATATTTATAACCCTTTCATATTTAAGAGACCATTAAAGACTTATGTGAAGTTTTAGAATTACAAACAAGTTAAGGAATCTTCCTAAAGTGATGATTGAGTATTCTAGGAATCCATCCCTATTTTGAGCAAACAAAGGCCCATGAGCTTTTTCAAGATGGAATATAATGTGTTTGAGGTAAAGTTTAGAGAAAATAAATTGATAAGACTTATATCCCTTAGTAAAGAGAAAGAATATACCAATAATGGGCTTAGGATAATTGGTGGGGAGTGATTGTTTGAGATCCTAAAAGTGCCTATTAACAAACTAAATTTAGGCAATAACGTCTATAGGCCAAGAGCCCAAATGGACTACTCAACCAAAGTTGAAAACCTACTATGCCATCATGGTAAGGTGCTCACAAATAGCTTGAAAGATTTTTTGGATGCAAAATATCATCAATAAGAAGAAAGTAGTGTTATTTTTGCCTTTTACACACTTTCCATTCTGTATACTATAGGAATAAGGACTTAAAATAGTCAGATAAGAGGTGTCTCAATCCAAACAAAAGGGACAAACTTAGTAAGGAATCCAAGAGCATATATGGTTAGTAAAACACATGACATGTTAAATAGTTCCTATGACTACAAAGGAGGTTTGTAACATCATAATCAATTGATAAAGCCCTGTATACACCTACAAGTGGGGTTGTAGGTAGATTACTCAAGCTAGAAATTGTTTGAAAGTTGACATAAGATGATGTTTTGGAAGGCTACTAAGGAAGTGGCACTATTTAGATAGGTATAGTGTGACTCATATATGAACTTAATGGACATTTTCACATCATAAACAAGTTTGAAGGAACCCTAATGCACCTACAGGAGGTTTTCTCTCAGTCAATAGGGTATGTACATAGTGATCTCACTTGAGGCCTATTTGGTGTTTCAATACCTTCAAGGCTGAGTCACTATTATGACTATGCATCACCTTTTTTGGTTTTCTTAGTTATTTTCTTAACCTTTTTCATCTATAAGTTGATAAGTAAGGAAGTTCTTCAAAGAGTGCATCAAAGGAACTAGCCCTCTGAGAGATTCATCTCTCAACATTGTCACCCACAATAAGAGGGATTTTTCCATTATGCCACTTGGATGAGGAGAGATAGGAATCTCCTCAAGGGTGTAAATCTAAGTGTCAACATATACAATAGCTCAACTGAAGATTATTAAGGCACTGCATGAACATTCAACAAGTTCTCCCATGCCTACAATAGTTTTTAGAAGCCTAGCAGTTGCATACTCCTTTTTTTATCCATTTAATTTTCCAAGGACACCATTCCATCTAAAGATCATGCCCCCATGTATGGAGTTTTCAGATTTTTCTTGCTCTTGAATTGGGCGTAGACTTTTTGATAACTACATATATTCCAAGAGAATATTTTGTATAAATATGGGTATTATGGAATATCCCATT
Source organism: Torreya grandis (assembly GCA_037957365.1). Taxonomy (NCBI): domain Eukaryota; kingdom Viridiplantae; phylum Streptophyta; class Pinopsida; order Cupressales; family Taxaceae; genus Torreya; species Torreya grandis. The sequence continues at coordinate 348,879 of JARHVA010008012.1, read as the reverse complement.
TATCTTTTTGTTGTTAGATAAATTATTCTACATTTTGAATAAGTTATCTACATTCTATAACCTGGGGAATGAAAAGAGATCAAAAATTTGCCTCTCTTGTATATGTTATCTTTGTGTATGCAAGGTTATTTATCAAATTTTTGGATGATTTTATTCTTATTTTAGTCACAAAATTTCATCTATGGTATTATTTTGTCCTTTTAAGAGATTGTTTGATTAACAATTAAGAATATTTTCCCTTATATGATAAATACCAAATATTACCTTTGGATTCATATTTACATGAGTGTTTGATTCAATAAATTTCAATATATATTTTTTATACTATGTTCATTCAAATAAATCATTAAAATACACTTTAAATATTTGGTGTAATCACCATTTCTAGTTTTACAAATTTCATTTCTAAAACTCTTTTCTCTCCATCAAACCCTAGTTTAGAAGCAAGATCACTAAGAAGTAGATTTTACATATGAAATGGTAGTTTATCAATTGACATGAATTTAGTGAAATGAATTAATCATTCTTAGAAGGTTCACCTCAATTTTCCAAGGTCCTACAGCTTTAAGGTGATCCCATTTTATCATTAGATTTATGCACACCATGCTACAACCCAGAGATGGGTGAAAAATCTATGTGATAACAATACTTTTAACTATTTTAAAACCCTATAAAATCATCATAAAAACCCTATCCATCAGATTTAAACTATTCTTGAGAATTTTCAAATATCATTTCTTCACCTTTATCTTCAATCAAGACAATCTCCCTGGTTTCTTCGCTGGCTTATATTTTTAACACTTTGATCATCTCTCTTCCACCTCTCATATTTTATTAATTCTTTATTATTTAAAAAATATTTATATAGGCCATTTTAATTTCATATTAATTCATACTCCTTGTCCAATTGGACTCCATTATTCTTCACATTTTTATACGCAATCTAAATCCTGTTTCACTTCCTCTATTTCCTTTTGCATGTTCATGTTCTTCTTTATTTCACTTTGCTTCTACCTTTAATCCTTATTTTTTTAATAATTTATATTATTTTATTATATATTTTACCTTTATCCATTCCATAATATGATATATCTAAAAAAAATCCTTACATGCAATATTTTTCACAAATGAATGAAAAACAAGATACTTACATTCACTTTCTTGAGCTTTTCTCCTTTCCTTCTTTGAGAAGTGCACTTATCTATCTTTGATGATATTAAATTTTGATGTCACTTTATCCTATAATATGGTCAAACATTAATTTTACACCACAAATTTATGCATTTTTATGCTTCCAAAGTCTTCTTTAATCAATATTCAATAAGAATTCATGCTTCCTTTAAAATCTTGTAAACCAAATCTGGGCCTGACTGACTCTAATTGAGAATATGAATGTTATTTATGACTTAAAATTTTTTATTAGTTATCTCCACTTGATAAGGACTGATAAATATTTCTCAATTAAGTTTTCTCTCAACTAACACATTAAATCTTATAAAGGAAATCTAACTCTTAATTTCTAGGCCTCCATTAGGCCTATTTACAAGTCCCTAACACAACTAAACTAGATTAAACCTTGAAAATAAATTGAATAGGATTTATTAATACTTATAATACCCTAAATATTCCTGTATTTTCTTCATTATTCATGAAATTTCAATAAAACTGAAGAAAACCCCATCACTAGTGCTATTTTAGGTCTCTGTTAAGCTTAGAAAAAACACAGTCACCTAAAAATTCATTCGTATAGTCCTAAAATTATTGAAAATTACAAAATATGTTAAATATTTTAAATCACCTTGTTTTTAAAAATTCCTCTGGTTAAAACTCTTTATATACATCTTTTCCTATTGAAACCCTAGTTCAGGGTTGATAGAGTCCAAAACAAGCTAAAGAGCCTTGAAGAATCATTATCTTGAGTTTAGATTCATTTAAATCCTTGAAAACAATTGTAAAATATTAATTAATCATCCCTATATCTTCTCCAATTATCATATTTACTAAACCAATTCCTTTATGTCACTAAAACTCCTTTGTCAACTGATTGTATAGACAAAATTGGGGTTTTGAGAGTGTTTAAGAATAGAGTGACAAAAAATTTCTTTATTCAATTTATAAGGTTTTTAAAAAAAAAATTTCATTGGTATGAGATCTTAAATTTTTTATATCAACTCTACATATTCTAATTTTGACACCATACAAAATAAAATACATAAATCAATCTCTTTTCTATCGACTGTCTATTGGAAAAGACTTTGACATACCTGCAACTCCTAGTATTTGATCTTTAATATGTTCAAAAATGAAAATACAAAAATAATATTTTTTCACAAACACTATAATAAACATATGAAATTATTTTAAGTCAAATTTTTTTAATTTCATTCATGAAATATGCACAAAAGTGTCTCAGACCTGCATTACTATTTTTAAACCTCAGTCTACACTTGGAATATCTCATTTTTACACATCCATGATTGACATTTTGAATATTATTTCCCATATCTTCCTTGGATGGTTTAATTATTATATGATTACCCAACTTATCATAAGTTTTTTTTAACTCTAAGATTCTCTAAACAACCTTTTATAAGCTTAGTGAGTGCCTTACTTGACTTCTCCTAGGTTGATCTTATCTCATTTAAGAGTATATACATGGAAGTTACACTTAAAAACATAGTTATTATTTTAAGAACACCTATCCTACAAAAAAAAACTAAGGATCACTCCCTAAGGATAATGATCCTTGACACACCATAAACTTTATCAAACAAGCCAAAAAACCAATTCAAAATTTGAATTTTGTTTTTTATAGGAAACTCTAAATTATGACTAATTGACCTCTAGAACACCTTTGAATTATGGTTTAAGATTTTTATTGAATAAATGAGAATATTAAACCCCTAAAAATTATAATAATTGGAATTTAACATTGAACCATGATGCACCTATATCAAACTACCCAACTTGAAAATTTACATGAGCTCTTGCTTATGAGTATTCATTGATGTTCCTGGACCTACGACTAGTTACTACATATACTAATAAGTTTTCTCCTCATCCTATTCAATGATATTATCTCTTATTTTATTATGACCTCTTGGATCCCATGGTATATTAGATGAATGTAGAACTGCTTGTATTTTTTTATATGGTGAATTATCTTTTTTTTTAGTGATATTCATCTTTGTACTTATCTCTAGGCTTATCATATTCAAATTATTTTTATTCTCCTTTACCATACCTACACATGAATCAAAAAATTTAAGAAAACAACTTATTTCTTTAAACTTTGAGGTCTATTTTTCTAAACTTTAATGACTTGTTTCTCCTTTAGTGCATAAACTTGCACATTTCCTAATTATTGTTCAACATTTCTAAAAAATTCTTTTTCCATGCTTACATCCTTATTTATGAAGTTAATCTTCTCCACATATTATTTACTATTTCCAATAGTATTATTACCAACTTTGAAGTCTTCATTGTTGTCCTTTAAGACAAATTCACTTTTTTCTTCCATCTACTACTCACTTAATAGTTTGTTGCTCATACTTCCATCCATGGAAATTTACTTTAACAAAATAAATTTCTCAATGAAATTTTAAAGATATACCATGCTTATTATGGAGGATAACTTGTTATAAAACTCAAGAAACAATTTAATCACATGTTTATTTGACAACATCTAAGTTTTTATAGATAAATAAACTTATTTATGAGTTGTAACAACTACCTTTTTCTGATCAAATGACATGTCACTTACCTCATCCCTCTAAGTTTGCTATAAAAAATAATTATCACCTTTAATTAGCACCTTATAATTTTTTTTTTTGGTTTCATCCTCATCTTTCAATGGTATAAGTGTATGTTTATTTCCCTCTTGGTATTTATCAAATTCTTATGTTGTCTGCACAATATCATTTACCTTGTCATTTACTTCATATTTTTATTTCTCATTAAGTACTAATTAATTATTATCAAATTAATCTTCATTTGATGATACCATGATATTCCTTTGCTCAATCTTATCGTTATCATCATAAGAGTCTTCTTTTTCACTTTGATTCTTATCATGAACTCTCTTTTCTTCTTGAAAAACTACTTTCTTATTCTTTTCATTCATATTTTCAAAGAAAAATATTATTGCCTTTCTATGAAAATATATAAATACATTACCTTATTTTAGTCTTCTTACTTCATCTCCCAATGGCTTATCATTTTGGAACTCTCTTCTCTAGTAACTTGATTTGATTAACATTTTAGTTTTGTTTTATTCAAATGCTAATTTGGTTTTGTCTTCACCTGGGATTTTTCTTCAGCCAAAATTTCCCTCTTTTTCCTTTCCCAAAACTGATCTAACTTCACTTTCTTCTTGATTTATTTTTGGAATAACATTTTCCATCATCTAACTCACTTTATTCTCTTTCCAACTATTTTCCTCCATGAGGAATACACTCTTATTTTCTCACTTGCTTCCCCAAAATCTCTTGCACATTCTCTAAGTGACTATGAGGCACTTCTTACACTTGTACCTATATACCTATGTCAATGACACTCTTTTCATATTCCATCCTACATTAAAGGGATTTATTAGTCTCTCCAAGGATATTAACATCCTTTCTATCTTCCAACTTATTTATGTCCTTCTCAAGAACTTTCCAAACCTATTTTGGGACTTCCACCATCCCCTTAAGCTTGTCATCTTGAATTTATTCATGTCCCTTTGGGATATTTTGCTTAAGTTATCTACTCATCTGTATGGATTTATTTTGCATGCCATCTTGTTTCTTGGACAAGTCCTTTACTATCTCTTTCTTTTGTACTTAGTGCCCTCTTTCACTATATTACCTTTCTTCATTTTTTTAATTCTTTTCACCTAGATTCTTATCTATCCATAAATTATTTTACAACTTATTATATGGATTTATCATTAATTTTAATACATACCTACCCATACTTATTTATATGTGTACATGTGTTTTGAAATCTCCTTTGTTTTCTAGTACTTACCTTGTATCTTGCTTATAATAGTTTTTAAGACTCTTCACACCTTATCCATCTCTCTTGATTGCTTCATGGCTATGGTTCCAATTCTATTATATATATTTTATAATTATATGCATCTAATTATTAAATGTCTAATTTTCATGATCAATAAATGATCTTCTTCGCTGACTTATGGCTTTAGGTTCTTCATTATGCATTTTATTCTCAATGCTTAGACATAGTTATTTCACTTAAACTAGAAAATACCATCTATTGCCTTTGGACTCTTCTCATGTTATTTTTTTTACATGATTTAATTATACCTTATTTGGAATCAATAACTTAAATTTATTTAAGTCCACATGGTCTTTTCTATCTTAAAGGTTTTAAACTAAACTTTATTTTCTCTATCTGGTACACCTAAAATCATATTGTTATCATCAAAATATGCACCCTCGAGGAGGTTTTTCAAGCATCCTCAATTAAGTGATAGAATGGAGACAATAGTAGGTTGTGTATAGATAGGGATAGATCCCTTGGTGATATCAACCTAAAAACTACTACTAGACCTATTGCTTGCAAGGGAAAAGTGTAAGAGAACTGAAAGTAAACTAAATGAGGGAAGTGATACACCAAATTAACATGATCAACTTAACCATAATACACTAGGAACATGAATCAAACATGAATATGTTCATACTAATCAATAAAAACCTTAAATCATGAGTGTTTCAACATGGAGGTCACAAATAATGTGTTGAATAGAAGGGAAAATCAAAAGGTCTAAGAAATACACTAATGACTGAAATCCACTTCTAAACTATGCAAATATATTTAAACTCACTAGGTGACCTAAAAGAAGATGATACATTTAAAAATAGGTAGGAGAGGATAAATGAGAGAGAGTGAAAACACTACTAGCAACATTCATCAATAATCACACAAGCACACTGATTGTAAACATTTGAGAAGGTAATAATAATCTTTATTCAACATTCAAAGGCATAATACAAGTATTTAGTTGAGTAGGGATTCACCATACTCAACCAAAGGATCCATAATAAGTCATTAAAGGTATAATATATATGAGAAATGAAGGAGAGAAAAGAGAGGCATAGGAGTAACTCCACTGTCAAGTGTCACTTCATGCAAGTATGTTACAATCCAATAAAAGAGTCTTAAAATAGTTTTATATTCTCTTTGGCATGTGATACTTGATGATGAGATTATAGAGGAGTGGTGTAGAAGATACTCATAAAATTCTTGGATAACTCATCAAACTCATTATAAACTTCCCTCATTAACACTTGGTTATGTTTTTTTTCTTCAATTGATACCTCACTGTGATAGATATTCTTCTTCATTATCCATATAAGCTTGATAGTCCATAATGTCTGATTTGCTTGGTATTAGACATTAGAATAGAAATAAGACCTACATGAGAACTTTATAAAAGGTGTAGGAGCCTATATCAGACCATAAAAACCATATTATGATATGTCTCATAGCTTTTAATTGGCCTAACCATGCTTCTTTATCTCTCTTAGGTGACCATATTACCCTTTCATAAACACCTCTACATTGTCTTTGAGAAATGGGCATGTAGGAAAATTTTTAGAAGAAATAGAGTGGATCTTGGGGTTTGATAAGGTATAATAACTTCTAAACCAATCTCCCCAATGGTTTTCATCTATTCATGTACTCAAAAACCCTATTTTAAGCATAAAACCCTATAGCAATATAACATTAAATGCATTTGTACTAGTGAAGATACAAAAAAATTGCATGGTGAGTACCTTTTTCAAGTTAATAAAGATGTTTAGGTGTTTTTTAGGTCAATAAAATGCATTTTGATCCATATATCTAACTTTACTTCTAATTAAGCTCTTATTAGGGTTTAAGCAAGGTTTAAGGGTTCTTTTGTTCTTAATGATGAGTCATAAAGGTATGGGAATTAAACTTATAAAAAATAAAAATAAAATTAATTACGTAGACCTATTAAACATAAATAAACTCCATTGGCTCCCATTCACGTTTATTTTTGACTTTTGAGGAGGAGAAGATGATCATTTTTGACTGTCAGGCCTACTTAAGAGCTTGAGAAGGATTATCTCACATATTAAGGTGTAACAGTGATTAGTTTTGGATATAAATTCATCCTTGGGATATGTGAAAACTTTCAATATATTTTAAAATGTAATTTTTATCTGTCCCATCCCTCAAACCCACTATAATCTATCTTTATCCATATGTAAGGGTTTGTACACAATTATGCTCAATTGACCCTAATAGGGATTTCCCCATGCCCTATTTATTTCATAGTGTTTATATAATTAATGGAGTTTTTAAAAAACCTATTAATCATAATTTTTTACTAATAAATTGACAAAACACTAAAAAACATGTAAGTTTCTTCATATTTCACACACATAGGCATGTGTATGCTCATTTAGTCCTTTTAGGCCTAAATAACCCTCTTGAGCCTTTCAATATTTTAAATCACCTTATAAATAAATGGTAATATTATTATAATTTAATATTAAAATTATTATAAATATTTAATTCTCATTAACTTCATGTTTTCATATAGTGATCAACACACTTTCCTCAACTCACCCAAAACCTACTTGTAGTTGCTAACTAGGTTTGCGTGATTGAAAGTATGAGTGCCATGTTTCTCATTAGAACATTAGTGTATTTTTAATTATGTTAACATGTTTAAAATAATATTATTTAACCTTTTAATATTTTTAAATCCTTTCTTCTCATCATCTACAACCCTTTTTGATGGGTTCTCTTATGACAGATCTGTAGGTAGTGTTTTAGGTCTGTCTTGATTGTAGTGTGAGCGTTGTCTCATTTTGATGGGTTTTACATCATTTAAACGTATTAAAATATATAAATATACTTAATTATAATATTTCATAACTAAAATAACCTATGTGTCTCCTTCTAATACACAAATTCATCTTCATATGGGTAGGCTTGTATGTGTTGGTTAGGGTTGGCTAACTGCAAATATGCCAAAATTGAATTTCATAGGACAAACCAACCTATTTGATGTATATTATCATTTAAAAAATATCATTAAAATATTATTTTAAATAATAAATTCTCCCAAAACTTCAATCATCCATCGCCAATCATGATTTTTGACCCCAATGTGTGTTACAGGCCTATAGGTGGCCATTTGGGCAAAATCTTAATTTTTCCTTGTGTGCTCTTCTTTGAGATAAGATGAATAATGTTAAAGAATATATGAGTTATTTAATTATTTTTATGTATTTTATCCCTTAAATTGTGTTCAAATAACTTTAAAAACCAATTTAGAGTTTTCATAGTCTTCTTCTTAGCTTGTACAATCGTTTTGACTTACACATTCCCTTTAGATGCAACATGAACTATGAAATTGAAATTTCATGAAATTTCATGAGTGTTAAAGAGTTTAAAAATTTTTTATAATAGGTTGGGTCAGTATATTTTGCATTAAATATGTTTGGGATCCTTCTTAAACTAGCATTTGATGGCAATAGTGACCTACAAGTCTATAAACTTATAGGTTCACTACCTTTATTCAAATATGGATTGAAAGGAAACTCCTAGATATTTTAATCCAAGACTAACACCCATGAAAATGGACTTAAAATATATTTTATTATGATACTTCCTATTAAATATTCTTTATTCATGAAATCACACCGTTGTTTATCTAGATTTCTTCATCGTGTCTATAAATACACACAGTCCAAATGTATATGCAAAAATCCTTATATTTATTGAAGATAATGATTACAAAGGTGATTAAATATTATTAATAGGTATTAATTTGATTTAATAAACTATTTAAATTTTCATTTTAACACAATAATGCATTCAAAACACTTCATATATCCTATAATTTGACTGTCTTGAGCCAACTAGCAAAATGAGACTATTTGACCCTACACCAAACATGAACATGAATAAAAATGAAAGGAAATGATATTTAAGAGCTTAAGAAGTGTTTAAAAGACATTTAACAATCATTCTCATAAATTCATCTAACTTTAGAACTCTACACTTGAAGAAAACTGATCTTGGTGGGACTTTGGGTTATTTTGATGTTCCTTAACTTCTTAACAATTATTCATAGAGTTAAGATGATTAATAAGATAAAAAATTAAATAAATTATAAGGGAATTATGGTCCCATTATATGTCCAATATTTTTTACTCCAAATCTCTCTCTCCTCTAAGTACCAAGTGAAAACATGTTGTTTGTCTTGAGCTACCAAGAAGACTGATAGATAAATGCAGTAGTTTTTTTCATTGTTTGGCTTTACACCTCTAATTTTTATATGGATTTGTGTCTAATAATTAAATCAGGTAACTTATATGATTTTTCACCTTGTAAACCATCAAAAACCCTCTATAAAATACCATTAAAATCATGCTTTTCTCAAGATTCTAACTATTCTACCCATAAGAACTATTAGAGATGATGAACTAGGTGAATTCTAATTTTGTGAAAACTTGTATGGATGTGGAAGAGTATCATAATTACTTACACCCTTATTTTTATTTATCTCTCTCAAAAACTCTTCATTTGTGTGTTGGAAAATGATACATGGCAGTTACAAAGAGAAGTCAAATGTTAAAAATTAGCTATATAGGACATTTGGAGGATTTGTATAGTTAGGTACAACATGATGCCATCATATAAGTGTTAGATGAATCAAAAAAACCCTTTTATAAAGACTAAAAGTTTATATTTTGTTCTTTTCTAGTCAATATCATTCCAACATTGAAATGTATAATAAGACTAAAGTAATAAAATACCTTAATATTATGAAAATTACCTTAAACTCTCCAAATTTTCCTAAAAACAATGTGATCAAATCAATAGCTTGGTTTTTTAACCATTTTGATGAGATTTAGGCCACGATTATTTTAGAAGGGTCACCACCTTGTCTTCTTGAGCATCATTCTTCCTTGACTTGATCTTTCACTTAACTTAACTTTGTTAAACTTACCTTAAATAATGCTAAACACAAAATGAAGACCATAAATAATGACCATTTGATGATAAAACAAGATGAATTGAATCATCTACCAACTAGATCATCCTAAATTCTCTTGTAAGACACTAAAGAATACACATTACCTATCATCCTAAATCATTAATGATTAACACAAGAGCTTCCTAATGGTTATCAATAAATTTAAGATCAAGTGTATCAAAGTTTTCAATTATCATCATTCATGGTAGACAAATTTTGGCTACAGTAACTTCTTAGAATTGCATGACTTTTATGCACCTTAGATTAGTTGCATATTACATCCATTAGGCTATGGAGTCATCTCAAATCAACATAAAACATGACTTAACCTTGATACTTGACTTCAAACCGATTGAAACAACTAAAATAGTTGATTCCCTTCACCAACATAATAAGATAAAAATCAAGCACACCAAAGCAAGACACACACAATAAACAACAAGACAAAAAATTATGCCATAAAGCACTTAGAGGAAAGACAAGAAAAGAAACTACTATGTATAACTAACCTTTCTGAACTGATCCTCCCAGATCAAAAGAAAAACTCCTTGAGTCACCTTCATGTGATGAACTAAAATTTTATAAAATATATGGATCAAGATTTGTTCTTGCTTATCCAATGCCTTTATTGGCCACAACCTTCTTGGTATTAACCTCAAATGGATCTATAATAGAAAACTGTATCCAACAAAGACAAATTCATCTTGATCTTCAATTCTTACCTCAGATTATTTTCCATCTTTGGTAATGTGAGAGACCTACAAAGTGGGTATGGTTTGATTCATAAAGGAAGTGACATTTTCATCTTCATCTTCTATTATCTCTTCAAATTCTATCTCTTACTCACCTTGAACAAAATCATATTCATCATATTTTACTACATCATGAGCTTAAACTTCTTGGTGATGGATTATAAGACTTCTTGGCTTGATGGGAGCTTTGAACTTATCATCAACAACTTATTATTGTTCTTCTTAAGATGCTAAGACACCAAGATATTCAAATTAATTGAACATGTCCAAGTAGGATGCCACATTTCCTCAAGACCTCCTTGAACTTGTTTATGAGACTTAACAAGATCATTAACCATGGTTTTATCTTAAATAGCCTTCTCATGCATGCATTCATTATGCTCATTATCCAAGACAACAATCTTAGCACTCTCCTCATGGGATGTAGATTCACTATCCATACTAGAGAAAAATGTTTCTATCTCTTTCCAAAGGGAAACTTTTTCTTGGTCACTTGAAAGAATTCCAAGTTTAATTCAAATCTTACCATTATCTTGAGGGATAATATGCTAGTAAAATGCTTCAAATACTTGAATAGACTCATGACATGGCTGTAAGTTATCTTCTATAAGTTTTATCTTTTTCCCATGAGGTTCAACAAGGTTGGTAGCTAATGTATCTTTAAGAAGATTTACCTCATGTTTAGCTACAACCTACTCAACTGATGCATAGTCACATTTCTCTTCACTCAAACTCAATCCATGAGAACTAGACTAGTCTTATTTTTCCTTCATAAATAATGGAATCTCATCTTCTCATTCAAAATTTAATTCATCATGTTTCTCTTGTGACAAACCTAATTTATCTTCTTTTAGAGGGATACCAACTTCATGTTGGAGTTCACCTTCATGTTCTATAGGGATCACATATTTTCCAAACAAATCCATTTATTTTATGAAACTATGGTACAACTAATGCGATGCCTAATAAAGATCTTCTTCCTCACTATTTTCAATACAATTACTTTGACAAGAGGTTATTATCATGTTACCTTATATTCTTCCATCAAGACCATCTTTTTCATCATCATTGAAGAATGATTTGTTTCCTTATTAACAAATAGTAATTCTAAGAAATATTTCCTCATCATATACACTAGACACACTCTCTTCATAACCTTCTTAAGATTTACTTACAACTGATTGATTTTACTTTTCAAGGACTACCACCTCATCACCTCATTTTGACAAGTTATCCTTCACTTCTAAATGTCCATATTCTACCTTCAATGAAATTGGTTATCTTTAAAAAATGGAGGGGGTAGGAGGGAAAGAGACTTCATTAGATTGATTAAAACTTGGTAGAGTGTACTTTCTACTTAGGATTTTGGGAGTAATAGGTTGATTATGATGTTCTTGAAGGGATGGTAAAGAGAATTAAAATGAGGGTGTTGTATTCTTCTCTTTCCACTCTTTATTTTATCTATCAGACTTTGAGGTGTCTTGGATTTCATCGATGGATGCAACTTGAAGTGTATGTGAAGATATTGAATAACTTGAGATATCTCTTGAATTGACTTCCATAAACTTCTCCTTTTTTTTATTTTGGATATCCATGAGAGAAGGTTATTTCTCAAGAGTAGGCATGACATGATTAGTGGTCCTAGCCCAAAAAGGTCTCCATGATGGAATCGTATTAGGATCTTGAGTAAGAGTGAGTGAATATTGCATATGCATAGGCCTTTCTTGATGACATATTATAACTTATGTTGTGTTTGGAGAAAAATAAGGTTGATGTGAAGTAGAAAGAGGCACACAAGAATGAATGTGTTGTAATTACTTCCTCTCTTCAAGTATTAGTCTATCTTATAGACATTGAATTAGATATCGTATCTCCATCACATCATGTATTGGTGTATACTAATTTTATCTTGTAATGGCTGCCGACTTATTCTTGACCAATTGTAAGAAAATTATTTATTTTTAAATGATCTCAGTCTTATTGGAAGGGATAGGGACACTTGGGCCAATATACTTTTATCTATCAATCTCCCTCATTTGCATTTCATGTTTCAATAGAATTTATTTTAAGGATTGAGTAGGATTATCATAACTTTGATAAGGTTGTATAGAGGGATACATAGGCTACCAAAGAGACTAAGTTAGATTGGAAAAGAACATATAAGGTTGATGATAAAATTGGTGAGGTTGACATTTTTCTATTTGAGATCCACTTGGGGTGAATCCATGAATTCCATCAACCTGATATGGAGAATATGAAGGCATAGAGTACGCATCTTGACCAAAATAATGACTAGAATACATACCAATTTTTTGCTTTTTTGACACTTGAGATGCTTAAAATAGCTAAGAATCACTTGGATTCATCATTGATGCTTGTGTTCATGCATCTAAAGTAGGGTAAATTTTAATGAACCATATATAAATTAACTTGGGTTTTTTTGATGAATCTCTAAGTATGCATTTTTTTAGTTTGGTGAAATCTAACATTTGGTGTTAAGGTGAGAAACAAAATGGATAGGTGAATAATAATGGGGTGTAAAAACTAGATGGGTGTGTGACTATAAGAAAAAACTCCAAATGGAATACACCTTATTTTTCTAAGGATCACACCTCTTCTCTACTAAATAATAGAGTTGATGGCAAACAATAATATTATCAAATGACAGCTATGCTACCATCTAACAGTAATATTTTCAAATAATATAAATGTTGTCATTTAATAGTATAATAATGAACAATATTAATGTTTTCACTTGATATAAATGGTTTCATTTAATATCAAGGTTATTATTTTACAAAAATGTTGTCTAATAGTGCCATTATTGTCATTTGACAAGATTGTTATCAAATGAAAGTAATACTATCACTCGAGACAATGTTATCATTGGAAATCATTACTATCAAATGATAGAGATTGATGTTAAAAAAATATCATTGATATCATTTGATAATGTTTCAACCATTTGGTAACATTACTATCAAGAGACAACATTACTTTTATTTAGAATCATTACTATCTTTTGACATCATTGCTATCATTCAATAAATTTGGTATCACTTGGAAACATACTATCATTTGACACCATCACCTAATACTTCATCCATTTTTTCTACTGAAAGTTTCCATTAATGAGTATATGAGCATATTTTTGTTTACATATAATGGATAATAATCTCATTTTGACTTTTGAAGGGGTGGAGAACTATATTTATATGTATGAAATTTATTTTAAATAGTAGGTGAACTAACTTAGAGAATTTATTTACACTGATAATTTAGGTGAATCTATGTTATTCACCACCCCTTAAAATATCTAAATGCCAATTTTTAAAACTCAAATATTCATGAATTAACAAAGAAAATCCACTAAAACTTACCCTACTCTAAAGGTTGATGTGTTGAAGAATAACATCAAAAACTCTTCAATGGGATGAAATCCTTCTCCCACTAGGCATGCTATAACTATTATCATCAAAATTTCCACCATTTAGAAGTTTTTTCAAGCCTTCTCACTTAAGTGATAGCATGGAGATAACTCTAAGCTATGGGTGGCCTAATTAGTGAGGTGAATCTATAGATATGGATATCTCCCTTGATGTTATCAACATGAAAATTATTAATAGACATATTAATTTTGAGGGAAAAGGGTAAGATAACTAAAAGTAAACTAAACCAAGGAGGTGATGCATAAATTAACACCATCCACTTGACCATATTACACTAGGAACATGAATTAGGCCTGAATCTGATCACACTACTCAACAAGGACCTTCAAGCATGAGTGATTCAACATGGAGGTCATAGATAATGTGTTAACTATAAGGGATAATAAATAGGTATAAGAAAGATAATAATCATTGAAATCCACTTATAAACTATGCAAAACTATTTAAACTCACCATGTGACCTACAAGAAGACAATCCATTTACAAAGAGGTAGGAAAGGACAAATAAGAGAGAGTGAAATCACTACTACTAGCACTCATCAACAATCACACAAGCACACTGATTTAAAGCATTTATGAAGGTAAAAAACAACTTCATTCAACATCCAAAGGCATTATATAAGTGTTTAGTTGAGCATGGATTTTCCATACTCAGCTAAAGGATCCATAACAAGTAATTCAAGGTAACATATATAGGATAAATGGAGTGAGAGAAAAGAGGTGTTGGATTAATTCCAATGGAAAGTGTCACTTCATCCAAGTTAGTTACAATACAATAATATAGTCCTAGAGTAGTTTTATCCATCTATTTGGCATGTATTGCTTGATTGATGATGAACTAATAAAAGATTGACATGGAAGAGAATCATAAAATTATTGAATAAATCATAAAACCCATTGGAAACTACCCTTATTTTCACTTTTTTATGTTCTATTTTCTTCAATTGACACCTTTCTTCACACCTCACCATGGTAAAGATTCTTCTTCATTAGCCATATAGGCTAGTTAGTCTATTAAGTATGATTTACTTGGTATTCACCATTGGAATGGAAATAAGATCCCCATGTGAACTTGATACAAGGTGTAGGATCATATATTAGACACTAAAAACCATAATATGGTATGTACCATAGCTTCAAATTGGTCTAACCATGCTTCTTTATCTCTCTTAGGTGACCATATCACCCTTTCATACACACCTCTGTAATGCCTTTGTGAAATTGACATATAGGAGTAATTTCAAAATAAAGGGAGTGAATTTTGAGGTATAATAAGGTATATTACCTTCCAAAACAACCTACCCAATGGTTTTCACCTATTCATATAATCAAAAATGTTGTTTTAAGTCGAAATCCTTACAAAAGTATAACATTAAATGCATTTATACAAGTGAATTTATAGAAAAATTACATGGTGAGGACCCTATTTTATTAAATAATGTTTTTTAGGTGTTTTTTTTCAATTCAATTCATTTGGATCCATATATCTAAATTTCCTTCCAATTGAGCTCTTACTAGGGTTTAAATAGGGTTTAGGGGTGATTTTGTTATTAGTGATGATTCATAAAGGTTCATCTTGTAAAATAAGAAAACATTACACAAATTTGAAGTGAATAGACCTATTAAACATCATTTAACTCCATTTTATCCCATGCTCATTGACCATTGACTTATGAGTAGGAGAAGATGACCATTTTTGACTATCAGTGTTGCTTAAGAGCTTGAGAAGGGTGATCTTACATACCAAGGTGTAAAAGTGATTAGTTATGGATTTAAATTCCACATTCAAGTATGTGAAACCTTTTACGATATTTTATAATTTTATTTTTCTCAATTCCATCCATCAAACCTACTATAATCTATCTTTATCCCAATGTAAGGTTTTGTACATAGTTATGCTCAATTGATGCTAATAGGCCTTCTCTCATGCTCTCTTTCTTTCCTAGTGCTTAAAAAATTAATAGAGTTGTTAAAAAATTTATCACTCAAATATTTTTAATATTTAATTTACTAAACACTCAAAAACATGCAAGTTTATTCATATTTCACACACAAAGGCTTGTGTATGCTCATTTAGGCCTTTTAGGCCTAAATAGCCCTCTTGAGCCTTTCACTATTTTAAATTATCTTGTAACTAAATGGAAACATTGTGAATTTTTAGGATTAAAATTAATATAAATATTTAATTCTAATTCACCTCATGGTTTCAAACAATGATCAACACACTTTCTTAACTCACTTAAAACATGCCTGTAGGTGCTAACTAGGTTTGTCTGACTGCAAGTATGAGTATCATATTTATCATTAGAAATCTGGTGTATTTTGAATTATGTTAACATGTTGAAAATAATATTATTTACCATTTTTATACTTTTCAATCCTTTATTCTTATCATCTACATCCCTTTTTTATGGCTTCTCTTATGACAGACATGTAGGTAGTGTTTTAGGTCTATCTTGACTGTAGTGTGAGTGTTGGCCCTTTTTTATTTTACCTCATTTAAAAATATTAAAATATTACAATATATACCATTTTAATATTTAAAAACTCAAATTACCTCTTATTTTCCATCCAACACCCAACATGCATCTTTATATGGGCAGTTTTGTAGGAGTTGGTTAGGGCTAACTAACTACAAATATGCCAAAATTGAATATCATAGGATAAACCAGCCTATTTTATGTATTTTAGAATTTAAAACATCTTAATAAAATATTATTTTACTTCCTCCATCTTAAAAATCCTTAAATCATCAATCACCAATCATGATTTTTGACCCGACTACCTGCTACAAGCCTATAAGTCACCATTTGGACAAAATCTTGATTCTTCCTTGTGTGGCCTTATTTGAGATCAAATGAACAATGGTGAAGGTATATTTTAGGATAGGCTATTATTTTTTAGGTATATTCTCCCTTAATTTTTTCTCAAATCACTTTCAACACCCATTTATAGTTTTCACTGTCTTCTTAGCTTGCATAGTCATTTTGACTTACATAGTCCCTTTGGATGCAATATGAGCTAGGACATTGATATTTCATGAGTGTTAAAGATTTTATAACATTTTATTAATATTTGAGGGAAATATATTTTACATTAAATAGGTTTTTAATCCTTCCTAAACTAACATTTGATGCCAATAGTGACTTACAGGTTTGCAGACTTATAGGTTCACTACTTTTATTTGAACCTGGATTGAAAAAATATTCCTAGATATTTGAATTAAAAGATTTAAATCCATGGGAATGGAATAAAAAAACATTTAAAAATTATAATTTCATATTCAAGAGTCTTTATTCATGAAATCACACCCCTATTTATCAAGATTTCTTCACCATGTCTATAAATACACATAGTCTATGTGTATATGAAAAAATCCATATCTTTCTTGAATATCATGATTATAATAGTGATAAAATATGATTTAAATGTATTTAAATTATTACATAAACTATTTAACATCTCATTTCAACACAATAATGTATTTAAAACACTTCATAGATACTGTAATTTGACTGTTTTGGGCCAACTAGCAAAACAAGACTATTTGACCATACACCAAACATGAATAAGAATAAAAATGAAAGGGAATGATATTTTATATATTTAATGTTTAAAATAACATTAAAAAGAATTATAATACATTAATCTAACTTTATAACTCTGCACTTGAAGAAAACTGACCCTGGTGGGGTTTTAAGTTCTTTTTATTCTCCTTAACTTCTTAATGATTATTCATAGAGTTAAGGAGATTAACCAAAACAAAAATTCCAAAAAGTGGAATGGAATTATGGTCACATTATATGGCCAATATTTTTGACTCCAAATATCTCTCTCCTCCAAGTACCAAGTGAAAACTTGTTACTTATCTTGAGCTATTAGGCAGACTGATGGAGAAATGGAGTGGGTTTTTGCATTGTTTGGCCCTACACCTCCAATTTTTTCATTGATTTGGGTTTTATAATACCATGGGGACCATTTAAGTAGTTTTAACCTTTTCAACCATCATAAATCCTCTACAAAAGACCACCAAAAGTGTGCTTTTCTCAAGATTCTAATTGTCATGCCCTTTGAAATTGCTAGAGATGATAAACCAGGTGAGTTTTAATCTTCTCCTATCCTATAAAAATGTGAAAGAGAGTGAAAAAATACCCAAAACACTTATTTTCCTATAAATATCTCAAAAAATCTTCATTTGTGCATTAAAAATGATAAATGGGAGTTACAAAGAGAAGTCCAACATTAGAAATCAATTATATAAGACATTTAGAGGATGTGTATGGTTATGTACAACATGATGTTGTCATATAGGTGTTAGATGACTTAAAACATCCATTTTACTAAGATAAAGCCTTTACATTTGTTTTTTATTGGTAAGTATCATTTCAACAATGAAATGTATAATAAGACTAAAGTAATAAAATAACTTTATCTTCTCAAAAATTACCTTAAACTCTTCAAATTTCCATAAAAATAATGTGATCAACTTACTAGCTTGGCTTATTTAACCAGTTTGACTAGATTTAGGCTATGGTTATCTTGGAAGGGTCACCACCTTGTCTCCTTGAGCATCATTATTCCTTGACTTAATCTCTCACTTACCTTAACTTTGTCAAACATACCTTAAACAATGCTAAAAACAAAATGAATACCA
>JARHVA010008012.1:190000-325000 GCA_037957365.1 Torreya grandis | reverse complement strand
TCTTTTACCATATATTTCTTTTGTACTTGCAATCCTCTTTCACTATTTTGCCTTTCTTTATTGATTTTATTCTTTTCACCTAGATTATTATCAATCCATACTTTATTTTCCAATTTATTACATGGATTTATCTTGAATTTTGGCACATACCTACCCATACTTGTTTATATATGTACATGTCTTTTATAATCTCCCATGTTTTCTATAATTTGCCTTGTATCTTCCTTATAATAGTTTTGAATACTCTTAAGATATTATCCATTTCTCTTGATTAATTCATGGATATTACCTCTTGTACTATGTATCTTTTCTCATGTTATGCATTTAATTATTGTATGTCTCCTTTTCATGATCAACAAATGATCTTCTTGGCTCACTTATGGTTCTAGGTATTTTACTATGCATTATCTTCTCAATGCTTAGATGTAGTTATTTCAATTGAAATATAAACACACAATCTATTCCATTTAGAATATTTTCATGTTCCTATTTTTACTTTATTGACATATATCTTATTTAGAATCAACAACTTCCTTTATTTGATTCTTCATCATTTTGTCTTCCATGGCCTTTTCTAGCTTAGAGGTTTTAAACTAAACATTCTTTTCTCCAATTGGTACACCTAAAATCATACACTTAAAAAAATGGTTAGAATTACAATTTTAATGCCATATTTCCCCTCCAATATTTTAATGTATTGTCTTATTCCTTGGTATCCTTGTAAACACCTATTTCTTCATGGGCAATTTTTATTTTTCAACTAGAAAATCTTGTCTTATTTGAATTCTCATACATTGATCTTATCTCATTCAATATTATATACATGAACGTAACATTTACAAACATAATTATTATTCTAAGAACACATATAATACACGCATAAACCCCCAGTATCACTCCCCAAGTATCATGATCCTTAACACACCATAAACTTGCTCAAATAAGTAAAAAAAGCAATTCAAATTTTGAAATTTTCTTTTGGTAGGAAACTCTAAACGATGAGTAATTTAACTCTAAAACACCATTGAAGCATGGTTTAAGCTTATTATTAACTTAATGATATAATTAAATCCACCGAACACCTCTAAAAATTGGAACTATACTTTGAATAAGGATGCACTTGCAACACATGACACCAACTTTCCTAATTTTTTTAACTTCCCACATTTGGCAAGTTCAAACTTAAGGGTGATCCTAGGGAGCACCTTAAAGACTTATATATGGCATATTCTGATGCAAGTAAATTTTGAGACTCTTTCCAAAAATTCTAGGGGGAAGCCCTATAATTGATCTCAACTCTTCCAAATAGATCAATCTTCACCTTTAAAGACCTATATAAAAATATTATTCATAATTTTTCATAAAATGTTAAAAAGGAATTGA
This sequence comes from Torreya grandis, assembly GCA_037957365.1. Classification (NCBI taxonomy): domain Eukaryota; kingdom Viridiplantae; phylum Streptophyta; class Pinopsida; order Cupressales; family Taxaceae; genus Torreya; species Torreya grandis. The sequence goes on along the minus strand of JARHVA010008012.1, from coordinate 323,617 downwards.
TAACACTTAACCTGTCTAACACTAAACAACATAATGGTGAAAGCTTTTCCTCTTTATTAAAAAGATGGTAGTCATTGACAAGCTATTTTCTATGGTCTTTTCATGAAATAAAGATTATTTATAATTTTATAAATAATATTAACTCAAAATTGGGTCATCACTTGTGACTTATTTTTCCAATTTCATTTGATGAAATAATTGAAAAGGGAGTTAATATCATAATAATTTTAATTAATATAGGTGTTATCAAAATATTCAAACTTGAAAACAATTCTTTAACCCAAATCGACAAGCCTAAGTTTTTTTCCAAGAATAAAAATGTTGTGGGTGATGGTATAATCGATGTCAAACACATACAAAACCCACCTAAATAATAAAAATTTAAAACACAACCCATCAAAAACTTTACCATCCCCTATAGTCAACAAAGATAAGAAAATTGAAAATGTAAGTTCACCCATTTGGGAAAATCTTATGAATCAATGCTTTGAAAGTCTACCCATTCAAACATGATAATTTTTCTCAACACCAAACCCTTTGAAGATAATGTTCCCAAACCTAACTAGTATAAGGAAGATGAATATTATGAGTATCATAGGATTAAGGGACACTCAACTAGTACATGTATGACTCTAAAACACCATGTATAAGATCTCAAATATCATGGGTACATAACTATAAAAATTTAATTATCAACCATTTATAATAACCAAAATTTTGGAATATACAAAGATCCATTCCAAAAACATAAGGATAGGGTAGGAAAAAACAAGATCCATCCCAAGAAAGTAATGTAAACCAAGCCAATCACCCTTTTGACTCCATAGTTAATTATATTGATTACATGAACAATCATGTCTCTATCATCAATTTACATCCCAATATTGCACCATTACCATAAGGCACGTAAAAGTTACCATCCCTAGTGCTTCCTCATCTAATGTTAAGAATAAGTACAATATTATAGACCATATTGAGAATACATCCACTAACATATCCATTTTAGAGCTTCTCAAAACTTCCATTGTATATACATATATCCTATATAAAGTCCTTCAAGAGTAATGAGTCAAACAAGACATCAATCCATCTAGTTTTTAGGTGGTAGTTGGAAATATATCCACTAACAATCAATTTACATTTTAACTTTCTAATGTCTCTTTGATGGGATGTATCCATAATCTACTTTTTTATATATAAGTTATTATCTCTAAACATAAATTTAAAAGGGTGTTTATAGATAATGGAATGAATTTAAACTTATGTAAATTAAGATTAATTAAACACTTAGGGTATCCTAAAACAAAATTATAATCATATATAATTACAATTAAAGCATATAACAATAATGAGTTTGAGTCTATGGTTACCATAAACCTTTTCTTGATGGTTGGGTCTATAATTTAAGAAACAATAGTCCATGTGCTTGACCTATATTTAACTCATAATTTTCTTCTTGAGCATCCATGGATTCATTAAATGAAATCCATACCCTCTAATTTGAACCAATGCTTGAAATTTTCTCATGATGGCATGGAAGTAACTATCTTAGGTGATCCTTAACTCTTTTAATACTACAGATTATTGGAAGTTCATTACCAAAAATCAAATTATATCCCTGTTACTGAAGACATTTATTATTTTTGAGGAATCACTTAATATCAAAAAATACATCCCTCTTGATACTTTATTTCAATCACATCCCCTTGGTGGTTGGTTGAATATGCCATCCACATCCACTTCCATAGACATGCCATCTATAAGCCATGATTCCAATCAACCATCCACTTATAAAGGCACACCATCTCCTCCATCCCATTTAAAAATTATTGATAAAGGCATGGGGGAGTATGAAATTAGAGATGTTAATTATGAAAGTATAATTCACATGTATCCTAATAATCATGATATGACCCATTATCAAAATAAAACTCAAGTGGTTCACAAATTTGGAAAATTATAATTTTTAAAATATGGTCTTCTTTTTTATGAAAAAAATAAAGTTTTGAATCCATCTTGGATTTATTTAGATGAATTAGCTACTTGTTTCCCTAATAAAAAATATCCCATAGCCAAATCCATTATGTAAAATAATTAAATATAAGGGAAAAGGGGCTTGGCATTCATGAAAAAGGATCGATATAACCTATCATGACTAAATCCAATGAAGCTTACCATGGTATAGAATGTAAACACCTTAATTTTTCAAATTGACTCTTCTAGTGAGTCTGCGGAAGACTCTTCAGACACAAAAATAGGTTTTATATATGGTTTCTTTTAAGACTTATCTCAACAAATCTATTCCATGTAAATTCACTTTTGACACTCAACCTCACATAACTAAATCTAATCTAGTTTGACCAAAAACCAACACCTACACTTTATCATATTCAAAATGATGAAGCAATTTGTGAATTCTTGAACATAATAGATCATATTTTGACATGCAATCATAAGAAAAGGTTTTCAATCTATTTTGATGATTTTGTGTATTTTGGGGAACTATTATCACATAAACACATTATTACCATAACATCACATGAATATGATCTAGAGGAGGATCTTAAACTTCCTCCACCCCCCTTAAAATATCAAGAAGAATCAACTTTCTTACTTAAAGATACCATTATATTTAATATTAAGATAAAGGAAGATAAAAAAATAGTCAATCTTATTTCATACCTAACTTAAGATGAGTAGGAAACATTCAAACTTTTTATTAAAGAATTAGCTAACATTTTTTACTGCATAATAACATTTTTGCCTGGTCTTATGCATATATGTTGGGGCTTGGTCTTTCGCTTGTGGTACATCATCTTGGGGTTCATCTAGATGAAAAACCTATATAAAAAACTTATAATATGCCTCATAAAGTTTAAATCTTAGTTAAATAAGAACTAAAATTACATTTGGAGGCTGGATTTATCCATCCTATAGACTAGCCATATTGGATATCTAATATTGTACATGTATCAAAGAAACCAACATGAATCAGGGTTTGTATAGACTTTAGGGATATCAATAAGGTATGTTATAAATATGAATTTCCATTAATAAACATATATATGATTGTGGAATATACCATTGATCATGAAATGTTGTCTTTAATGGTTAATTTTTTAGGTTATAACCAAATCAAAATAGCTCCCAAGGAACTATAAAATATATCATTAACAACATCTTGGGGCACATTTTTTTATCAAGTAATGCCCTTTGGTCTTCAGAATACTGGAACCACATATCAAAAAAAATATATAGTTATCTTTCATGATATGATTCATAATGTCATGGAGGATTATGTTGATGACATTCTTTCCAAATTCAAATCTAGATAAGAACATCCTGAAGTGCTTCACATAATTTTTAATCGAATGAGAGAGTACAAGCTTCATTTGATCCCAAATAAATGTGTTTTATAGGAGATATTATGGAAGTTATTAGTATTTATTATTTCATACCATGACATATAAATTTATTCTTACAAATTTTAAGTTATCATGAATATGCATCCACAAAAAAAAATCAAGTAAATTCACAATTTGAAAGGCAAAATTCAAGCAATACGATGGTTCATATCTCAACTTGCAGACATTTGTAATTAATTCAAATTATTTCTTAAGAAATACACTCCATTCAACTAGAATGAAGATTGTAGTAATGAATTTTAAAATATTAGGAAGTGTCTTTCCAATCCACTAGTTTTAATGCCATTTATTGTAGGCAATTTTTCTTTTTATACATATTAGCTATATATGCATTGGGAACATTTTTATCATAATAGAATGATAGTGGATCAAAATGGGTAGTATTATTTGACCATAAATTATATGTGTATTATACTTGAGTATATTGGTTAAGGATATATAAATGATAAAGCACAAGGGTAAATATCATATCTTCAATAGGCAAATTAATGTGCTAAACTCAGATGTAATATATACTAAATTTATTAAACTTAGATAAGCTATAAATGGAATGTAAAACTATAGTAGATATAAAAATGAAATTAAAAAAAATACTTATTTGGCTTTGATTCCAACACAGTGTTGGATTTAGAATAGGATAAAAGTAGGTAGGAAGATAGTTATGGAATACTTGTCAGATTTTATATCGGTACCTTTAGCTCTCTAGATAGTTACATCATCAGTGGATAGTTACATCAACATTACTATCTAAGTTTGAAGCTAGTGTTATATATAGAATATAAGATAAAATAAGATGATACCACATGAATCCTTCAAGGTTTGGAACCTTCACTCTGGTGCATTTAGATTTAGGTCATGGACTATCACTCTTGGCAAAATAGAAAAAACCTAGATTTCTATCTTTAATGTAACCTTGGGGAAAAATGAGTTAGTGAACACATGGTGTTGAGATAACTTGAAATGACCACACTATCAAAGGGTGCTACCTACATATCCAATACTTTATAATGGGGCCTCATACTCATGTAGTTCTCCCCTATGTGTTGGATTGTGTGTGAATCATGCTATGCGTGTAAAGTAAGTACAACAATGACCTAACTTGTAACTTTGAAAATAAAATATTATGATTGATCCTTTAGTAATTTAAACCTATAGATTGGATATTCATTTGAATTATATCAAAACAAAATAGAATAGGAAAGATTTTAATAATTGAGTGCTTCTTGAATGCTCTTTTGGTTTGATTTCTAGGTGGTCAATAAATGATGGTTGATATTATATTTATACCATTATCATCGGGATATAGCTCACATTAAAGCACTTAGGCTGACCATTGTAACATATTTTATTTTTAAATTGGATGACTTTATGGCACTTGATACTTATGCTAGGGAAAGATAGTAACATCAATGTTATTGTCTATCCTAGACATCGACATCTAAGGAGAAGGAGAATAGGCACAGGCTCATAACTTACATAGGTGTAAGATACATATATTTTAAGAATTTTAGGTAAGATAGGATGTCTATGTCATCAATATAAGGTTGGTCAGACTAAGAGATATGTAAAGGAGCATAAGATAGAGTAGATGTAAGGCTTATAGAAGTAAAGCAGTGTAAAACTCAAAGGGAAAACCAAGATCTAAGTTTTACAAGTGCATAATATTGAGGTACTACATAATAACAAATTATCATCTACATTCCCCCACCTTTAATTAAAAAATGAAATTTATAGTTTAAAGGAAATGAATAAGTACCTATGTGTGTATGCACACCTTATATTTTTTTGAGTTTAATTTGAGAGCTTTGATAGAGTTAAATTTTAGTGATATATTGGTGATTTAATAAAAACCAAGAGAATGTTATAATCTAAAATCAATTCATATAATCTAGGTTAAAAGTACTTTAAATATAAAGATAAGGGTTTAGGAGTACACATGTGTATCGATGTATTTACTTTTCCTCTTGGAAACTTGTTTTTACAAAAGACGTATCATTATAATTCTCTAAAATTGAATTTAGGATAAATATAGATCATTATTTAAAGTGAATATATCGAAAGAGATAGAAGATAAAGAGAGATTGGAATCCGCACACCCCTAACTTTGGAACAAAAGTGAGTTTCCACCTAGTAGTTGATATTAGATTAACCATACAACCCAATGATACTTATAACCTAGTGAGGTTGACTGATCAATTCCAACCTAAAAACTTTGAAATATTGAGTGATTTAACCACCCCACTCATAAAAAAGGTAAACCAACTACTGCAGCAGATTGGCTTGATAAAGTTCATAAAAGTATGTGAGGCATCAATATGTGTAATGGTTTTGTAATATGAAATTGATTTATATTTTACAATATTAGGCACATGTTGCATATAATATACACATTATATATGTCTCATGATGATTTTTTTTGATAAAAATGGTACAAATTATAGGATTATACCACAAATCTAAATGTAAATCATATAACTATGTGATTTGGATAATTCAGATAACTATGTAAGTGTGGAGGACATGTTTCCAAAACATAACCCTACTATATATTAAAAAATTAAAAATTGATAGAAGTACCAATGTGGAAGGCATGTTTCCAAAACATTCCCCCATTATAAGCTAGAGATGATTAATACTAAGTGTGGAGAATATGCTTTCAAGTATGTCCCCACTAAATCTATGAATTGATATAAGTACTGCACTAAATGAGTGTGGATAATAAGATTCTAAATAATGACCTCATTGTAATATAGAAACTATTAATGTGTGTAAGACATGTCCATATGACATGCCCCCATAATTTTTTTCAAAATGGTATAAGTATTGATTACTGAATAAATGTGGAGAACATGTTTCTAAAGCATACCCCCACTGTAATATAGAAATTGTGAATGTGTGAAATCCATGTCCATATGACATCCCCCCACTAAATCTAATAAATGTAAAAAGTGTGGAGAACATTCTTCCAAATCATGCCTCCACTAAATACCCCCATTTGAGGTGAGGGAAAAGTATTACTTAGAAATTACTTCACCTCAAAAGGGTAAGACAACTGTAAAATCTTTGAATGTAACCATGTAGCATATAGAAGGAAATATGTCTAGGTAAATGTATAATTGAAGTGCATATAACTAATGTGATCACATGTATACCTAAGGGTCATGATAAATATCATGTCAATGTCTAGGTATTAAAATTATAGGCTCAAGAAGCAAATGAGCACACACACAAGGGCACTCAAAATCAAGTCAAAAGGTAATGGTCCAAGGAGACCACAAATAAGGGTTATGTTCAAAAGTTGCATAATCAAATGGTCATGACTTAGTAAAGTGTCCAAAAATCAAGGAATGACATATTAAAATGTATAAAATAATAAATAGCATATTTAAATGTCCAATAAGGTAAACATAGGCATAGGGGCTACATACAACAGGGCACATTTAAGTACTCAAATAAACAAGGCAATCTCAAGGAAAAACACTCGAGGAAAGTGTTTAAAGTGAAATCATAAGAAACTAACATAAACATTCCATAATGGCATCAAATGTGTTAGAAAAAATGTCAATTGCATATCATATCAAGTACCATGTTTAAGATATAAGCATGGATAAGGCACATGTAAGTATATATGTAAGCTCAAAAATGATAATATAGAATGATCATTAAATCATATAACATGTGTGTATCAAGATAAAATAAGTATATGAACCTAATGTACATATGACATGATTATAAATAAAGGACAACATATGAAATAATAATTTATCATGTATCTATATATGCTTGTATATGTGTATGTAGGAGTAAATGATATGCTAGTTCTCAACATGGAACTAACACATAGATGCTAGGGAGCCAATATAACATGTAAGTGAATTTTTTGGGGGTTTTGAATGTTTTAATTCTTTTTGTATTTTTAAAGAGATAATATCATCTTATTATCTCATCCAAAGGATGATTATAGGTATCTTACCACTCAGAACCTAGTGAAAGAAATTAGTGGTACTTCTAAGGAGCATGTATAGGTGAAATATATGTCAATGTAGTATATACGATGATCAATGCATGATTAATAAGATTTTGAGATTATGAAGTACCGATATAAGGAATAGGGGTTTTTAGAACCCATATCTATGTAATCTATGGTTTATTTAGAATAACAATAATAAGAACATGTTTAGGTGCTATGGATATCTGAATATGGTACATATAAGATAATAATTCCATAGAACCCATTGTCTGTCTCTAATGTAAAGGTATTTCATGTACTGGCCACCTAATAAAGTAGATTACTTGTTTTTTATCCTTTTGTGGTGGGTTATCCTTAACAGTCTTGATAATTAACTTCTTGGATATGAATTACTCTTATTAAATAAGATACTCATATGGAATACCAAAAATAATAACTACCTAATTGGCATGAATGTACTTAATACACCCATGTAGTGTAGAAGCTATTGATTGAATAGTATTATCTAAGGTCATCCTAATAATATGTCAAAAAAACTTGTAAAAGGTATAATTGAGAAAGTAATAACTACATGTGGTAGGACTAACCTATAAAAGTATATCAATATCACTAAAAATATTCTGAGAGGTTCCATTAAATGCTTTAACTGATTTAGTAGAGGGGTATAAATCATGAAGAGAATGATGTGGTACAAACATTTTTACTTTCATAAGTAATGTCATGGTACAAACATTTTTACTTTCACCATTATCAATCATAACACTATGTATGGGGTGTTTATCAAGGTATGCTCAAATGAACATAGAATGAAGATCAAATTTATCATACTTAATTTCACAATCATCAAATAAGATGTCAAGTTTCTAAGCCATAGGAGGTATATGTCACATGTAATTACAATAACCCCATCTAGTGGAAGTCAAACACATTCTAAGATACACATCAACCTTACCACAACACCCTTTCCAAATATAGATATATAGGGGTTGGAAACCTTGTCAACTAGTGGATAATCTTAAAGACATCTCCTCATCCTCCCCATCTAGTCTTTTATCAACTGGTTGAAAAGAGACATTTACTCAAACTAGCTAGGGTAAGAGGAATATTTCATCATATGGAAAGGTGGTAAGGTATGACATCACATGGAAAGGTGGTAAGGTATGACATAAAATGATGGATGAGACATGAGGGGTTTGGAACAAAGAATAAAGTTACTAGATAGATATATAGGGTTAGGGTGAAGTTGATATCAGAGAGTCATAAGAGATCACCATATATATATGGAGGGATTGACATTTTACCACCCATATGTAATATAATAGGTTGGAATTTAACCTACCAGTAGATGGAACTAATGATTGAACCAACCTACTATGAAAGGATAGATATATATAATCCTAGTGACTAAAATAACCCATATCCACATCACCCATACATATAATCCTAGTTACTAGTGTTTTGGTAAATAGTCATCCAATCCTAGTCACTATGACCCATTTTATCATAAGGATGCACTCCTCTCAAAATTATAGAGATATTTTTCCAAGTTCCTTAGAGAGAGTTACCTTACACCCCTAGGTATTCTATACCTACCTACCTATGTTGGTTATAGGTATAGGTACCTATTTGTTAGATGTCATTCGATACTTTCATAGGAGTATGATGTGGGTTACTTCAACACTATATTTCCCATAATATTATGGAGGAGGATGTGCATTATATGCCATTTATACTTCTAATTCTTTTTTAAAGTGTCCTTTCAAAGGATTGTTAAATATTTTCTACTTATGGTGATCACTAGGTTATGAATCTGATTCCTTTGGAGGATCATAAAATGTAATCTTTTGGTCATCGATAATATCTTGGATCTTATGATTTAAGGTAAACCATCTATTTGTATAATGCCTAGGGCCTTGGTGATAGTCAAAATAAGTATCTGCATCATATCCTTCGAATATAGGTCTATTCATATCAACCTCTATAAGAGGGAGAGATATAATATGACACTCTAGCAACCATGGGAGTAATGAAGAAAGAGGTTATGAAAAATGTGCAAACTATCTCCTTAGTGAATTAGATAAGATAATATGATTACGCTATTTTGCAATTGTGTTAACCATGGTGGTTATTTACTCTTTAGGATTAAGAGGTTTTGCCTTATAACTTGGTTTAATTATAAATTTTGTACTAGATGTAGATGTATCTAGTGTGTTTTATATATACTTGAGATTATTCAATGAAATAAGATTCATTTCGGTGTCCTGTACAACATGGCAAAAGTTATCAAAAGATTGAAACTTATTGAAAATAATGGAATCATGTAAAGGAGCAAGTAAAATTTACTTAAATTTGTCTTTCAAATCTTTGTTTTGCCATAGGACTGGTCATTTTAGTTAGCATTATCTTATATCTCAAGACATATTCATTGATTATTTCATTGGTTCTTTATTTGATCTCTAAAATTTGAGCATAAGAAACCTTTTAGATAATTTTAATAGAAAATTTTTCCAAAAACTGATCTACAAGAGGTTTGGTGGATTTCATGGATTGTAGAGGTAAGTCATAAAACCACCTCAAAGCATAGTTATTGAGGTTCATTGGAAATAAATATGTCATAAGTTTATCATTAGAACCATATTCAAGGAATGTTGCATAAAAGGTTCAAAGATGTTGTTCAAGATCACCCTTTCCATTATTAAATGTGAACTTAGGTGAAGTAAATCTAGTTGGCAAAGAATGTAAATATATCTCAAGTGTAAGAGGGTTATGTAACAAATATTTTAAATCTATATCATGTGAAGACTTTGAATCCTTTTGTTTAATGTTTTTAACCTTTTCCTCTTATGTCTTTATGACTTGAGGGAATGTTTGAATGGTAGACCCATTGGGATGTAGATTGGCCAATTGAGTAGTCACCAAATGGGATGAAAACATGTTTTGATTAGTAATAGGTATTAAAACTAGTATTTGAGTTGAAACAATGAGTAATTCCATAACAAATGTATTGATATTAATTTTAGGGAACAAAGGTTTAAACACAATTCATTCTCTCATTAGATGTATTTAGCTATAATGTGTTCAAGGGGAGGGATGTGTCGACTATTTTTTTGAATTTTTAGCATCAAGTATAGTTTTTAATATATTATAAATATATTCATACTTCTATTTAATTCACTCACTAAATATTATAATTTAATGTACTTGATCATGGTATATTTTCTCATTTTCATTTGCTTCTAGATTTTCATTATAATATTTTTTTCTATGATAACCCTATCAATATTTTTTTCATTATCAACATGGGTATCATCATGATCCAAGGTATGATATCCCTCATTGGTTTGAGACATATGGGATGGTTTTAGGGGAAGCTCAATATTTTCAATAGACACACCCCCCAATCTAAGGCTATGCCTAGGTTACATGCAAAATAATACCAATAAGAAATTAAAAAGTACAATAATCTAAAAATCTAGCTAGTTTAAAACCCTATGAATCAATTTTTTTTCCATTAAAACATATTAGGTTCACCAAATTTTTAACCCTAAATTATATGTGGATCCTACTTGGGTAGATAGGTTTAAGGATATATAAATAACATGAAGGGTAAATATCAAATCTATAGTAGGTTAATTAATGCGCTAAACTCAAATGTAAAATATATTAAATTTATTAAACTAAGATAAGCTATAAATAGAAATTAACACTATGTTAGATATAAAAATGACATAAAACAAGGTACTTAGATAGATTTATTGCTATCACAATGTTGGATCTGGAATAGGTTGAAAGCAGGTAGGAAGACACTTCTAGAAAATTATCAGATTGTAGATCTAGTACCTCTATATTTTTGGAAAGTTATATCAGCCATGGATGGTTGCATTAATAATACTATATATGTTTGACACTAGTGTCCTATATGGAATATTAGTTGAAACATAATGAAACCACTTGGATGCTTTTGGTTTTGGCTTCACCTTTAATCTTATGTATTTATATGTAGGTCATGGACTATTGCTCTTGATGAAATGGTAAAACCCTAGATTTCCATCCTCAATGTGACCTTATGAAAAAATGGGTTAGTGGGCACATGGTGTCAAACTAACCCAGAATGACTCTATTGTGAAAGGGCACTACTTACATAGCCAACACTATAGAAGAGGGCCTCAAACTCATGTAGTTCTCCCCTATGTGTTGGCTTGTTTGTGAATCATGCAATGTCTAGAAAGTAAGCAGAACAATTATCTAACTTGTAACTTATAAAATAAGACCTTATGACTCTTCATTTAATATTTTAGACCTATAGATGGGTTTTTCCTTTGAATTATATCAGAGTAGGGAAGAATATGAAAGCTTTTGATAACTTGAGTGCTTCTTGAATACTCTTTTTATTTGATTTTGAGGTGGTTAATGAATGAAGGTTTATATTATATTTATACCAATCCTATCAGGAGATAAATCAAACTAAATCACTTAGGATAACCATTGTAATATGTTTCATTTTCAAATTGAATGAATTTAGGCCATTGGACAATTGTGTTGGGGTAGGACAATAATTTTGATGTTACTTTTTGTCTTGGACATCAACATCTAGGGAGTAAGAGAGCAGACAAAGGATTAAAAATTTATAGAGGTGTATGATAAGTAAATTTTAAGAATTTTGGGAAAGATAGAATGCTTATGTAATCAATATAAGGCTATTTAGACTAAGATATAATCCAAGGTGCACAAGATAGAGTGAATGTGAGGCTCAAAGAAGCAAGGCATGTGTATAGCTAAGAAGGACAACCAAAGTCTAAGTTTTCCAAGTGTACAAGAATAAGGTGCTACATAATCACAAAATATCATCTTTAAGTGTATTACCTAATCAGAAATTTACATTCATATGAGTTTAATTACTCTTGAATGGAAAAATAACATCTTATGGTTGTTTTTATTTCCCAAAAACTTCACCATTACATGCTCAGTAATAAAAAAATAACTATTAAAACTGACCCTCTTAAATATATCTTATCCAAATAGTTTTAATAGGTTAAATGTCTAAGTCGGTCATGCTTCTTAGTGAGTTTGATCTTAAGTATGTAAATAAAAAATAAAATAAGGGACAAGTATTAACATATTCACTAGTAGAATCTCCTCTATAACATCATACACCTCTTGTTATAAACTTCCTAGATAAAGCAATAATGTCAACTGATGAAACATTAGTTTGGAAGTTATATTTTGATGGATCATACACAAATATTTATTTATGAGTATGTATTTTACTTGTTACTCTTGATTGGCATTTAATTATAAAGGCATTTTAGATTGAATTTACTTGTATAAAAAAACATAGTAGAATATTAAGCACTTATACATAGTATTAAACTTGAAATACAATTGGGTATCCAAAATATTCTTATCATTGGTGATTTCAAACTCATCATATATCAAGTCAATAATAAATTCCTTGCGCGTATGAAAAATTAATCACATATAAGAGGATGGTGGATAGCCTCAAGTGTTTATTTATATCTATCCAATTTTAAGTGCCAAGGATTAATAATATCTCATCTGACTCCATGGAAACTATTGGTTCATTACTTGATCTTGCAACTAAGCAGAATAAATTTTTTATAGAGTATCTAATGATACCAACATATGATATGCTAGATTCTAAGATTGTTTATGAGGTGGTTGGTCTCACTTCTCCTTGGTACATTGAAATTTATGAATATCTCCATAATAACACCCTTACATAAAAATTAACCTATATCAAACATAAATCATTTTATCCAATGAACATCCCTCTATACCATTCTTGGTCAAAATTTATATAAAAGAGATTATAATGGAACCCTATTATGGTGACTAAGTTAAAAAGAGTCCAACTTAGCTATTATATAATTTCATGAGGGAATTTGTGGTGATCATTCTAGTGGTATATTTCTTTCTTAAAAGCTCTTGTATAATAGGCTGTCATTATACCTCTCATTTAACAATTTGATAGATTGGTGTCATTTTATACTAGGGCCAATGTACAAGGATTTATGAAATGATACCATTGGATATTGGAGTTTTAAAATTTTCTTTTTTTGGGGGGGGGTGTTTACTTTTGTCATGGTGTCTAAATCTTAAAGACAGTAAATAAGACTAATTCTATTTTATAAAAATGTAAATATAATATTTTGGCTAACTAAAGATTTCCTATTGGTATTTACACCATCAACATACAAAACTTAAACATTTGGCATAAGACATATGATGTCTTCACTTGACAAATTTTGAATATGAGATAGGTTAACAAAGTTTACTTTATATGAAATTGAAAGACACACTCTTACATTAAATTTAAATAACTCTTGCATGTAATAGAAACACACTTGCATTAAAGGAAGTTCACACTTTGCTTTTGAAAAGGAAATCATACCTACTTTGAAAAGCAAATTCATATTTGCACTTAAAAGAAATCATTCTTGCATTTAAAATGAAATTATAATTTTTAGTAAATGAATTATATCTACATTAAATAAATTCTTATAAAATATAAACTAAAAATACCAATTTATCTTGATCTTTGGAGAGATATGGGTCCTTGCTCCTTCCTCAGAATAGGAACTGATTTACTCAATAAAGAAAAGGAATGGTGAAATTTATTTCATTATCAAAGGAATATATATATATATATATATATATATATATATATATATATATATATATGCAAAAATACACTAAAATGCTTCTTTTGATTTTTGATTAACTAACTTCAATAACTTTTTAACTCTTTTCTCCTTCTATCTAGAATGAGAAGGAGATATGTATTTAAATCACATCTCAACATTTATTCATAGAATACAAAATATGGAAATCAAAATGACCAAATATGCTTATTTAAAATATAAACGATCTATGAATTAGATCCCATAGTTCTAATAAGGCATTAGAATTGACTCAAGTAACAATAGCTAGAAAATAACTAATATAAATTTGACGATATTTATTTGGTTTTATAAAATAGAAGTACGAATTTATATGGATCATTTTATGCCATTATTATGAATATTAGTGTCTAAAATAAGATAGCTAAATATGGAAAGTTCATTTATATGCAATAGATATCCTTAGAATCAATATTTTTATGAGTAGGATCCAACTGGACATCTTTAGAGTATGCTTGGGTGTCTTCAGAGCATTCTATATAGGTCTTAAAAGCATGCTTAGACATATTCAAATGATTCTGCATAGGTATTCAAAGCACCTTTAGAGCATCTTTGGAGTGCCTTTAGAGCATCTTCAGAGCATTAAATCTTTGGATCTCATTTGTCAAATCTTCAAAACTATAAAAAAAAGAGTTGCCAAAACTATTTTATGTCTTCTCAAAATTATCCCACCATAGGGATGTGTTTATGTACACAAAACTATGCTCATTTCATCCAAGTTAGATATAATAACATGATAAAGAATTAACAATGTATCACATGAAAAAAAAGATAAATTGCATTCTTTTCCTACTTAGATAAGCCCTTAACTATTAAATGAATTACAACATATAACCAAAAGCCAACACTTATGGATAGTTTGTGTTTGATATAATGAGTTATATGGAATTTTCATCATTTCTCCCCTAAACTTTACCTTTTACAAGTCCTCTTACAAACAAGTGGGATAAACAATCTTCAATCCAAAATTCTAGATTATAGCAACTGATTAAGATCATAAATAATAAAATGATGGCCCCAATCATGATGACCTCTAGGAAAGATTCTATAATCCTTTAATATTTTGTGTAACCAAGATTTAAATTCAAATTCCACATGATTATGCCAACTTTGACATGGATATAGAGGATACATAATTATTGGAGGCCTAAATCTCATTCCAATCTATACATTTGAGCCTCCATGTAAGAGTTGAGTGATAATTTGTGTAATTTCCCAAGATTTCGTAAGACTCAACTTGATGGTGGTGGGACTTAAGACTTTTATTCATTTTAAAGTAACATGCAAAGTTTCCCACCTAGCTATGTTGGAATTGGTGGAATATTGGTTCAAATTTTTTATAAAAGATACCACATTGGCTATCAATAATTCATGGTATTTATTCTTCTTGCACATGTGGTACATTAGTTAAAAAGCAACAAGAAGCTTCTTGACATCTAAAAATTGGGTTCTTATACACAAACCTATGGTGTTCTATAATTCTAAAAATTTATTATTGACTTATTGCAATGCTATCTGATTTCTTAGAGTAGAGAGGAAAGCATGTAGTTGTATTCCACCTATAAATAAATTTACTAGAAAACTAGATTGATAACCTAATAACATGTTAAAAATATAAAATTCATAAATTTCATCTTTTCTTTCTATGGTACTCTTGAGAAATACATCCATAAACATGTGTTCATATTCAATAATATGAGGCAATCCATGATAAATTAACTATATCTACCATTTTTAGAATTGCTCATGAATAAAAAGAACATAGAAAAAGGAAGGTTGCCTGCATGCTAACAATTTTTCAAAAATTTCACAAATATTTTTTATGGAAGTTTTAAATTTTTACAGTTATTTTTGAGGCTTTGATTTAATCTTAGCATTATCTTCCTCCAACTTTTGAATTTTATGTTTGTTTCAATTATAAATTGAAATAATTTCATGGAGTGAAAGGGGAAAAGAGGGAAAAAATCTTGTAGATCCTTCAATTTGGACTGTTATTTCCCTCATCTCCCTCTACATGGCTTGTAAAGAGGATTGTAACTTAGCATTTTGAGTGGTTAACTCTTATATTATATAAATGTGTTAAAAAATCAATGCATTTATATCAAAAATAGTTTATTTTAGATTATTAATCTGAGTATTTTTATCAATAATATAATTTTATAAATCAATAATTTGGGTATCCTTAATGGCAAGAGATTTCTGTAAAGTAATCAATTCTTGAGTTTGGGAAAACATCATATTTTGTACTCTAGTTTACTCAACATATATTATTATAATAATTACCTCTTATGCCCTATCTTGAGTGACAGATTATTTACATCTTCTTTTCAAATTGTAAATAATTTAGTTCTTACCTTGTAATGTTGTATGAAGAAAATCTGATTCTATTTGTTTTTGTCAAATTGTTTCTTCATGTTGGGACAAAGCCATGACATGTTGCAATTATTATTATTCATTATTATGATGGGGGGAAGATGGACCTTATTCTATCAATGACACTTTACCTTTATCAGTTGTAGAGGGTAAATGACTCTCTACTTCTTGAGCCATAATTTATTCTGCAAGGATTTCTTCTTCAACTATAATTTATTATGCATAAGGTTCTTCTTCAGCTACTTATTCATAATCTATAACATATATGGGAGAGCTTAAGATTCCCAAAGTCTCAGCTTCATGTGTATCTTCTTCTTCCTCTTCCTACAGAATAATTTTATGATTATGTTAGAGCTTTATTAGAGGATTAGGGTTTTCTAAAGAATCTCCCTTTCATCTTTTCGATCTTTGGTGCAACATCTTTAGAGTTGAGGGTATTGAATATGGGACTTATTTAATTTTTATATGGTGTAAAGAGGAGAGATAGGGGATGGAATTTTCTTGATATAAATTTGGGAGAATCTATGGAGAAAGGAGGACTAGGCCTTTTCACCCTTAAGTTTTTGCAAAAAATAATGCTGATAGACGAGGGTAACTAACCCATGGTGTTGGATGGACCCAATACCTCTTTTTATTTTTTTAGCAAAATTTATTAGTGCATTATGAAGAAAAGATGGAAGATTTACTTGAAACTCTATTTTGATAACTCATTTATTTAGGTGAATAGGAAGGCACATGACATCTCCTCTGACCACTATAAATTCACCATCATAGATAAGATATCTCATAATCTATAATGAAAAATTCTACCATGGCTGTGGAAGGCTATCTCTCATAATTCCTCTAGCCACCTTGTGGGGGTTTAGTTAATCTAATATGCAACTCATTTCCTTCAAAAAAATTTTGAATTAAGTTGACAAAGCTTAATTTATCTATGACAACTATACTCTCTCTAGGAATTCTAGAGAGTACACTAATCATACAGGGATTCACTAGAATGTGTTTACCTCTAATATTTGAATGGTCCTCATAAATTTTTTTAAATAATTCTTTCAAAATATATTTTTGAAAACCTTGAAACGTTTTTAGGAAATTCAACCATCCTATTGACTCAAAAATATCTCTAGTTGCTTCATTCTATAGCAACACATCTGATGATTCTAGTTCATTTTTGTTCTTCTTGCCACCCATCTTTGGAGTTATCACTATTTCCTTCAAAACCTAATTACATTGTGAAAAATGGATCTTATAATTGCACATGATATAAAAGAAGGCAAAAAACTAGGGATATGATGCAACAATAGATAAGAGCAATAATGATTAAAAAATCAAGAGATATCATGAATTTATGACAATAATTATGGAAACAATTATGGTGATCACTTTAGAGCATATGATAATTAATGGGAAAACATTTTTTTTGGTCATTATCAATTATGTCGTATACAGGTCATAATTGGAAATACTTGAAACAATATCCATAATGATTATCACATCACATCATATCTATTTGAAAATGTCATTAAAAAAAAAAACTTTACATCAAATATTTGAATGTGTTGATGATGTTGTTGACTTCATCATATCCATGTGACATCACCAAAACTTGTCCATTTGAAAAAGTGTTGACTACCTAATGATTACACATGCATGCCATGAAACAAAAAATGCCTAATCTTTTGGGAAAAGAAATACAATTGTAACTTTTTCATACAAATCCATGCCTATATTCTATGGTTTCCATGTGTCCTATTGGGATAAAAAAGTTTGAGAAGATAGGTTAGTCGACAACAATTCATATTTTATTGAAGAATTTTTCTTCTAAAAAGTGTCACTTGCTGGTTTTCACTTTTTAGTATTTTTGATTTTTTATACTTTTTTTCATTTTTTATATTTTTTATATTTTTAGAAATTTAAAGGAAGAACTATCATTTTCTAGTTTTTAGCACTCCTTTATTGGATGTCTGATATAAATATTATTTTTCCTTAGTGAAAGAACAAGGTTCTTCTATAAGTTCAAATTGGTCTTGATTCTAATCAATAAGCTCTTTCTTGCTAAGAGGTCTTATGTACACCTTAAGCTTGTGACCATTTAATAAAAGCGTTCTTTGGTCACCATTAGTTTTTTAAAGCTAGATAAAGCCACTACTAAAAATATTTTTGATCAAGTATGGTCCCAACCATCTTATCTTATGCTCACCCTTGAAATTCTAGGATTTATAATCAAATAGAATTACATATTCTCCTTCTTGAAGCTATATTTCTCTGATGTGAGTGTCATGCCATTGCTTTCTTTATTTTTGGATCATGCTAGTTTGAGTGAGTGCATCCATTATTAGTTCATCCAATTTGATTTATTTTTATGATTCTCTCTTTCTATGCTTCATCAAGATCAAGTCTCAAATCAGTTACCATCTTCAAAGTCTACAATTCAAATTCTATTAGTAACAAAGGTTTCTTTCCATACATAAGTTAATATAGAGATAAGCCTATAATTGTCTTCCATGTTGTATTGTATGCCTAAAATTCTTTAGGTAATTTTTATACCTAATCTTTTCTACTACTTCTCACAAGCTTGGTTATAATGTTTTCCACTCTCAGTTGGTGACCTTCACTTACCCATTTTCTTGAGGATGTTATGGTGATGATTTTATATGATTGATATAGTATAATTATATAAAATATTTGATAATGTTGGACATAAATTGCGTTATTTTATTTGAAATAATGGATATAGGAGCTCCAAATCTCAACATCATCTTATGGTATAGGAAATTGACAACCATTTCTTCCCTAGCAAAGGTGAGTGCTTGTACTTTAGCCTACTTAGTAACATAATCAATACATATCAATAAATATTTTTTTCTTTAAGATGGTGGGTTAATTGGTCTAAAAAAATCCAACCCCCATTTTTCAAATGGTTCTAAACTTATTTGAGGGTGGATAGGAATTTTAGAGTACAGAGTAGGATTACCCATCCTTTGGAAAGGATCACATTGCCATACAAACCTTTTAATAGTCTTGTAAATAGATGGATAATAATAACCTACACAAATTATTTTATGAATGGTTCTTTTTTCTAAATACTTTCCTCCTCCTAGTCCAATATGGCATGCTATTATAATCTCATACACTTCATCTACTCTGACACGCTTGTAAAGTACATGATTAGGTCCACTTTTAAACAACATGCCTTTAAACCATTTGAAATGAGAATTAACTCTAAATAAATGTTTTATTTATTTAGAAGTAAAGTAATGAGGAAAGTTCCCTATTACCATGTAATTTTCCATGTCTTCAAACCATGGGGCATATGTGGATATAAAAAATAGATATTCATCTGGAAAAGAGTCCTCCACAGGTTCATCTTCACCTGTAGCGATCAATCTAAAAACAAGTTAGCAATAACATTATACTTACCTAATTTATCTATAATGGTTATGTCAAATTATTGTAATAACATTATCCATCTAATTATTCTCCCACCTAATACTGGTTATTCATTATGTACTTAATAATTGAATGATCTATATAGATAAATACTTGATAACCAATAATGTAATGCCTAAACTTGTTTATAGAATAATAGACAATAATAATTTTTTTTCTATGGTAGTGTAATTCCTCTTTGTGGGAATAAAATTCTTGTTGATATAATAAATGGCATATATTTTTCTATCCTTATCTCTTTGTCCTAAAACTACTCCTAATGCATTATTGGAAGCATTAGTATAGATATGAAAAGGATTTTCCTAATTAGATCCTTTCAAGACATGAGCAGTGATGAATTTGTTCTTTAATGTTTCAAAAGTTTCTTGACATTTATCATTCCATATAAATTTACTATCTTTTGTTAACAAAGAAAATATAGGGGCAATTATATTTTTGAAGTCTTCAATAAATATTTTAAAATATCCTGCATGGCTGATAAAACTTCTAACATTAGTTTGTGTTTTTGGAATGAGGAGATTAGAAATTAGATCAATCTTTTTAGATCTAATTTTATTTCTTGAGAAGAGATATGATTGCCTAAGACTATCCCTTTATTAGCCATTATGATGCATTTATCATGACTCAAATATACTTGGTGTTCCTTACATCTAGTAAGTACTTTATCTAATTTGTTCAAATATTCATCAAATGTAGTACAATAGATAGTGAAATAATCCATGTACACTTCCACACAATCATTTGTAAGGTTAGAAAAGATGGCTAACACTACTCTCTAAAAGATATTAGGTGCATTGCACAATCTAAAAGGAAGGACTGTATAAGCATATGTTCCCTAGGTATAGATAAATGTAGTTTTATCTTGATCTTTAGGGGTTATTCTGATTTGATTGTATCTAATAAATCCATATAAGAAATAAAAATACTATTTTCTTGCCAAGTTATCCAAAACTTGATCAATAAAAGGCAAGGGAAAGTAGTCTCTCATAATGGATTTATTCAATTATTTGTAGTCTAAAAAACACTCCATTTCCCATTATTTTTAGGAAAAATGATTAGAGGTGAAACCCACTGAATATCAAATATGGGATAAATAAAACTAACTTCTAATAGCTTTTCTATCTACTTATTAACAATTTCTTTCAAGGTTGGGTTAATCCTCCACTGTGTTTGTCTAACTGGTCTAACATTTTTAGAGTGGATATGATGGTAAAAACATTGGAAAGTATTACTTTCATGTCACTTTAATCTAAACCAAAATATTTTTTGTGTTGTACCAATACATCAAATACCTTTCTTTCTTGTTGGTCAGTTTACTAACTATTGATAGTTAATAGTTTACCATATTGGATTGCAATATATTTAGTCCCTAAGACAATGGAATTTTATTATTTGTATTCACTACTAATAATTTGGAGAAGGTCTAGAAAACATCTATGGGGTTTTATACTTTTCCATGAAAATTATGTTATTATGCTCTTTCCACAAGTTCTAGGCAAGGTGGGGAGAATTTGAAACCATGGCTCCTTGACAATCAAAAAAGTAGGTTAGAGTGGGGGCTTCTAATCTCTAACCAAGTCCACCACCTTATCATTAAAAACCCAGCATGAGTTCATCCTCTGCATGATAAGGATCCAAACCTCCTAAGTAAATTTATAGTGTAGAAAGAGGTGAGTTGTCATCTCTTCCTCTTCACCATAAAGAACATATGTATTCGGTATTTGAAAGCCTCTCTTCTTCAAATTATCAAGAGTCAAGATTTTGTTATGCATTAGGGTCCACCAGAAGAAGTTAATCTTAGGTAAAATTTTAAGAAGCCATACTTTTCCCCATAGCCTATCCTCTCTAGGTTCTAAAAGCAATCCATAGGCACTTTTTATAGTAAATAGGCCTTTGTCATCCTTATCACAGATCATTTGATCTTGTTTAGGAAGGAGGGAAAGCCTAAAGTCATCCAACTCCCTTTGAAGTTGAAGATCAAATTATTTATCCTCATCTTGATTAGTGATATAATCCATGATGCTATTACAACTTTTGATACCCCCATTCCTACTGATGTAATTAGTCACTTTACCACTAAAAAACTTGCAAGCTCTATCAGTTAGTTTTCCATAATTCAAATCTTTGAGGGGTAGGTCCTTCAAGCATCTATCCTCCCAAAAATTGACATTCCTACCATCCCATATCTTCCATTTTATGCCTCTATGAAGGAAACCATGGGTTTTCAAGGTTCCATTATAGATGATAGAACCTTTATGAAGTCCAATATCAGCTAGTAGATTGTGACCTGAATATCCATTAAGATACTTAGTAGTCATGATATCACCCTAATCTTTATTACCTTAAATTAGGGTCCACCCTATCTTTGTCATGATGGCCCTATTCATTAAATTAATCCTTCTTAAACCCAAACCCCTTTGACATGTGGGAGTAAAAACCTTCTCCCACCCTACCGATGTAATTCTCCTCTTTTCCTCCACTCTAGACCAAAGGAATTTATTTTGAATCTACTTGATCTTCTCAGCTACATATATCAAGATTTTGAATATAATTAGGAAGTAATCAGGTATAACTTGAAGGGAGGCTTTGAGTATTTGAAATTTCCTAGCTTGACTCAATAAATATCCTTTTTAACCACCCAACATTTTTTGCATTCTCTCAATAATCATATTCTAATAATCTGAGGTGACTTTGGTGATCATAAGCAGAAGGCCAAGGTAGGTAGCAAGCAACCTCACACTTGAGCAACCCAATTCTCTAGTATTTTTTGTTGAAATTCCTCCTAAGTGTTTAGAAAATAGATGTGACTTTTCTCAAAATTGATGCTCTGCCCTGAGGCCCCTTCATAAGCATTGAGTAGATTTTTCCACATCCCAGCCTCAACCATAGAATCAATTCCAAATAATATAGTTTCATCAACAAACTATTGAATGACCATTACATCGGCAGTGGAAGTAGGCTTCATGCCCCTAAGATTTCCCTACAACAATAAGTTACAATAATTTATACCCAGAACCTCTACCATCAAGATGAAGAGATAAGGAGAAAGAGGGTCTCCATGTCTGAGACCCCTCCCTAAGGGAAAATAACCTTTGGGGGAACCATTAACCAAAATAGAAAATCTAATCATGGAAATACAATGCTTCACTAGTTTTATCACTCGATATTTGAAACCAAACTTCCTAATAACCCTAATCAATAAATCCCAATTAAACCTATCGTAAGCTTTGAAAATGTCTAATTTGAATATCATACCCAGGGTTTTTCTTTCAGAAATTGAATGAATGATCTCATGAGTGGTGATGGAAACATCAATTATTTGCCTACCTAGAACAAAACCTTTTTGGTTAGAGGCAATGAGTTTATCCAAGAGAGGTTTAAGTCTAACAACCAAAATCTTGGTGAAGATTTCATACATCGTATTGCAAAAGCTTATTGGTCTAAACCCTGTTATGGAGGTAGATTCCATCTTCTTTAGAGTCAAGGCTATAAATGTGTTATTCAGATGTTGTAGAAGTCTACCAGTCTAAAATAAATCTTTATCCATGTTAGTAACATCCTTCCTAATAACATCCAAAAAGGTTTGGAAAAAATCCAAGGGGAACCCATCTAGACCTAGAGCTTTGAAGGCTCCCATTGAGAAGATAGCCACCCTAACTTCATCCTCCATAATTGGTTTAGTCAAAATAATGTTATATTTCTCAGACAATATGGTAAGAATAGAATATATAAGGAACTCATTATCCCCCATTAGATCACTGACATGATGAGCATCTAAAAGAGGCTCAAAGTAAATGGAAGCCAATCTCTTGATTTCCACATCATCCTCCACCACACTCCCATTCTCATCCTTGAGTATAATAATAAAGTTTCTCTTCCTATACCTTAGAGTATAATGATATAAGAAATAGATGTTCTTATCCCCCTCTTTCATCTATTAGACTCTATATTTTTGTTTCTAATAGACTTCCTCCTCATTCGATGTCAACATCCAATATTTAGAGAGAGTTATCCAAAGCCTGTAACTCCTTTGATGGGTCTCCTTACTCCATTATGGATTGAACTTCCAATAGTTGACCCATAATGTTATTTTTATTAACTAGTATATTCCCAAAAGTATATTTATTCCATACCTTAACTTTATTCCTAACATTGGCTAATTTTTTAGCCAATTTGTACATTGTCAACCCTTACACAAGAATATTCCACCATCTAGTCAGATAGTCTCTAAAATCTAGATGGAGTGCCCACATCATTTAAAATCTAAAGGGGAAGGGGCCTTTAACACACCTTTCTTACTAGTTTAGCATTAAAGTTTTTTTATTAGATCCCACCTCAATAAGAGCTACCAGACTAACAAGGTTGATATGGTCCAGTTGGAATATATTAAAAATCTATCAAGCTTAACCTGTATAAGATTATTCCCTTGTCTTATGTTAGACCACGTAAAATATTGACCCTCCAAATCAATATCCATAAGGTCAATATTTCCTAAAAACTCCACCAAGTCTATCATTCTATCAAAATAGTCTATCAGACCCCCCCCCATTTTTTAGATGGATAGAGAGGGGATTTCAGGTCCCCTACAATCATCTAGTTGGTTCTCTCAAAAAATTTAATATTGTCCAATAGATTATCCCAGACCTCCTTTCTCCCAAAGTGAGTATTCAAGGTGTAGACATTGACTAGGATCCACTGAATAAAGCTACATTGGAAAGAGATTTCAATATAATTCCTAGAATAGGACACCACCCTCCCCTGAAAATTATGGTTCCATAATGTGGTTATAACCCTTGAAGCTCCTTAGGCTCCACTAATGGCATAATTAGCATTGGGCTAGATGTTTTTTACCACCTTGATGAAATTATCCTTAGTAATATTGACTTATTCAAGTAACATAATATCTACTTTGGTTTTAAAAATGCAATTCCTAAAAAGTAACTAATTGTGAGGTTTGTTAAACCCTTGGATATTCCATGAGACTATCTTCATTTTTGGGTCCTTCTAGGGGTGATCATCAAGGTGTTTTACATACCCATATCAATTTACTTCTCCATCTCTCTCTATGTTGTTTACATGAGTGAATTACTACCCTTGCTATTATCCCCCCACATCTTCAGTCTTTCTACTATTGCCCTTTCCTTTCTTCTTCGCAGTGGACCAACCCTTCAAGTCCTTTATGATTTTGCTAATGCCTGCACCTAGGGATGGGGAGAAAATTTTATCCAAAGTGATTTTCACAAACTTGAATCCCCTCATTTTTAATTTGAGGATATGAAAATTATGATCAGTTTCCATCATAGCCTTCTCAATCATTTGAGATCTACGAGACAAAACTAGCTCACCCTCCTCCTTCTCTTTAGTTCTGCCCCTCATGTATTCCAAATTATTGTTAGATCCTTCCTTAGCCTCCCTTTCCCCTAAGCCTTGGTCCTCCCCACTAGAGACCAATCCCAAGTCCTCTCCTAAGGGTATCACAACCTCCTTCTCTAGGATCCCCTAGTGGGATTCTTCCACCAACTGAACTACCTCAGGATTCTTCACCAAAAAAACTAAAGAGGAAGCAACAAGATTGAGGATGTCCTTGAATGGGTAGTCTTCAACAATACCAATTTAATCCACCTGTATCTCCTTCTGAGGTGGGAGAATTTGGGGGCCTTGCACTGTGTGAAGAAATGACCTAGTTTCATGCAATTCTAACAAAAGACCTTGGAGTTCTCATAAAGAATGCTCTGATTCTACTTCCCAAATTTAGATTCCAAAATGATGGAGGTGGGGAGTTTCTTAAGGATGTTGACATTAACATAGAATAGGTCATATACCAACCTTGCCTTTGTCTTAGTGAATTTATCAATAGTCACATAATCCCTAAAGGAATTACCAATCCAAGTGAATATTTCCTCATCCCAATATTCCAATGGGAGACTCGAGAGCCTAACCTAGATAGGAGCTGATTGGTTAAGGTCTACTTTAGGATCAAAGTTGAGTTTCCATTTACATAGAGAGAGTGAGTGCTTCCCATATAGCCATAGGCCTCCAATTAGGATTGATATCATATCCTCTTGAGAGGTAAAATTAAATAGGAACAATCTAGCTGCCATAGTGCCAGTTGAGATGCTCCCCATGAGAACCCACTTAGTAGCCACCCATCTTCTCACCAAGTCAATATTGGGTCTAAAATAAAATAACTTCCCCACTAGCATGTTCACCATAGATGTCACCATCCTTAATATGGTCTAGTCTAATAGTTTAGGAGCCTTAGCACCCTCACACTTGGATAAGATTAGGACACTCATCAGATAAAAATCACCACTATAAATAGCACCCACAAGGTCCTCTTTCCATTGCATAGATCTAAGATCCAATGGCAGAGTCATGTATTCTACATGATAGCCTATGTCATAAGCACAATCCCTAGATGCATGGGGAGGGGACTGGGTGATGCCCCCCCAGGCTATCGCCATCCATTCCTACCCAAAACTAGATTCATAATTAATTTTGTTATCGTCTTCGATGGGCATATTTTTTTAGAAGAGGGTTAAAACATAATATTTAAATGGGTTCAAATAAGTTATCTTGGGCATAGAAAAAGGATGGGTAGAGTGCATCTTTAGGTGAGGTTAATTAATTAGAAAGATTTTTCATTTATGAGAGTTGGGTAAAAATTTAAATGTTAGTGCCTCTTTTGTTATCATGCCTCGATTAGAATAATTAGAAAATAGTAATTGGATATTTTTTCCTAGGCCTTCGGAGAGGATCATTTTGATTCGATTTTGGGAGAGAGTACCATTCTCTTGGTATTTGAAACTTTGTAATAAAAATATGTATTACTTAAAACATCTAGATGGGTGTAATAATTAAGTTTTGGCCCAAGGAAACACTTTTCTTATAATTATTCCTCCCCTTCTCAATAAGTGTACTAGGGATATATAAATTTTATTTATAGACAAGAGAAAAGTGGGGATAAAATAATTTATACTTGGATCTGCAAAAGGCATATATGGCATGAAGGAGGAGGAGCTATGAAGGAGGATGTCCTACCTAGGGGAAGAAGGGAGGCCAAGTAAGGAGAATGGTGAGCTATAGGAGTATTCAGGCATGTTATCCTTGTCATTTGTAAACGTATTATGTTAAAATAATTTTATTTACCCTGATAATTTTGTGAATTATGTAAAATATATTATCTTAACAATATTTTACAAGTGATGTGGGGCTTCATTGTAAGAATTTTATTAAATAACTTTTTTTGATATTGTTGAATATAAAATATGTAAAATATCTTGTCAAATTTATTTACATTATTTTATCTAAATAAATAATAATTACACTAGCAAATAGTGTTTGGTTATAGGTTACCTTGAAAATTTTAATCTTTATCAACCATGGAGATAGAGAGTCTTTTAAATTTTGATTTTGACTAGATGGAAGCATGAATGATTAGGTAGTGTAAAATGGGCAGCACCTAATACTAATATAACTATTTCATCTCATAGTTTTAGTAAAAATAAAATAAATCTTTAATTCATATTACTCTTTATTATTCTATTTCATGTCTTGATAATCTTCTTTAGAAGTAGTGTTTTTATGGATGTGTGTAGGTTAATTACAACATCTACATATTGTTTTTTATGTGTGAATGTATCTTCCTTGTTTTATAAGGGCTTTAATATCTTATGATAAATGTGTCAATTTTCTTCAGCCATAGTGTTAATTATTTCTAATAAGAAAAAATTAATTCCTAGTCATTTAGCTATTTTAAATGCTAATTATTTTTTAAAAAAATCTATATAAGTTGAATATTATGTATAATTGATGGGTGAATTATAATTTTGATTGTGATAATTTTTTTTGTTTAAATTAAAGAATTTAGTTATTTAATTACTATGCTAGAATAATTCATGGGTGAATTATAATTTAAATTGTGATAATTTTGTTTATTTTTAAATAAAAGAATTTAGTTATCATGTTGGAATATGTGGCAGGGTGGGTGAATTATAAGCGTGGTAGTCTTATTTATCTTTAAATAAAATAATTTAGTTATTTAATTGGCATGATGGATGAACTATAGTTATTTAATTTTAGTTGTGATAACTTAATTTACTTTTAAATAAAAGAATTAATTTATTTAATTACCATGTTGGAATATTTGGTAGGTGAATTATAAGTTTGTTGTGGTAATTTTATTTACTTTTAAATAAAAGAATTTAGTTATTTAATTACCATGTTGGAATATTTGACTTGTGAATTATAATTTATTGTGGTAATCTTATTTACTTCTAATAAAAGAATTTAGTTATTGGGTGAATTATATTTCTTCTTGTGGTAATTTTATTCATTTACTTATGAAGCTATATTTTTTTAAAATAGAAATTAATTAGTTATTCTATGAGTGAAATTTAATTAATTTTATAATAAGTTTAAAATTTATGAATTTGTATTGAGAATATAAATTGGACTTTTTGAATAATTAGATGTATGTAATTATTGAAAAGTTTATCCTTGGGATTATTTGAAATTGTAGACACCTAAATCTAACCACCAGTGATCCTCAATCAAGATTTTGACCAATTTCCACCAAGATGCACAATTTAACCTAAAAACACTAAAACATATTAAATGGGTTGAAATTGATATATTCAAGTACTGATTTTGGCCAGAGTTTCAATAAATGGGTTAATGCAATTTATGAAGTAGCTAACTTTGATCAGATCATTTTGAGTCAAAATGACATTTTTGCACTTCAGTGCTTTGGATTGTTCTTTTCTACCAAATTTCTTCCATGAGATATGTGCCTTTGTTATTAAGTGTTGAAATCATCCTAAATGGGATAACGGTTCTAATACATCTAACATCAACTTCTAATTCTAATCCAGTCAAATTTTGAGTCAATAACATGATTTTTGATCAATTTGATTAATTTATACAAAAATTGTCAAGGTTTTGCATCAAAGTTGATTAATCATGTTTACGGCTAATTAAACTAAATCAAGACCTCAATTTAATTTTTTATGGAGATTTTTGAATATTTGTTTTTAGAAATGAATATTGAATATATATGCATCATCAAAATGACATCATTTCTAGGAAAAACATTCCTACATCATAAATTCTATAAATATCAAGATTTATGCCTCCCATGCCTCTTAAATGCCCCTTCTTCCCAAATATTTATGAAGGATATTTATGAATTTAATTACATAATTTGGATTAATTCATAACCACACATCTTCACCTTGAGATGGATGGTTCAGATTGATTCTAACCATTTTTGAAAATCTATAAATAGAGAGGCCATGAACATCATTTCTAAGTTATTTTGGTGCAAAGTTATTGTGCTCAAATATCTTCAAGAAGATCTCATATGCCAAACTTATAATGCCTAAATGAATTTAAAAATCATTGCATCTTAGTGTTATAATGTCCAAATATTGAGCCAAGCAAAGCCAATCCAAATCCACACAAGGTGCCAAGAAGAGATGGAGATAGCCACACTCAATTGATGCTGACTTCATGAGCACAAACTGAGAAAACCAGTTCAACAAGCTATTTGGAGCATCCAAGGAAGGTGAAAGAAGGTTTATTTTGTATTTTAATTATTATTTTCATTCTAATCTTGTTAACTAAGCTCCCCCTAGTGTCTAGGCCTAGAGATGTATGCTAGTTAGTGTGTTTTTGTCAATTTGTTTTCATTTTAGAACTAACACAATACTAACCACCTCTCTTGAGTCAAATTCCTAGTATACATAATGGCATGCCCAGTGGGATAAGATGCATCCCATGTATGAATAAGATCATGAGGAAAGATGTATCTTAAGATGGATGATTCAAGTTGAGTCTGACCATTTTCCAAAATATATAAATAAGAGGCTTTGCCTAGTGAATTTTAAGCTTAGATAATGCAAAGTTATAATACACAAATAATTATAAAAGCGATTACAATTAGTGTTATAATGCTAAATTATTGAACCAATCCAAGCCAAAGGCAAAGGTGCCAAGAGGAGATGAATGTAGCCACACTCTATTGAATAAGATCTCTTGAAGCACATTCTAAGCAAGCCCAAGAAGGAGCCTTTTGGAGCAATTAAGGATTTGGTTAAAAATTGGTGTTTTTTATTCATATCTATCATTTATTTCTATTTTTAGTTGTGTTTTCAAATGGTTTTCCTTCACTAAGCTCCCCTAGTAACTAGGCCTACATATGTTATGCTAGTTAGTGTGTTTCTTTCATTTTGGAACTAACATGATACTAACCATCCTCTCTTAAGTTAAATTCTTAGTTCACATAATGGCATGCCTGGTGAGACAAGACGCATCCCACATATGAAGGAGAGAATGAGGCAACTTTAAATATTTAATTTGTATTCTTAAAACTCTTTCTAAGTGATTTTCTAACTTTGTTTGGCTGCATTTTCATGTTCACAAGTTTACATAGAGAACCATCGATGGTTAAGTAAACCGTCAATGGTTGATTAAACCATTGACAATCATATAGCCATCATCAGTTAGGTAAACCATTATTTATTAGGTAAACTATTTATGATTCACTATGTTTTTCTTAAAAACATAAAACTTGAGAGCTAATAGGCCATTTTAAAATATTTGGTTTGGGGTCATACAGACTCTATTTTTTATTTTTTTTTTAAATCATGTATTTTCTTCTAAATTATTAAAATTTGATATTAGTTTATCTTCAAGTTACATATGTTTTTCATAGAATTTTAAAAATCTCTTTAAATATTTCTAATCTAACACATTTACTTTTGGGGTGATGCCTTAAGGGTAGATAGGTAACTAACAGACTTCGAATTTGTTAAAACATGTTATTAAAACATCTTTTACATGCTTTAAAATGAACTAAGAACATTGTTTTGATGCTTAATGAAAATTTTGGATGCTTAAGTGAATACTTTTGATAATTAGGTTTTCAAAGTTACAACTTAAGACCAAAGGGTCAAAAGAACACCACCTAATCTTTCTTTTGGGGCTTAAAATTGAACACACTTGTCAATTTTTTTTTTCAATAGTTTTTTAATTAAAACTTGATTTGGAAAAAATAAGGTCATTGTGTGTATACTCTTCCATCTATCCCTTTTAGGAAACTTTTGGAATCAAAAGTTCCATCCTTATTACACACATGACTAGTCCAAGGTATAGAAATAATGTCATCTAAAGTACTCCCTAAAACTCATAATAGTTTGGGTGATCTTTAAAATGACCCTAAAGTCTTTCTCTTGTGTCTTTTATTTCATTACATCTTGTTTTGAGAGGGAGACTTCATCACCTCCCACAAGTTATATAGGGAAGGTTTAACCTGAGGTTTCACCTTCTAGCACTGACTTCAACCAATCCTACTAAGTCAAAGGTTTAAGCATTTAAACCACTTTCTAGTGTTGGAGTTACATTTGGGATGTATCTACACTTTGGACATCACACTATATTGAGAAAAAGATAGATATAGTGGTTGTAAAAAAGATAAGACCTTTTTGTAATAAGCCAAATACCATGGATACTCATTTATGTGCTTTTCTTTTGCATCATGACATGAAAGTCATTATGTAATTAATCCCCCTAAAAATGATTGAAAATTGATTAGTTTAGTCAACCCCACATTGCCATACCCTTGCTAGGATTTGGATAATTATACTTAGTGTATTTTAGTCATTTTTGCTTAGTATGTTTTGAGACTAAAACCTAATTATTTGTTTATAACCATGTCAAAACCACTTTGTTTATATGTCACTCTTTTGTCTAAAGAGGTGTTTTTTTGGCCATTTTACACCGCACTTGTGCCTTGAAATTTTTGTTAAACTTGTTTATGTGTGTCTTATTTGAGTTGTGGATGGTAGTGTTATGTTGCCTAAAACATTTCAACCCATTTTGCCTTTGATTATTTGAAACATAACATTGATCACATCATTCGAGCATGCTTATGTCATTAGGTTACTCATTTTGTTTCAAGACTTATTTACCATTATATCAAAAATTGTTTGTTTTAAACCATGTCGTGTATACCATTTGGACCTTAGTTATGCACCATCATGCTATCCAATCTTGTCTAGCTTGTTTGTTCAAAACCTAGTTTTCAATTCACCTTGTAAAGTTTGGATTCAAATATTGATTGATTTCTATTTAGTCCTCAATTCATGGGGTTGATGCATAGATTTTTCTCTTTTGGGTTTCATAACTTTAATTAATCAATTACCCAAATTTGAAGACTTGATGGTTTATTTGTTCAATGTCTATCATCATCATTTTTTTTGCCTTTATTTGGGAGAACATAGTCTTTCTCCAAAATCCTTTTGCCTTATGGCTTATACCAACTGATCATTTTTATGTTTGATTTCATGTGCCAAGTCTATGTCAAAGTTGTTTCCAAACTTGTTAGATTACATCAAATCACATCATTATTTTGTTTCAAGCCTATATTTTGATGCCATTTGGCCAAAATTCCTAAAATAGCCTATTTGAGCCTAGATTTTGACTCCAAATTTGGACAAAAGACATAGAAACTATTTTCCCTTTCCTAGTTTAGACCTTGTTTGGAACACTTTAACCTAAACCTTTGACATATTGGTTTTCATTCAAACACTTGACATTTTGCACATATGACATTTGAAGTTGGACTATTTTATGCTAAGTCTTAACAAAAACCATTTTGGAGATACATCTCCATTTTCATACCATTTTTGGAGATATAACTTCATACTTTTGATCAATTTAGACCTAGTTTGAACCATTTATACTTTGGATTTTTTTTTAGATTTTATATAACTTTAAGCCTTTTATTTTAGATATTTAATAATTTGTATGAATATGTCTAACTGCACTTATGGTGGATTCATGTACAATCCAACTTATGATAGAATGGCCACATAAAATCGCACTGGGAACCCCTACAGAGAAAGATTTTCTAAGGAGTTTTATTATTATCCATACAATACTCCATATGGGGAACATAGTCAAAATACACAAAATACAAATCAAATTACCAATTGGGATGATATGGTTTATGAGGAGGACTTTGAAGACCCAACTATAGATAATGTTATTTGGGATACAGATTCATACCCTCTTTATAATAATCAGTACACATAACATATTCAAGAACCAGCTTATGATCCAACTCAAGATTGAGATAATATAGTTTATGAGGAAGACTTAGATTATTTAGCTTATGGTAACTACCAAGATCCATAATTCCCCAAACATATCCTTCTAAGATCTAGTCCTTTGGCTTGTGCAAGTAATCAATCTTCACAATGCCCCTTCATCATTGTAGGACCTAGTCCTTTAGCTTATGTGAGTTACCAAGCCCCATCCCACCCTATTATTACCATTTTAGGGCTTCATCATTTATCTCATGTGATAAATCATGCTCCCCAGGGCCCTACCATTATCTAACAATAAGTCATTCCTCATCCAGTGTCAATCCAATCATAAACACAACATATTCAAGAACTGAACATATTCAAGAACCAACTTATGATCCAACTCAAGATTGAGATAATATATTTTATGAGGAAGACTTAGATGATTTAGCTTATGGGAACTACCAAGCTCCATAATACCCCAAACATATCCTTCTAAGATCTAATCCTTTGGCTTGTGTAAGTCATCAATCTTCACAATGCCCCTTCATCATTTTAGGACCTAGTCCTTTAGCTTATGTGAGTAACCAAGCCCCATACCACCCTATTGTTACCATTTTAGGGCTTCATACTTTAGGTCATGTGATAAAACATGATCCTCAAGGCCCTACCATTATCTAACCATAGGTCATTCCTCATCTAGTGTCAATCCAATCACAAACACAACTAAACCAATCATTTGAAGGCCAAGCTATGTTCAAAACTAGTATTTTCTAACTTGTTGGAAACCAAAGCCAAGACAACCAACCAATCTAAGATGTTTTTGTTTAATCAACCATTTGTAATAAGTCAACCTATGATTAATCACCTTTCCATCTTATACCAATTATCGAGGATTCTCACTCTAATAATCCAATATTTTTTGAGTCACTTCTTAATGATTATAACCACCTTTGGGCAGATCATTACCTTGACCATATGCCTATTTCTAAGAGCCTCATATTGAAAAGACAATATTTGAAGAGTTGTCTCTTAACCTTTTTCCCATTGTATAGGAGTCTCACTTTGACAAACCAATTTTTGTGGAGCCCATTATGCCATCACAGGCTGTTACTTGTCCAATACCAAACATTTAATAAGACATTATTGTAATAGATTCAAGTTCTATTCTTGAACCAATAATAGATTTAGCATCAAAAGTATAATTAAAATCAATCTTGACATTGGATTTAGAGTCACTTAAGTCAAAATCAGATTCAAAATCAAAATATGTTTATGACTGTTATAATATATGCATTCCTAGCAGATCAATACAAATACATTTGTGATCATTCCATAGTTTTTAAGGATGATTACTTTAGCATCACCATAATTTCTCCTAGTATCTTTAATGAAGATTGTGAAACCAGACCATAGGCCATTACCATCAACCAAAATAGTCATATTATTAACATTCCATCTCTCACAAGTGTTGATTGGGACCAAAAAAATAACACTTTATTGAACTGCATCCATGGAAACATAGTAGTTAAAGAAGAGCAAGGAGGTCAAGACCACATTCATGTAGCAAAAGAACACTCTCCTAGTGAAACCTTTTCAAAGGTGCAAAGGGACAATCAAAGTTTAATCTCAGCATATTTTAATATAACTTTTTAAAAAGCACTAGATGCAATCAAAGTCTAAAGCCAATGTTCATTAGTGAAACCTTTTTGG
The DNA here is from genome assembly GCA_037957365.1 of Torreya grandis. Taxonomy (NCBI): domain Eukaryota; kingdom Viridiplantae; phylum Streptophyta; class Pinopsida; order Cupressales; family Taxaceae; genus Torreya; species Torreya grandis. The sequence continues at coordinate 288,897 of JARHVA010008012.1, read as the reverse complement.
AGGTGCTATGGGACAATCAAGACAACTTCATTGGTGAAAACCTCTTCAAGGTGCCAATAACTGAGCACAAAATTTATTCACTTCTTAATGAAGATAAAATCAAAGATCAAATCAAAATAAATTTCTATCTAAAGTCTAATCAGATGGTAGCTACTCTTAAGATCAAAAAAAAAACTATTTTGATCTTATTAAGAGCATATTCAGAGGTCTTAGCCCCACCACATCTAAATTTATGTCAAATCTAGCATCAACAACATTATGTGTGATTGAAATTATTGATATTCATTTGTTTCCCCTCCATCATTCATTCCATTATCATCTACCATTCCATTTCAAAAAAAATCTACCATCCATTATTTGTCCTTATTTACCATCCATGTTCACACTTTCCTTTGTAGAGGTTATAAAGATACCTTGTCTTGATGCTTGAAGGAATCAGAATCAATGACCAACAAAGATCACAACAACATTCTTGGCATCCAAATATATAGGTAGTTTTTGATAGAGTAGCTATTCAAATGAGGTGTGGGATAGTAATTAACATGATCGAGTATTTTGTTTGTATCATTTGTTGATCAGGATGTGCATCTCCACTTCAACAGGAACAATAGAATCATATGCCATTGATCATACTTAAGCCAAAAAAATGTACCATATCATTTCATTGCCATTCCATTGCCATTGTTACATATCCTTTTACTATTATTTCATATCCCAACCAATCAACCCATCACTTGGGGGCAAACCTCTTACCATTTTATCCAATCTATAAAAAACCATCATTATCCTAGAGCAAGATCATGCCAACCTATCATTTCATTCCTATCTAGACCAAAGCCTATTTTTAGTCATCCTACCCAATCTTGTTTTGATCTTGGTTCATTTGGTTATTCCTGCACCTTATGTGAGAGGATTCTGATCAAGTTTTAGCAATCAATCAAATCTATGTTTACAATGACAGTCTATGAAAGCAATGTGACAATTGATCTAGCAAGATATCTTTCATTTTTCCATCTTATCAAGTTTGTTTATGTGTGCCTAATTATAACCACCTATGGGAAAATTAGTGTCTCACCAGTCTTGTTACTAATTATAACCACCTATGGCAAAATTAACATCATTAACTTATTCTATTGTATCCTAGTTATAACTACTTATGGGCAAACTAGGGGAAACATTTGTTTGTCATACATTGTCACATCACCTTGCCATTATTGTTTTCATTTGATTAACCATTTTATGGATTTGAGAACTTTTTGGGACCTAGTTGGTTTTTCCTCACCTTTTGTGTTGATGAAATTACTATGACTTAAGGTTATTTTAGGGCTATGTAGGTCATGCTCAATTTATGTTGAGGTCACCTCAGTGCCCCTTTCCATAAGCTCTCACCATTTTGTGAAAAACCTAAGCCAAATGATCTCACCATTTTGTTAGTAAGTATATTGTAATTCTCTAACAAGTTAAGATACCTCAAAATACCAAAAACATTCAAATATTTCAAAATCCAAAAACATTTGTCCTATCTAAGCCTAGTTATTTATCCTCAATCCACCTTACTAGGGCATGGTCATTATTAGGATTATTTATTTTGATTTTGTTTTTAGGATTTATATTTATTTATTTATTTCCAAATTATTTATTTATTTCATTATTTTTCTTTTTTTTTGTTCACTTTCCTATTTGTTTTCTTTTAGCATTATTTCCTTGACTCAGTCTATGTGTGTTCATTGGGTGATTCCTTATGCACGTTATTCTTGAGTCTATCCATATTCATAATTTAACATTATCATCATGGTTTTTATCATTGGCACATTTTTTTCAAGTTTTTATTAGATTGGGAATCAATTCTTATGCATATTTTAGCCAAGTCTTCACGGTGTTCTATCATGATGCCTATTGTCACATGCTACACCAAAAATTAGCTTCAAGAAAGTCTATAATTAATGGAGCCATAGAAGTTTCTCCTTGACACCTTGGTAAATCCTTACATCCACACTTAATCAAATAAACCCAGTGACCATTATAGTTTTATCATTGCTAATAAGGATGAGCATCTCTTTGTTGGTAGGTACAACTGAGTCTTTTCTATTGATCAATCTTATTCTTCTATTCATCTCTTTCATCACTTTTCACCCACTCATATTTTAATATATATTCCAAGTTATATCCTTGAGTTATGCTTGCTAATCATCCCTAACTAGGGTGAAATCATCTTTATAAAACAATCTAGGTCCCCTTAATGATTATAACCTTCTATGGGCAAATCATTATTTCAACTTTTATTCTTGATTATAACCACTTTTGGGAAAATTAGTATTTTTTAAATCAATGCATGCAAGCATTTTCTCATTTAGTTTAATCTCAACCATAGGTTAATTCCACCTTTCTTATTATTTATTTTTGAGGGACCATCCATCAACAAATGTGATGGCCACTCCCTTGAGGGGGCATCATCATAAGATTCCCAAACACTCAGGCCATATTTCATTATTTGAAAATACATTGCTTTGCCTATGGTTTTCAACATCTTTCCAAATAGGGGCAAATTGTAGACACCTAAATCTAAGCACCAATGACCATCAATTAGGCTTTTAACCAATTTCTACCAAAATGCACAATTTGGCCTAATAACACTAAAACACATTAAATGAGTTGAAATTGATATATTAAAGTCCCAATTTTGTCTAGAGTGTCATTAAATTATTCAATGAAACTTATGAAGTATCTAACTTTGATCAGATCATTTCAAGTCAAAATGACATTTTTGCACTTGGGTGCTCTGGATTGCTCTTTTCTACCAAATTTCTTGCATGAGACACGTGCCTTTGTTATTTGGTGTTGAAAACATCCTAAATGTGATATAGGTTATAATTCATCTAACATAGAATTCCAATTCTAATCTAGTCAAATTTTGAGCCAATAATACAACATATTGACCGATTTGATTAATTTGTACAAAAATTGCCAAGGTTTTGCATCAAAGTTGACTAATCATTTTAAGGCTAATTAAAAAAAATCAAGAACTTAATTTAATTTTACATGGATTTTTTTGAATATTTATTTTTATAAATGAATATTGAATATCTACAACATCAAAGTGACATCATTTATCGGGAAAACATCCCTAGGTCATAAATGCCATAAATATCAAGATTCATGCCTTCCATGCCTCATTAAGACCCTCCCATATCTCGTAAAGGCCCTTTCTTCCCAAATATTTATGGGGGATATTTATTAATTTAATTACATAATTTGGATTAAATCATAGCCACACATCTTCACCTTGAAATGGATGATTCAAGTTGATTCTAGCCATTTTTTAGAATTTATAAATAGAGAGGCCATGAACATCATTTCTAAGCTATTTTAGTACAAAGTTATTATGCTCAAATATATTCAAGAAGATCTCATATTCCAAACTTATAATTCCCAAATGCATTAAAAAATAATTACATATTAGTTTTATAATGTCCAAATGTTGAGCCAAGCCAAGCTAAGCCAAAGCCACATAGGGTGCCAAGAAGAGATGGAGATAGCCACACTCCATTGATGCAGACTTCATGAACACAAACCAAGAAAACCACTTAAAAAATATATTTTTATCATCCAAAAATGTTAAATAAGGTTTCTTTTTCATTTTAGTTGTTTTTTCCATTCTAGTCTTGCTAACTAAGCTCCACCTAGTGTCTAGGCCTAGAGATGTATGCTAGTTAGTGTGTTTTTGTCATTTTTTTTTCATTTTGAAACTAACACGATAATAACCACCTCTCTTGATTAAAATTAATAGTCTAAAAAACTTTAAATGATCCTTAATTTTACTTCAAAAATCTTGTTAACAATTAGTTTTAGGGTAGGTTGATTGAGTTTGACAATCTACCCACTTGTCAACCTTAGTAATGATTTAAGCATTAGGAGGTTGTGTATGATAGGTATAACATGCTAGTGACATGATAACCCTATTTATATTGAAATTTTAATGTATGTTTTAGTATGATACCCCATCATTTGATAAATAAAATTAGGTCTTTCCCTATGATTTTGTTGAAAAAGTCGTTGTGCCTTTTTTATTATTTATATTATTGAATTAAATTGTATGGATCAATGTAAATGACATAAGTTACCCTAGAATACCATGTCATAAATATGTTGAAATTAAATAATTATTTTGGGTTGTAACATGTGATTTTTACCTTTTAAATATGAATGATATAAAATATGGGTAAATTTTTTTATTGTGTTCACCTTAAGTATGTTTTAATTGGAAGTGTGGCATCAATAGTAAATTATCTATAGAAAAATAGTATGAGAGAATAAATATTAATGTATAGTGAATTATTATGATTGGTGAGAGAAAGGATTTTAATGTTATAGAATTATATGGTTAAAATGTAGTGGTGAAAAGTTAGATAATATGGGCACATGTTAAATATATATACAAGGCTTATATATAATTTATTTAACATAGAAATGATGTGTAGTTGGTATTATGAAATGGTAGTAGAAGAGTAAAGTTATTTAATGAATAATTATATATATGTTATTCTCTTCAAGAGCTAAACTTTTACCATTTTGATAAATACTTAAGGGGTTGTATGAGGACTTGATTAACTTAAGATGTTCGATATGGAAAAAAACCTATGTTGTCCCATCTCTTTGAGAAAACATGTATTATTTCTTGACCAAGAGTCTTAAATTAATGATCTATGCTTAGAAATAATCCCTTGAAAGGGAATTAAAATGATGAACTTGTCTTAGAATGTCAAACATATTATTATCTTGATGATCTTAAACCTCTTAAATTTAATAATAATTATATATTCAATGCCCTATTTTGTGTAAGAACATAAACCTTCTTAAGGTCTATAAGCATGCTTGGTCTAGTGGATAGGTTGTGCTAGAAGAATAATCCTTGAAATAAAATATAATATTAATGATTTGCTCTTATTAAATGTGTAAGAATTATATCAGTTGAATGCCCTACTTTGTTCATTGTAAAAATAATTGGTGGCCTTATAACTAAAGGTGCAAGCTCCATCTCTATGATTAGACTTAACCTTCATACTATCTTGGATTAAGTATGATCATGCATATAAAATATTATGAATTGTACAATATGTGCTCTATTACATTATCTTAGAAAGGATGGTAAATAATCATCTTTATGACTCTCATCTTTGAACTATGCTATAATGTGATAGTGATAGGTCTAAACCTTGTCTCCAATAGAGAGCTACAATACAAAGTTATTACTATTCATTTTTGATAAGGACCATGGAATTATAAAATCAAATTATTCGCATAATAACTATTATCCGGTACTTTTATGAGGACTTTTTACCTTTTTATCATGATGAGATAGTGTCATAATTCTATGTTATTACTCTACATGAAGAGTTATGTTGTCTATCCAAATTTTATGTGAAATAAATCAAAATGAAGTGAGGAATTAGTGTTATATTAGTTTAATATTGTTGAAGGATTGAATCCTTGAAGTGTTAATCTTCCATATGGTTTAAGAATAGAGGAATGTAAAAATAAGTTGACCATAGCTAAAACCAACATAATAAAACATATTTGATCCTTATCATGTCTAAATTTCTTGAATGTATCCATCTTGTTGATGGCTTGTGCTACCAAGTACTCACTATTTGTTGGTTATGGTCAATATTAATGAACTATCCCTTACTACAAGAGAGAATATAAAGTAACCATGGCATCTTTTCTTGACAACAAACAAATTGTAATATTTGTTAAGGGGATTCATTTTCTTATTATGATATTATTTTTAGATGTATGTGGATATTAATAACCAAAAAAATTTGGTCATGTGTTTTTTGGGTATGTGGTGAGGACATGTGTTACAAATAAAATCAATAAGTGGGATAAAGTTACCCGTTCATCATAAACACTTGACAATATTTTTGAAGAAATTTTTATAGTTGGACACTTTATAGTTTGGAATTTTTTTAATTTACTTTGAGACCCCATACACTTAGTCTCAATAAACCAATAATATGCATGGTATCATCACCAAAGGCTAGATGTAGGTGAGTAAAAGCATCTATCCCTAATGTTAACCTATGAAACTAGTAAGATGTGAAGTTTCAACATTGATTATTAGAAAAGGGTGAAATATGTATAATTTGATTTTGACTTGTATAAGATTTTTTTTACATGATTGTCTATTTTTATATTTACCATAAAAAAAAATTTAAGGCTCTCACCCCCAAATCTTGGCCCCATGCAATGGGTAATAGGCAAGGGATCATCATTAAGGATCAAGATATGTGAGTAAGGTTCCTTTTTTTATCATGCTATTTTTTTTTTCTTGGGGGGAACTATAAGAAGAGACTTACCATGAACAAGTTTATAAACTAAGTTGTAGGTTATAATTTTATAAGCTTTGGAAGAATATGTAGGGAAAGAGAGGTATACTCTATTTAAAATAATTAATACAAGAACCAATGTAAGACTAATTTTGAGGATGTTTTATATAATATAGTATGGTAATATGAAAATTAAATGAGATGTTAATTTGTATTCTAAAAAACATTCTATGCAAACTGACAACCAAATAATCACCAAACATGACATTTGATATACAAGACAACATATGCAAAATAAAAAATTTAATACAATGAGGGCAATGTGAAATGAAATGATTAAATTTAAAGTTGTTTTTTACTCTCCAAGTCACCCCCAAGAAAGCACTAAGCTCATAAATACTACACAAGAGGTTATGTGCTTGTGAAGTATCCAATTTTCTAAATTCAATCCTTCACACAGACGCTTCCCATCCTTACCCACACTCAAATAAATGTTGATTCATTCGTATGAGGAGTTCCCAATGTGTGACCCATACAAATATCCTTCACCACACCAACATGGTGCATAAATTAGAGCATGTGGGTCTCTCAGACTTTAAACAATAAAAGAGAGAAGTGTGTAGAGGGAACTTCTAAATTGTAAATATCACACTCAAGATATTAAATATTCTTACATGATTTTATTCAAAATCCTCCACATGATTCAATTGTGAATTCCTACTCTAAATCACATGGTTTCACATTTGTGCCCTTGTGAAACATAGACTATAACCTAGGATATGTACCATATCCATCATAGACCAATATAAATTTTAGATAGAAGGCATAGAGTTCAAGGACCATCAAAAGAGACTAGTCATAGGAGGATTTAGGGTCTTATGCATTTTCACAAAATATTTCCCTCAGTGCCCTTCATAAGCTTGCATCTTCACTACGCATCCAACTCTCTATGTAACCTTCATTATGTACCCTTTACATAGTATACATTTAACCAATCAACATGAAAGATGACATGGTCAAACCCAATGATGGGAATATGAAGTTCCATGTTAGTGGGGTAATCTATGTGGATTGATAAGTGGCATCTATGAATAAAGGTGGTAGTTAAACCCAATCAAACATCGAGGGAGCTAAAATTGAACAAATTTAAATGTAAGGGTAGCTTTCAAAGCATAAGATCATGCATGTATATCCCCTTGATTGTAGAATCATATCTTCATCATTGATAAACATACAAGCCACTTAAAGATCTATGAGTGATCTTCCATCTAATTTTATGACCAAATCATCATATCTAAATTGAATAAGCATGGCTTACAGTAGTTATTAGGAAGACTTATGGTGATCTTGATTAACCTTAGGATCTGAGCATCATTTTCAAATTTAATTTCCTACCTACCACCTCCAATGGTGAATTAATTATGCAAGACCTTACATAGTGTTATATAAACCCTAATTTTTATTATAAATAGGTTGACATTTCTATGCATCATAAAGTTACTAAAATATGACCTCAAGAGCCCTCTTATGGTATAACAAAGCTCTACCCATTAGAGTTTGTAATATTACCTTGGATATTAAGATTATTAATAACCAATTTGATTTTATACATGATCTATGTTATATGTGTATTCATGGTTATTGAACCTTATCTATGGATGTTTGTCCCTCTCATTACCATCCTCCCTTCACACCTTTATGTAGAATTAGAAGTATCTACAAGTCATATCTTATGTATACATGAGTCTAAATAGGCATTCTCTATGGACCATTTTTTTCCATTTTAATGTTGCATTGCGTTTCCTTACCTCTATGCAAATCACTTATGTAGTGCACCTAGTTTGAATATTTTGCATATAGTCTATTAGTTTTATTGTGTCATTAATTAGGTAAGGTGTTCATTCTATTCTTGGTGTATCACATTTTATATTCCATTAACCTTATTACATTTTATATCCCTTTCCCCTTTGTCAAATTTAGGTTTAGTGTTATCTATAGATTTCATTCTGCTCTTTTTAGGTTTGTAAGATAGTCCTAAACCAGGTGCAGTTAGAATAGAAGGAAGTTGGCCTAATCTGGAGGTTTTTTCCACACCTTAGGGTATGATCTCATTATTACAATGAGACACTAAATCACTCTATTGAATGATATTCTAAGGCACTAAGTGCAAAGTACCGCACACTAGAGTGCAAAAGATCCTTTCATACATAGATGCACATTTCAAGTGACAACCATTTCTAGCATGCCCTATGAGAATTTTAGAGATTTAACTAATAATTTGGTGTAATTCTTAGTCCGTATTTTTAAAGATACTCCATAGAGCACCTAGTGACTCTGATCATTCCTAGTTTGTAAGATTAATCCCTCATAAATATGCCAAGACAAATGAGATTATTTATGAGAGGTTTTGACATTCAATGCATCAAGTTACCAGTACCCTCTAGAAGAGGAAGAGTGAGATCATACTCATCCCTTATCATAAGGGATAGAAACATAGGATAACCTTCTTCTAGAGCTCAATCTACACCCCCATTTGGTATATTCCCTACACATAAAGGAAGATTATTCCCCATCCCATTCATTATTTCTTTTAAAAACCAACCCTTTATTCCTTTAAATAGAGGCTACCCATTAATCCTTACCCAGTATGATGATATTCCCGTATCTTCTCTTAGGAGCATCACCTACTTTATTAGAGAAAATTCTACTACCTCGATAGAGAACATATAAGACATTGTAAATATTTTCTTCATCTATAATGTGACCGAAGATAACATTACAGTACAGCTCTTTGCCTCTTATTTGAAATGGATAATGCTCTAATGGTACCATAGTTTACACCCTAGTACCATTAAAATTTGTGACGAGTTAGGTGTGGCACTATATAGATAGTTTGAAGAAAATAGTGATCACATGTCAGTAATGGAAAAACTCACAAACATTAAAAGGGCTCCACATGAGTAAATGGTTGACTTCAACTTTAGATTATAGAGGACTTGGGATTGAGTTTCACTATTGGTAAATCCAAATCCTAATGCTACATTCTTATATTTTTATGAATGTTTAACATTGATGTGTCCATCATGATCCAATCTATGGGAGGAATAGTATTATTATATGCATATGATTTTTTTGTCCATGCATAAAACTATTCGATCTAAGTGGATAAAATTGTGTCTAGACCCCTCATGCCCTTTTATCCCAAATCCCCATTTATGAGTTCAACTACCTTGGCCCCATTCCAACTCTATCCCCCTATGATTGTTGTTATCAACCTATTTATTCCATTAACTTCTATGTCTGTAAGTGAGCTACATGAAGTCAAGTCCTTATTGAATAGATTTAGAAATGAACTAGTGAAAATCAAAAGGAAGCAAACATAACATCCCAAGACTTATCAACCCTTGAACTAATAATATAAATCAAACAAGCATCCTTACCAATATGTTATATACACTCAAAACTAGCTCACATATAATAGAATGCCCTATATGCCAGATTATAACACTATGAGCACCTCTAGAGATCTCATGCCTATGCAAAATAATGTGGTGTAAGACTATGAATGGTGATTTCCATGCCATCATCTACATGATCAACCCACATGTATGAATGGAATTACCAATGAGACACCTAAATGAAAATTACACCACTACCTTAGGAACCTCCATCTACTTTAGATCAACCAAGGGATGAATCAAAGGCACAAACATAGGAATAGGGTAGATCCACCCTCCTAAATTGGTAGGAATGTGACTTCAATTATGTGAATAGAATAAAGTGTCAAGTGAAAGAAATAACCTAGTTACTTTTAACATGAGATTCAAAAAGAGAGTACCATAGATAGATATGTCTCTTTCAATTCCCTCAACCTCTATGCCCTAGGTTCTACATGCAGATACATAAGGGAGAAAACCTACAAGAAGTTTCTAATTATGTGTATAAATGACCATGCAAAAAGAGAGTTAGCCTCAAACTAGTGTGTAATCATGAGAAAATGATACAATTCAAAAATTGTAGATTAAAGGAACTCAAATCCCCTTTAGCATAGTTGAGTAGATGAAGAAGACCGAACTAAATATTTACATGTGGGACACTCTTATTATTACTTTCTAAAGGATTTTTTTATAAAATTCCCTAAGAAGATTCTAATCTCATGAGCCACTGCACAATATGCCTACTACACCCACAAATTTATGTCAACCAAAGGAAGAGGTGCATAGAATTAACAAATAACCCCCATTCTACATCTCTATGTTTATCAGTGAACGTCTCATACATAATTATCTGATAGATATAGGCAAAAGGAGCTCAATGATGCTGAATAAAATTTTAGACATGATAGGCATATCATATTCTCTCATCTAAAAAGGGGTCATCTAATTGGATAGAATAATAGTTAAAACTCTGAGAATCATCAAGGATCTAAATCTCACCCTACATGCATGTTTGAGCCTTTCTATTATGTAGGACATCACATTCATTTATATTCCCATTTACTTTTCTATATATCTTTCTTAGGATTTTACAATTAATATGGGTGGATACCTATCATCAAATTGGTTATACATGCTACTCCCAACTAGAAATAGGACTAAGGTGACCATCAAGGTTGAACTTATCTTTAGGAGTCATGTGAAGTTATATTCTCCTATCCTAGTTGAGATAAAATTTAGAATATTCAATCAAGAGGAGAAATGTGTCCTCCATGAGGCTACCACACCCCTTAAAGAAGTCCTAAATGACTTACTTGATGAATGGGTGCACAAGCATTATGAGTGAAACCCATATGACAATACATAATATGCAATACTAGAAACCTATTGCATTCTTGAAGAGAACCCTTTATTACCAAATCTCATGGAGGCATAAGAGGATCTTGAAGGCATATGGTGATTGTATTTTGATGGTTCTCATAGTAAAATCAACACTAGACTGAGGGTTGTGTTAGTATCCCCTCATAAGGAGAGATATTTTCATGTTGTAGTTTAGTAGCATAAAAAATGTTGTCACATATGAGTCATTGATCTAGGATCTTCAATTGGCACATAATAAAGGAATAAAGGTGTTTCAATCTTTCATAGATAGTGAACTAGTGATAAACAAGGTTAGAGCATAGAAAATGTCTAAAAACACTTTGTTGAGAGCTTACAAACATAGGTCATGGGACTTAATTAACGAGTTTTATGATTTCAATATGTGTTCCATACCAAGGGTGAAGAATGATGATGTTGGTAGGCTCATAATCATGAGTATGAATTATGACCTCTTATGTAATATAAAGAATGAGTCTAAGTAGCTCATAATTTTTTTTGTCAGGTCGACAGTCCCAAATAACACAAGTAATTGGTTGATGTTCAAAAGTGATGAGCAAATTGTAAACTTAATATAAGATAAATCTAAGTTCTATGCCAATAATAAACTATAGATCTAAACTCAATATGATGTGCATATCATTCAATTAAAGGGAAACAATCTACCTAAAAAGCTAGTCACACCAAAAAACATATTCAATTCTAACAATTAGCTCAAGGGGGAGATGAAAAATATGATGGTGAAGGAAGAAATATTCAAGATGGTGACCATCTCTAATGAAAATATCTTGAAAACTGGTAAGGTATACTCCCCATCTAAAATTTAATAATTCATTGAGATAAGTAGAAGATATGATGATAAATTCATGTAGAGATACTAAGACCTCAAAGGCTTTGATCTAGGCTTAGCCTAGAATACGATTGAGGTTGACCCTAATACCAAACCAATCAGGTAAAAATAAAGACTAGTTGATCCTAAGCTTGAGACCTTAATGAGGAAGGATCTCTCAAATCTCATTGAGGCAAACATAATATTTCCAATCAAACATTCCTCATGGGTGGCCAATCTAGTCCCACTGCACAATAATAATGGAGAGATACAATTGTGCATATACTTTAAGGACCTAAATAAATCCTACCTCAAATACCACTACGCCTCCTAAAAATGGAGCAAATCCTCCAAATAGTTAAATTTATGGAAATGTTTTCACTACTAGATGGTTATTCAGGATATAACCAAGTACTTATGTTGGAGTGTGATCAATTTAAAAATGGCATTCACCACTAAGCAAGGTACCTTCACATACTGAAAGATTCCATTTTATTTGATAAATGTAGGAGATACCTTCTATAGGTCCATAAATATGGAATTCAAGGGACTCTTCAATAACATCATCTTAGTTTACCTTGATAATATAACTATTTTTTCAAGGCACACAATGGATCATTTGGGTCACTTAGAGAAATTCTTTAAAAAATGATGAGAGTCCAAGATCTACCTGAACCCAAGAAAGTGTGTATTCACTATGTATGAAGGAAATATTTTGGGACACATTGTCTCTAAATAGGGATTCACAATTGATCCTAAACAAATTGAGGTCATTTTAATGTTGAGGTATGTTCTTGTTGGTGTGTTGAGACATTAATGGTATCATTGATGTCAAAGGTACTTGAATGTCATTGATGTCCCAGAGGTGATCTTATGAAGATGTATAATAAGTGATCATGATGTATTAATCATGGTATGGAGTTTTTTATCATGATATTTAGTTTTATAATGCATCTATAGTGGTAGGAAGGTCTCAAAGGGGTATGGTACCTAGTAAGTCTATTTGATAGACTAGTTCTTAAACATGGATATGGATTGAAGAGGTATGATTATGATGATATAGATGTGTATGGATTTGAAATTGTGAAATGAATTTTTATATTATGTGATAAAGGTGTTGAATCAGTCACATGACTCTCAAAGTGAGTCAAATCGGTATGTTCTTCATTGGTGGTCTTCTCATGGACCTAGTCTTAAGAACCTAGGTAATATGATGAGGCATCATGACCAAGTTTAGAGGTTTTTGAGCTCATGTGAGAATGTTTTGAGGTCTGAAATGTTATTTAAAGTGTTTTGGTATATCTTTAGGTCTTGAGTTGAAGGAGATATCATGAAAAGTGGGTCTTGAGGTCTCTCGAGTGCTAAAAGAGTTGTAGACCTAAGAAGGAAATTTTGATGCTTGTTGGCACATGTGAATATTGACTGAGAATATAAGCTCATAGGTATATATTTAAAATTATATTAATAATATTTTACAAGCATTAGGAGTTGGTTTTATGGTTAGAGTTTTATGAATAAATGTTAAGAATGGAAACTAGTCTAAAACCCTTTTTAAACCCTTATAATGACCTAATGGAAAATATTTTATTTTATAGTGATAAAAATGGATTGGTAATGATATTTTTATGAATTTATAATGTATATTACTCTTCTACATACATCTAGGTGGCATTGAGTGTTCAAGAGAGTAAGTGGAAGCTACAATAAATCCTTTATTTCTTGGAAATTTGATATAACAAGTAGGTTTGACTGAGTCAAAGTTGAAAAATGGATGTAAGTTTAATATTTTGACTTATAATTAATTCCCATGATTATTTTTTAACAATTAATATAATTAAAATATGCTAAACTAGTCATGGAATTTGGCCTATCGCTAAAAGGCCTATTGAGGAAGACAGTAAGAAAACTAGGTAGGAGTGAGAATGAGATTAGGTATGAGTTTAAATGGATTAATATTGAATAAAATTTAATGGGTTTTTTTTATAATACCCATAAAAAAATTTAATTTTGTTTATATGTCTTGGAGGTCATTGAAATTATTTCAAAAGTTGTTCACAAGATGTCCTGTCTATTGAAGATGAGACAATGAAGGTGAAAGGTTTAGATATTGGTCTACATATTCCATATTTGATATTAGAAATATATATATTTGTGTTTTTATATGTTATAAATATGTATAATGATAATAATCATGCATAATAACTTCTTTTTCTTATATACACAAGTGTTGGAATACATGTTCACCATGACTAGTTCATAAGATAGAATGGTAATTCTGGGTATGCAAGATGGAGTGAAGAGTTGGAGACTCTATGCTAGAATTAAATGTATATAGTGATAATTTTTATTTTTTTTGACATATATCACCTATAAGTTATTTATATAATATTTAAATATAGTTCAATAAGTTGAAATATGGAAGCTAAAATGGGTTGTCTAGCTGTATAAGAACTGTGAAAGAGAAGCTTAACAAATTGGTCTGTAAGACCAATGGTTGACAATAAATTAAATGATATATCTATTGTATTATTTTATATATTTAACATATTAACTTAATATTCATAATTAGTCTTGTAATTTTCCTTACAGGAATTGAAAACAACAATCTTTAGGACTATGTTTTCAAGTTCTTTGGTAGTTTTCTTTATGTGAATGAGTTGTAAGTTCCTGTGTCATTATGACCAGTTTGTAAGTGTAACAGGAATGTGGTACTGTATTATATATTCCTAAGGATATTATACATGAATTTATTATAATTTTTTAAAGTGTTTGTACATATGTTGATGGTTAAAGGTTATTAACTATGTTCTGGATCTTTATGGCAGAATAGAGTGAGCCTTTTGTAGAGGTGTGTCTAAGTATTTGGATCCTTAGCGATAGATTATAATGAGTTTTATTATGATCCTAATGTAATTAATTTTACATCCATATGTGGAGTGTGCCTTTAAAGTGTGTCTATAGGGTGTTTGAGCTTCATATTTGTAGATAGTGTTTTTGAGGTAATTATGCCTAATAGGTCTTTAAGGCCTAATGGAGCTTTCATGAGGTAAGAAAAAAATGTGTGACTTATTGAGTATGTATGAGGTCATTTTAGGTTTAAAATTCATTTTTTAAAATATTTAAGTACTTTTTGAGTGTTATTTATGCCATAGTGGTCCAAGTTGTTCTGTGGAGAAGATAGACCTAATGCATTGGGTCTTTAAGTAGGCCTAGAAGAAGATTGAGGTATAAATGAGTTTGGAAGACATAATAATGATATTAATATGATTTTTTTTTTTTTAATGTTATAATAATTTTTTTGGGTCTAACCCTAATGTATTAATGTCTTGGCCAACCAAGAGTGTGAGTATTCTAGTGATTGGTATAAGTACAAGGCATAATAGGCCTATTTGGGTTATTAAGTGGTGTAAGAGGGATAGTGAATAAAATATCACCTTGAAGAGTATAATGAGGTATTCAATACCATAATAATATTTTATATAAACTATGATTAACATATAATATATATTCTATATGTGGATGATAAGGTTAGTTAACTTAATAAGCTTACTAAGAGGCATGTTTGGGTGAAGAAGCCTAGATGTTGTTTTGAGATGGGTATAAGGTTGAGAAGAGATTAATGAGTTGATTTTATATTTAGAGACCATCATAGTTGCATCATATATGTGTTATTTATATATGATAGTGAGTGAAATTTAGATATAGAAGATAGAGATCTGAAGAAAGGGTCACCATCTATTATTTGAGTAATAAGGTGTCTTGATGTGATCAAATTGGTCTTGGTTGAGTTGGTGATTTATCAAAAAGGTGTGAGAGTTAATTTGAAATTTTCAAAACTTTTATTTAAATGGATGAGTTGGTTATGATTCACCTAGGGTATTGATGCTTAAATGCAATTTGAAGCTTGCTAAAGGACTAGTTGAGTTAGTGCTTGACTAGTAAGGGGTTGGTGTTCCTTGTGGGGTTGGTACCTCAATAAATATTGATTTATTGCTTATATGATAGCATTGAAAGTGGTGTTTTAGTGGTTTTTATCCCCCATGAGGTTTTCCCACATATTTCTTGTGTTCATTTATTTATATCATTGCTTCATGTTTATGTGATTACTTCTTTATGTATTACTTGATCAATATATTAGTTTGAAAGGTTAATCATGTTAAGAGGAAATAAAGGATTGTTTTAGGACAATAATTCAACCCCCCCCCAATCAGTGGTTTTTCTTCCAACATATATCACTCCCTCTCCCAAGTCATAATAAGGGTCTTCAAAGCTTCTTGGTGAAAATGAACTTTGTCATAATATTTATGCCAAGTTTCACAACTCTGATCAAACCTCTCATAGTAACGCTCAAGAAGACCAAATCAGTTTTGAGGCCACAAAGCATGCCATCATAAAGGATCCTACTTTGATAAACTCATATTACATTAGGGACTTTATCCTCTATGCATTCAACATAACTAAAGACATCCCAGACATTATTACATAATAAAACACTAACCAACTAGAGTAGCTTATTATTTTATTTAGCTTGGTGCTCAAGGATTATAATCTAAACTATAGATTTATAGATAAGCACATCTTCACAGTAATAAGAGTACTCAGTAAGTCTAGACACATCCTCTCTAACAATAAGATCTAGCTCATGGTCTTGCACTTGAGTATAAATGGGTTATTACTTAGTAAGGACATCAACAAGAAGAGAGCCGATTAGGTCATGAAGGTGATGGAATACGACATAGATATCCAAATCACCAAGTTGGTCTGAGGTAAGGTAATTTATGAGTAGCTAGTAAAATATGTGAAGATATAAGATAGAGTAGTCCTTATATTATATGAAAACCAACCAATGAGACTAAAATTTTGTGAAGGATTAGACTCAAATTATGAGTATCTTCCTCTAGACTAATGCGTATCCACAAGGTTTGAATAAATCTAAGTATATACATTTCATATTGGTGTTCCCAAAATCCATCACTTATTTTTGGGGAAAACATATCAATTATTTTGGTCTTGTAGGCCAAAATTCTCCCTTTTCTTTTTCAAAAATGTCCTGAGCATCCAAGTTCTTCAATTATTCAAGTGTTTTTAGTCAAGGGGCTGAAAGGTTCAATGGGTTCAACAACTTCAATAGGTAGACTCTCATAAAGGAACAACTTCCAAACACTTAGGCAATTTCAAGGTTGGTTCAACATCGTCAATTAAAATGTCCATCGATAGGCTTCAAACAAAATATTGAACCATTGAAACCCACCTCCAAAGGTTCAAAGGTTCAATGGGTTCAAAGGTTCAACGACATCAGCAGACTTCAAAGAGTTAAGTTCTTTGGCAAGTTCAAAGTTTAACTACTTCAAAAAGTTCAATCGATTCAAAGGACTTAAATAAAAGAAGACTTCAAACAAGAAAGATTGAACTATTGAACCATTAGACCTTGAACCAAAAGAGTTCAAAGTTTAAAGGTTAAACGAGTTCAATAAAGTTTGAGAGACTTAGAAGAACAAAGGATTCAAAGAACAAAGAATGAACCATTGAACCGTTGAACCTTGAACCAATAGAGTTCAAAGGTTCAAGGTTCAAAGTGATTTAAGTGACTAGTGACATCCCCATGGACATCAAATTTAGGGTAAAAAAATATCTGTTGTTTTTCAAATATGGCACGGACCTAAAAATAAATTTAGTGACCAGCTAAAGAAGAAGCTAAAGGAGCCAACAAAAAGTGAGAAGATAGCCTAAGATCTCAGATCACCAAGGAAGGACAAGACATGGTGAGGAAAGAGGGAATGATGTAGAAACACTAGAAATATCTGCATAGGAGTTATTTCTAGTAGGTGAAACAATCCACTAGGTGGACATTAGAGAGCGCGAGCACTCAATAGCATGGCCTATTTGTCTAGATTGAGTAAAGGCGAAGTGGATAGATGCACAAATATTAGGAAGAGGACCAAGTGGCCCATACTTTAAAGGGGAAATTTGAGATGAACTGACATGCCACAACTAAGGCTAATGCCATGTTCTATCATGGCCCCTTGACAAAACTAAAAATGCATTCAAGGCATTGAATGCACCATAGGCCATTCCATGAAACAAAGCACCCAAGTTTTTTTGGGAGTGATATATATTGTAATCTCTTATTTTATGCAAAGGATATCTCTCTATTATAGATGCAAAACTCTACCCAAATTGAAAGGCATTACTAAGACTTTGAGCTCAGATTGTTAATCATATTTCATTATCTAAATGAAAAAGTAAGTGACATTTAAAACTTTGTGTTGGAATAGCTTGTGTTGTTGAGTAAATTGTTCTTATGTTTGTTTCATGAATGCACTCTTGTCCATTTAATTAAATAAGCAGAACTAGTGGAAGTAACTAGGAAGGTGTCCTGAAGCTAACTGTAGAGAAACTTTGTGCTGCCATAATTGTCTTTAGTGTGTTTATTTTCTATTTCTATTTAAAGGATCTTGGGATGAATTTGTGCACCCATTGTCCTTCATATTTCACTCTTTGGTAGTTGAGGTGGAGACTTTGTGTTACACCTCATTATGTTGGTTATTGTGCCATGTTACATTTACTTATCAGTTACTTTCTAGAAATAATTCTTGTTGTTTATTGCAGATCAGTTCTAAAAGAAGAGAAGTGCCTTGAGTATTTTCACTAGAATGCTCATATGTCTATGAACATCATCTCTAAAAAAAGAGAGATGGATGGTGTTATCCTACTCATGAGTGTTATTTTCTACATATATACATAGTATATAGCACCTCATATTTATAGGGAACCTCCCCTTGATGAGAGGAGAGATTTGTCCCCTTTTGATGTGGTCGACCTGTACATTTGACCGATAAATCTCCCTATGTTGTGGTTGAAACACCTATTTTTTCCATTAGTTATTTGGTGAAAAAATATTCACCCAATAATTTTGATGACTCTACTGGGGAAGAATGAGAAGTTTCAATTCTTTTTCTTATCCATTTTCTTCGTTGTTCCAAGTCCTTTTCCATTACCATTTTCCTCCACCTTCGTGCCAATAGTTTTTGGCAACTCCACTGGGGAAGAACGCATAGTTTGAAGCCTCAAGCTTCAAATTAAAGTAGTCCCTATCCTTATCCATTTTAGTTTTACACTCTGGGAGCTCCACATTATACAAGAAGCCAGAAATCTCAAGGTGTTGTTGACCCTATTTTTGAGTTGGTGCAACAAAGTAGTTTTGATTTGTTTCCTCCACAACCTCACCTTCAACAAACTAGGAGTCTTCCTCCTACTAACACCTAGTCACAAATACAAGGTAGAGATTTTTTTTCTTCTGCTAGTAGAGTTTTGCCTATACATACTCCACCTAGATTTGTTATCCCTCCTTCACAAGTCATACAATGGCAACTCAAGGCCCCTGGGGTAACTTTTTTGGTCCACTCAATCTAACTCCACCTCTACATGAGCTACCTCACAATTTTAGGAAGAATTTACCCAAATTCTATGGAAATGGAAGAGTTCATGTTGATGAACATATTATAGCCTTCAGCATAGCCTGTGGTGTGATAGGTGTGGAATATGAAGATGTAGCAGTCAAGATATTTGTAGAAACTTTACAAGGTGCTGCTACAGACTAGTTTTATCATCTGTAGGCCCAGACTATGACTGACTAGAACACCCTCAAAGCCAAATTCAAAGCCAAGTTCAAGCCTACAGAAGATGTGCATGCCCTGCTAGCCCAACTCACACAAATGAAGAAACATCCTTATGAACCTATGAGGGACTTCATTGCCAAATTTGACAAGTTGAGGAATATGATTCTTACAATTACTCAGCTGACAACTAAGAATCTCAAAATTTTCTTCATCAACTTTTAGCTTCCTAAAGTGAGTTTCTTGTTGAGATGAGCTGGCCACTAAGGTGGAAGATGATCTCATCTTGGTGGGGAAGATAAGGAGAGATCTTAATAGAGGTAAATATTCTTCATCCTCTGAATATCCATCTATAAGAACCACTAATCCAATGGTGTAAAATTTGGAAAATGAGTTTCTAGCTCTTAGAAAGTAAATAGAACAAGGGATGTCTACCCCTCCTTCATACTGAGATATACCAAGTTGGAAATTTCCCAACCAGTCATACCAAGGTAATGCTGCTAGAAATCAAGGGAAACCAAATTGTCTTCCTCCCCCTCAGGGGAAACTTGCTATTGAAGTAACTCTAGCCAACTCAGCAATTAGATACCTTGAAATAGAATCAAATTTCTATTTCCAACTTGAGTTGAACCCAAAATATGACATTGATTTCTTTGCAATAAACAAAGAAGAATTAACTGGTGACTCCAACATTGGTTTCCTAAATTACTAGGATGAACCTAGAAGTAAAGGTGGAGCATTTGATGGATCATACAATGTATTCACCCAGTCCTAGAACCAGTCAGCCTAGCAAGTTGATAAGGAAAAAATAGAGGAGCGAGCTCAACCAAAAATTTCAATTGCTAAGCGGGGAACCACTCTACCTTTTCAATCAAAGGACCTGGTGATCGCTAAAAAGGTAAGTACATCAAATTTTCCTTCATCTTCTACTTCAAATTCACAGACTAGTACTACCCCTCCTAAAAACTAGAAGGATGAACTCCCTTCCTCTATTCATAGTCCATTTCAGTCATTTGACATAATCGACCATACTAAGAAGACCAAAATTCAAATGACTGAGTTTGAATATTTGTAATCCAACCCTGAGCAGTTAGACAGGTTGGTTGAGTGTGTGAAGAATAAAGCCGTCCCTACAAGGCAAGATGTTAAGAAGGTAACTCATGACCCCCCAAGGAACATATCCATCCCAAAAAATATTATCATTACTCTTACTACTGCCCCTAAGAAAATAGAGCCTTTCTATGTTTCCATGTTGATAAATGGTCACAAGCTAAGCAACTGCATCATTAATTCTGGAGCTTCAGACAATGTCATGCCTGCCAAAGTAGCAGACTCTCTCGGCCTCACTTTGACTAAGACTTTTGGGAGATGTTTCTCCATGGAAAACAAATAAGTGTCACTTCTGGGACAAATCAAAGATGTCCAATTTACATTTATGGCCTTTCCAAGAAAAAGAATTAAAATGACAATCCTGGTGGCTGACATCCCACCCTCCTATGGCATTCTTCTTGGGCAAAATTTTTGCAAGGAGGTTGGTGGAGAATTGAGCATGGACCTATCTGAGGTGAGGATCCCTATCAAAGGCATCATGTAGAGTCTAATTCCTGAGAAGGAAGCAAAATATATTGTCACCCAAACGTCAGCCCCTGAAGCTCAAATTATGTTTGAGTCTTTAGGAATGGGTAACTTTTTCTTGACCATAGAGGATGTTCATGTTTGAGTAGATGAAAGTCCTATAGGTGGTCATCCAAGAATTGATTCAAATGAGACAATAGAAGAATTAATAAAGCATATCATAAGGGTAGAAGGACCCTCCCCTCTAAATGAAGGAAAATCTAAGAAAGGAGCAGTTTTTGGTGGCGTATGGATTCTAAAATTTGATGGCAGCTTCTCTTCTAATGGTGTTGGAGCCAAGATTGTTCTAATATCTCCTCAAGGAGATATTTTTCCTTCTTCATACAAGTTTTAGTTTAGCAACACCAAAAACATGGCTGAGTATGAATCTCTATTACTTAAGTTGAAGGCCCCTCAAGATAGAGGTGTTAAACTCCTTCATGCTAAAAGAGATTTTGAATTGATGGTTTGTTAGGTGAGGAACCTGTGTCAAACCAAGAATAAAATATTGCACCATTACCACAATCTAGTATGGAACTGTATTGAAAGTTTTGATGCTTTCAATATATCTATAGTGCCCAGAGAGCTTCATAGTCATGTAGATTCATTGGTTATCTCTATGACCCTCTTGGTTCTTCACAAAGACTTTGAAGAGAAGTACACTATCGAGCTAGTCTTTCGACCAAGTGTTCCTGATAATACCAATCATTGGTAGGTGTTTGATGCTAAAAATTAAATCATGTGTTGGACTGAACTAGAAGAACAATGAATTATGGTGATGGACCATGTTATTGCATGTCAAAATTAGGAAAAGAAACCCTTCTGCAAGAGAACAAGGATTCATGATTTTTAGACTAGAAATTAAGTCTTACTATGGGGCAAGAAGAGAGAACCAAAAGGAGTGCACAAAAAATGTGATTCCTAGCAGAGAGTTCCATTTGCCCATCACCGATTCTGGGGAGAAAATGGTTTCTTAATAGTTTATCAAGATAGAACACCATTTTCACTGTCTCATAATGGGTAGCATTTGAAGCACTTCAATCCTTGAAGTATCAGATAAGATTAGCTTGTACAAATGTATAATTTTTGTATAGTCTTTAGCTTGTTTTGCGTTGTTCATTTTCATTTGTTTTTGGTGTCTTTCTTTTTGGGTAGCATGACTCTGTAGCCTAATGGCATACATGAAGGCACTGAGATTTTGGATTCTACTCCCTTCAATTATATTTACAATTGATGGAAGTTCCCCAACTAGAGCTAGATATTGTTCCCAAAATCTGTCACTTGTTTTTAGGGATAACATATCAACTATTTTCATCCTGCAGGCCAAAATTCTCCCTTTCCTTTTTCAAAAATGTCTTGAGCATATAAGTTCTTCAATTATTCAAGCATTTTCAGTCAAGGGACTCACAGGTTCAATGGGTTCAACAACTTCAACAGGCAGACTCTCATAAAGGAACAACTTCCAAATACTTAGGCAATTTCAAGGTTGGTTTAACATCGAGGTTTAATCGAAAGGTCCATCAGTAGGCTTCAAACAAAATATTGAACCATTAAACCATTGAAGCTCTCCTCTAAAGGTTCAAAGGTTTAATGAAATTGGTAGACTTTAAAGAGTTAAGCACTCTTGCAAGTTCAAAGTTTAACCACTTTGAAAATTTCAACGGCTTTGAAGAACTTAAAGAAAAGTAGACTTCGAAGAAGAAAGATTGAACCGTTGAACTGTTGAACCTTAAACCAAAAGAGTTCAAAGGTTCAAGGTTCAAAGTAGTTCAAGTGACCAACAACCAGTGACATCCCCATAGAGGTCAAATTTAGGGTAATAAAATATCTATTGTTTTTAAAATATGGTGTGGACTTAAAAACAAACTCAACAACTGGCCCAAGAAGAAGCTGAAGGAGCCAGCAAAAAGTGAGAAGATAGCCTGAGAGCTCAGATTGCCAAGGAAGGACAAGATGTGGTGAGTAAAGAGGGAATTATGTATAAAGACCAAAAATATCTATGTAAGAGTTATTTCTAGTAAGTGAAACAGTCTACTAGGTGGGCATCAGAGAGCGTGAACACTCAATAGTGTGGCCTATTTTTCTAGATCGAGTAAAGATGAAGTGGATAGTTGTGAAAATATCAAGAAGAGGACCAGGTGACCCATACTTTGGAGGGGGCATTTGAGATGAATTGACATGCCATAATTAAGGTGATGCCCTATTCTAGCATGGCCCCTTGACAGAAGTGAAAATGCATTCAAGGCATTAAATGTAGCATAGGCCATTCCATGAAACAAAGTGCCCATGTATTTTTGGGGAATTATATATTGTAATCTCTTATTTTATGCAAAGGATATCTCTCTTTTATGAAAGCAAAACTCTGCCCAAATTGAAAGGCATTACTAAGACTTTAAGCTCAGATTGTTAATCATATTTTGTTATCTAAATGAGAAAGCAAGTGACCTTTCAGACTTTGTGCTGGAATAACTTATGTTATTGAGAAAATTATTCTTATGTCTATTTCTTGAGTGCACTATTATCCAAAATAACCAAAACTAGTGGAAGTAACCATGAAGTTGTCTTGAAGCGAACTGTGGAGAGACTTTGTGCTGCCACAATTGTCTTTAGTGTGTTTATTTTTTGTTTCTCTTTAAAGGATCTTGGGATGACTTTGTGCCCACATTGTCCTTTGTAATGCACTCTTTGGTATTTGAGGTGGAGACTTTATGCTACACCTCATTCTGTTGGTTATTGTGCCCTGTTACATTTACTTATCAATTGCTTTCCAAAAAGAATTCATGTTATTTACTATAGATCACTTTTGAAAGAAGAGAAGTGCCTTCATTATTTTAACCAAAATTCTCCTATATCTGTGAACATCGTCTCTGAAAAAATAGAGATGGATGGTGTTATCCTACCCCTGAGTGCTATTTTTTGCATATATACATAGTATATAGCACCTCATATTTATAGGGAACCTCCCCTTGATGAGAGGAGAGATTTTTCCCCTTTTGATGTGGTTGACTTGCACATTTGGCCGATGAATCTCCCTATGTTGTGGTTGAAACACCTATTTTTCCCATCAGTTAGCTAGTGACAAAATATTCACCCAACACATACTATAATCCATTCCTTATGTGTTTATTATCAGTGTGATTTCTAGAATATACATCAATGGAGTTCTATTGTGATGCATAGAATCAAATCAAATGAGTAGGATCCTTGAAGATTTCTATGATGTGTTGTTAGGAGGCCATTGGTCACCTAAAATTATTACCATCAAAATCATGTGAGCTAGTTATTATTGGCCAACTTTATTGAAGGATGCACATGCATGGGTACAAGGCTAAAATAAGTGCACCTTATTTATAGGCAATCAAAAATTGGTATCCCTACCCCTACACCAAATACAAACTTATCATCCATTTTCTCAATGGGGCCTGGACTTCATCGACATGATAAATCTACCATTGAACGTAAGACACAAATGAATCCTCATGACAACTTACGACTTCACGAGGTGGTTGAAGGTAGTAGTGCTTATAAAAGCTAATGAGGTTTCCATCTTAGACTTATATAAAAGCATTGTCACAAGATTTAATGTTATGGATACTATTATCTTAGATAATTCATTGGCTTTCCTTAGAGCTAAGATTATTGAATGGGAATTTAGACATAGCATCCATCTAAGCACCACTTCAAACTATTATCCCCAAGGTAATGGTTTATTTGAATAAATTAACAATAACTTGATTTACATCTTTAATGGCACCATGAAAGATAATCAATGATCGTGGCATACTAATATCAAGACATCCCTTCAGGTAAATTGAAAAATGCTAAAAAGGGTGTTGGGGAATTCACCCTTCATTTTAGTTTATGAAAATGAAATTCCATTTCCCACATCTCTTGACTTGCCTTTGCTAAAGATATCCCATCAATTATAATTTCTTGAGAGTGATCCCATGATAGTAAGGTTAACCGCGCTAATGGAAATCAAATAACTCAGGGTACAGGCTATGCACACTATGGAGCTTCAGCAAGCTCATACCAAGAGAACATTCAATAAAAGGTATACTAATAAAATATTAAATTAAGGAAACTTGGTACTCAATTTGGATGTAGATATAGGTTGGGAAGCATATAAATTTTGATGTTATATAGAGTGGACCATATACTATAACTAGTTATAAGTAAACCAATACATACTAGCTCCTAAGGCTAAGTGGAAAAGTGTTGCCCTTTACCTAAGTGTCACATGCACGTGTTATTATTTAGATTAGTTTCATTTCTTCCAAGTGCTTGTGCATAGTTCTGTCAATATAGATTTGCATTTCCTCTAAGCATCATTTGATGCAGTTATTTGTTTTGTTTGACCTTATAAAAAGTATCTCGATTCCTTCTAAGGCCAAGTGGCCTTTCCATGCCAATCAAAATCAAGAGAAATAATATCAAGGGATTATAAATGAATCTATGCTTAATTGATTACTTCATATCTACTAGATTCCTACTTAGTAGGCAAGTGGACTGCAAAGGTATCCAAAAGTGTTGACTCTCTAAGACACCCCCATCAAGTGTTGAACTCATAAGGACCACAAAATAGGTTGTGCATTTGTGTAATATCAAGTTCCCTAAAAGTAATCCTACACATAGATGTTACTCATCTGTGCTTAGTCACACATCAACTAAATTTTGATTCATGCCTATGAGGAGTTCCCAATGTGTTCCCTATGCAAAGATTTTTCACTTCACCAACAAGGTGCATAAATTAAAGTGCATTTTTATCCCAAACTTCAAGTAGTAAAAGAGAGAAGTGTGTAAAAGGTAGTTACAAATCATGAATAGTGCACTCAATATCTTCAATATTCTTGCATACTTTTATTTAAAATCCTCTACATGATTCAATGATGAAGTCTTGTGCCAAATTTTAGGGTTTTGCATCTATGCCCTTATAAGATGTAGACTATGATCTAGGATATGAACCATCTCCATTGTAAACCAATATAAATTACATATAGAAGGTATAGACTATAGGGACACTAGGCACAAGAGGAGTTAGGATCTTATGTATTCCCATAGAATATTTCCCTCAACTCCCTTCACAAGCTCATAACTTCACTACGTATCCAACTCTCTATACAACCTTTAGTACATACCCTTTATGCAAGACACATTTAACCAATCAGTGTGCAAGATGACATGGATGAAACCAAAGATACGCTTGCATAGTTCCATGTGAGTGGTGTAATATAGGTGGATTGATAAGTGGGATCCATAAATAATGGTGGTAATTGAACCCAATTAGACATCAAGGGAACCAAATTTGAATAGATTTGAATGAAAGGGTAGTTTTTAGAGCATCAAAACATGCATGCATATCCCCCCATTTGTATAAGTATATCTCTATCCTTGATAAAGATGCAAACCACCTAAATATCCATGAGTGATCTTATAACTACTTCCATGATCAAATTATCATATCTAAATTGAATAAGCATGGCCTATAATAGTTATTATGAAGACTTTTGGTCCTTATTTTTGGATGCTTTTGCCTCTCATTATTGTCCTCCCTTCACACCTATGCACATAACCAAAAGTATTTGTAGGTTTCATGTTGTGTATACATGAGTCTACATAGGCATTATCTTTGGACTATTTATTTTCCCTCATAATGTTGTATAATTTTCCCTTACCTCCATGTGAAACACTTATTATGTGCACCTGATTTGAATATTTTGCATCCAATTTGTTAGTTTTATTGTGTCATTAAGTGGGTGATGTGTTCTCTCTATTCTTGGTGCATCACATTTTACATTTTAGCAACCCTCTTACCTTTTCTCTCCCATTTCCCTTTTGTCAAATTTATTTTTAATGTTAGTTGTACATTTCATTCTACTCTTTTTAGGTCTATGCACTAGTCCTAAACCATATACATTTAGAGTAGAAGTAAGTTGGCCTACTCTATAAGTTATTCCTAAGGAGTGAAATATTCCCACACCTTGGAAAGTGATCCCATTATTACAACACGACACCAAATCTTTCTCTAGTGCATGAGTCTAAGGTGCTAGGCATGAAAGTGCCACATCCCAACATGTGTGAGAGCCTTTCACATATAGGTGCACATTTTGAGTGATAAAAAGAATTTAAGGTGCAAATATTTCAAAAACTCCCCAAACTCCTTACCTTCTAAATTGCATAACCAGTCAGCTTCTTTTTATAAATCTTCAGTCATAAAATATATACCTAAATAGTTAGGTCTAAATTTTAGACCTCATTTATTTTTATCTATTATGTTATCAAGTATTGGGACAAGGTATCCTACATATATATGTAATTCATAGACATTATTATGAAAATTATAGTATTATTCATAAGGCATGATTATCTAAATTTCTCCCATTTCCATTCTTAGGAGAGTGAAATTTTGTGAACACTCAGTGAGAGGTCCTTTGTGGTGTTATACTTCTATGGGCGATAGAAGATCCAAAATTAAGAATATTTGAGTAGTCATTAGAACTAATTTTTCTGTACATAGTGCATATGGTTATCTTATAGATCCCCTCCTCAACTAGTGGCATGCCTAGGGGAGGGTAAATGGTTTTGTTATCTAACCTAACATGAAAACTAAAATTTAAACTACTAATTTTCCTTGCATGATCTAATGTTGTATGATTATGTTGAATATGTGGATCATTAGGCTTATTTTGGGGATTATCTTCATGTCCTACTAGTTCCATCATTACAACTTTGATAGTGGGGTTGAGGTCCTAGAGACCAATAGGCATTTGAGTACTATACGTCTTGATTTGATATAGGTCAAAAGGGAGATTAATGGTTTCATATTATTCTAAGATCTAATGATTTTAATTGTAGACATGGTTGATATGATTGGTATCATTATTATATATTTACCATTTGATTTTTTATATGTTACAACTTCTTTTTCTTTAGGTTTATCCTTAAAAATGGATTTACGAAGTTCTACCCCTTTCTTCAGGACCACTAATTTGGGCTTTGTGGGTTATTTGACCTTAATTAAATGTCGGTGTTTTTTTATCCCATTGGTGGGTAAGTGATAATCTATGTTTAACCTAAGTTGTTTATGCTTGGTTTCTTGAAGGGCATTAAAAGGTTTAAGATCCCCTTGGGCTACAAAGACTTTTCCCAAATGGAGGAACTAAATATGCTAGAAGAGGGTATAAGGGATCACCTTAATCCTATAAATTTAGGGCCTACCCAATATCATATTATAATTGGTATATTTTTTAATCGCGTATAATTTAGTCAACACATTCTTGGGACCTAGGATGATGGGAGGCGCGATGGTTCCTTTGGAAGAAAATTTGAGACTGTCATAGCCTCAAAGAGTGTTGTGAGTTGTTAAATAATTGATTTCTCTATAATCAAGATTTTGGAGAAAGGAAAAGGGAACTATGTTGAATATCGCCCCATCATCAACCATTCCTATATTTACATAGTTATTCTAAATCTAGACTCACAAATACAAGGTTGGATCTCCCCTTCTATCCATTTTAAAGTCAAGAGGGAGACTTCTAAGGTTGAATAAATAATTAGCATTCCTTGAATCTTTTCCTGGTGGAAACATGTCAAGATCAATGTGATTTATATGGGCCTAAGGTGGAATAGTAACATTGGATAGGTGTCTAAATCCTAGGGCATCGAGCAACTTTGAATGGTGGGTAGGTGAATTCTTGAGTAAATCAAGAAAAGTGATGTGGTAAAATATCTTCGTAAGGTCTATAATTAAAAAATAATTTCCCACCTATTTAGGAAAGACATTATCTTACAAAGTGTTCAAAAGATGAGGATTTGTGGGTTGATATTCCCTTAGTGTGAGTAGTAATATGTGTTTCTTCTTTTATTTATAACTTCACAACCCCATTTTCCCCTTCTTTCCTTGAGGCCCTAATTGGCAAATTTAGATGATCTAGAAGTATGAGCTTCAGCATCATGAGCATTAGCCAAGGGAGCTTTCTTTTCCTATATTGGTTGGTTTTATGGGCTACCTTGTGCTTGGTTTTGGGTAACTATCAGAGTTGTTGCTAGAATCTAGAAAAATGTGAGTACAATGGAGACGTGATCACACAAGTTGAAGCAAGTGCACATCACATAGATGCTAAAGCAATTTGAAAATAACACAATAAGAGAAATTGCACAAGACAAAATGGAGAAAACCAAAATTTGATTAGATTGAGATGGCCAAAGTGAGGAATACAAATAGGAGAGTACGTAAGTAACTCCACAAAAGGTGGACAAGGCACCCCAAGAATAAACAGTAACTCCTCCATGAAAGGTGGTGACAAGGTGCTAAGAATAGAGAAGTAACTCCCATCAAGGGAGTTATGTATGACATTCTTATGACACCTATGGCACATCTATGACACACACCTCCACATAAGCTAGCCTATCCCACAAATATAGGAAAACTTCACGTATGCATAATAAATACAATTTCCCTAATTTAATAAATAGGGAAAAATAAAAACCTACACTAATACCCCCCATAAACACAACTTATGTGCAAAGTGTGGAAATATAAAATGGGTCCCGACAACAAGGCTTGATGAGGTACCCATATACAAATGCAATCTCCCATAAAATAGAGAAAAGGAGAAAACTCAGGAAAAAACTCCCCCCCAAAAGAGAGACATAAAAGAAAAAAAGAGGCTAAAAGGTCCCCCAAAAGATGATGCTACTGTAGATGTGGACCACACTCCAAGAAGATCTCATAGATGAATGAACTTGCTCTCAATGAAAGGTTTGGTGAAGATGTGTACAACCTACTCTGAAGACTAGCAAAATATCAAGTCAATGACCTAACTATGAATAAGCTCCTGAATGAAATGCATGTGAATCTCTAGTGCTTGGTCTACTGGTGTTGAACTAGATTCTTGCAAATTTGAATGGTACTCTAGTTGTCACAATAAATGATGGTGGGTTGCCTGATAGGAATGCCAAACTCAGAAAGAATCCCCTGAAGCCAAATAGCCTTAGTAGTTACATTAATAGCTCCCCTGTACTCTGCCTCTATGGATGATATAGCAATAGCATTATGCTTCTTACTAGACCAATTGATAGGACCAGAACCTAGAGAAAAACTATAACCAGAAGTTGACTTGCGAGTCTATGAATCACCAGTCGAGTCTAAATCTGTATATCCAACCAGGTCAACCTCTATGCCAAATCTGTAATGAATCTCATATCTATGTGAACCCCATATGTAATGTAAGATCCTCTTAGTTGCTTTCCAATGCAGCTCATGAGGTTCCTGCATGAATCTGGAGATAAGTCCCACTATATATGATATGTCAGGCCTAGTGTGAGTCAAGTAGATGAGACTACCAATAAGTTGTTGATACCGAGTGGCATCAAGCAATGGTGAAGAACAATCAGCCTCAAGCTTGAATCCTGATAGAAAGGGAGTTAGAGATGGCTTGCAATCAGCCATGTGAAACTGAGCCAATAAGTCAAGAGCATACTTAGGCTGTACAAGAGAAATCCCTGAATCTGACTATGAGATCTTGATGCCAAGGAAGTAGTGCAATAAACCTAAGTCTGTCATGTCAAATCTATCCTAAAGAGATGCCTTCACCACTGCAATAGCTGATGAATAACTCCTGATGATCAAAAGGTCATCAACATATAGAACTAAAATCAAGAGTGAATCATCCTGCCACAAGAAGTAGACATTAGGATTAGAATGGCACCTAGTGAAACTTGTTGTGAGAAGGAAGGAATCCATCTTGGCATACCAACCCCAAGGGGCTTATTTGAGGCCATAGATAGATTTCCTAAGTCTGCATACTAAGGAAGAATCTTGAACAAATCTTGGCAGCTGCTCCATGTAGATCTCCTCCTTAAGGTCTCCATGAAGAAAGGCACTCATCACATCCATTCAATGCACATCCCAACCATGTGTTGTGGCAATAGCCAAGGTGAGTTGGATAGAAGTCATCTTTTTAATGGGTGTAAATGTCTCTAAGTAGTCAATGCCTACCACTTGTGAGAAACCCTTGGTGACCAATCACACCTTGTACTTATCAACTGACCCATCTACTGCAAACTTGGTCCAATATATCCACCTACATTGAACCATCTTTCTTCCCTTAGGAATCAAATTCAAATCCCAAGTGTGATTTTTGATTAAGGAAGAATATTCTTCCTCCATAGCACTATCCCACTCAGGTACCCCCGATGCCTCTCAAAAGGTCTATGGATCTAAAACTATAGCAAAGAAGGCATGTGGATCTCTCTGAAAATCCCCCCTAGTACATTTGTCATCTATGGGATCTCCTACCCAAGTGCTAGCACTCTCAAGTGTTTGTCTAGCCCAAAGTGGCCTAAAAGTGGGTGAGTTAGGTGCTAACTCCTCATCCTCTGATTGACTAGAGGTGGATGACTCTGCATCACTATCCTCACTATTTGAACTTGAAGAAGAAGAAGATGTCTCTAGCTCAAGAACCTACTATGGCTGATTTGAATCTGATGAGGAATCATCATGAAGAAGTAGATCTGATGAGGGAGAAGAAGTTTCAAGTGTTGAGTCTCTAGGACTCTCCTAAAAATGGACACTTCTCTCAATGAACAACACATGAGTGACTAGATCTAGAAGGCGATATCCCTTAATACCATTTGGATATCCTACAAAGATGCAAGGCTTAGACTGACATTCCATAACTTTGTCTTTCTTCTTTAGAATGCAGGCCATGGCTGGGGATCCAAAAACTCTGAGTTGCTCAACATTAGGTTTCCTTTTATGCCAAGCTTTAAAGGGTGTAATCCCTTTCAAAGCTTTGTGAGGAACCTTGTTTTGAATTTAGCAAGCACAATTGATGGCATTAGCCTAGTACTATGGTACTAAGGATTTGGAGTGAATCATACAGCTAGCCATCTCTTTCAAGAACCTATTTTTACATTCTACAACCCCATTCTATGAAGGAATGTAAGTGACAGTGCACTGCAAATCAATCCCCTCTGTGGTGCAAAACTACTCAAACCTGATGCTGACATACTCCCCTCCATTATCATTTCAAAGAACCTTGAGGGATTTCTCACTCTATTTCTCAATAAGAGCCTTGAAGTCTAAATTTTTTTCAAAGACTTTAGACTTTTGTCTGACAAAATATATCCAAGTGTACCTAGAGAAATCATCAATCAAAGTGAGGATGTACTTGGCCCTTATGAAAGATGGTTTGGGAAAGGGTCCCAATACATCACCGTGGACTATCTCCAAAGGTTGTGAAGCCCTCCAAGATTTGCCTTTGTCAAATTTTGCTTCAGGATGCTTCCCAAGGGAGCACCCCTCACAAAGTCCTTTTGAGAATTGGACACGAGGCAAGCCAATGACCATGTCATTTTTGCAAAGTTACTCAAGATAGCAGTAGTTAATGTGGCCAAACCACTCATGCCATAATTTGATAACTCCATCTAAATGAGTCAACAATGTTGTTGGAGAAGAATTTGATGTGAAATGTGAGGTGTATAACCTAGCTTGGTGATTTGCCCTACCCACTACCACTGTAGTATCACTATGCAACTCCCTGATAACCACTAAATCTGGTGAAAACTCAACTCTCATGCCTTGACCAATGTGAGTGATTTGGTACACTGATAAGAGATTGGTTAAAAGAGAAGGAACACTTAGAACATTATTGAATGTTCCTCCTTCCATTTCAATTGACCCTCTCCCTACAATAGAAACTGATGTGTTATCACCCAAACTAATTGAAGTCATAATACAAGGCTCTAAAGATGAAAACTCAACTAGTGAAGAGCCCATGTGGTGAGAAGCACTCGAGTTGATGACCCATGAAGATGTAGAAGTTGTTGTAGCTACAAGGGCCTTGCCCTTTTCTTTCTCCTTACCCTTTCCTTTTACCTTAGTAGAATCTTGGATAGATGAATTCTACTTGAGAGACTCAGGAACACCTATGTTGTTTTTCTCTAGAAGATGAGTTAGGTGATCTATTTGTTTCTTCATTCATTTGTGTTCATCATGCCCTATCCTTTTACAATAGGCACACTTAACCTTCTCCTTCTTAGGTTTAGCATTGGAGGATGAAGACTTAGTGTTGTTTTTAGCAGGATTGGTGTTTTCTTTCTTCTTTTCCTAATCCTTGTTCTTTTTCTTCTTCTCCTTTGTTGAAGTCTTATCCTTACCATTTTCAGCTATCAAAGCTTGGGGTTGAGTAGACTTCATTTTGCCTATTTGAATTAGCTTATCTTGCTCCCTAGTCAAGTCGGCAATGAATGAATCTAAAGAAGGCATTTTCCATGTAGTGCTAAGGGCACTTTTTATGGCATGGAAAGTGGAGACAAAGACTGAATAGGTTGGACCTAACTTTGTGAGAATAGAAAGTATGAGTTGATCATCTTTTTTCTCTATCCCACATCCTTTCAATTTCAATCTAAGGGCCTTAAAATTAGTGAAGAAGTCCTGTAGGGTGTCAAAGTTGCTAAGACTTAGACTTATGAGTTTGTTTTTGAGCTCATGACCTCTCATCTCATCACGCTTCCCAAATAACTTTTCTAAAGTGTCCCATATGTCATTGGGAGTTTGAGAGGATTCTATATGGAAGAGAAGTTTTGGAGACACAGACAAGCTCAGTAATCCAAAGGCTTCATCACTACGGTTGTATCACTTAACCTTTTCAATATCAGTGTTGGGTTCTACTTCAGTTCCCATAGTGATCATATACAACCCTTTGCTTCTAAGAATGATTTACATTTTAAATTTCCATTCATGATAGTTGAAGGGTGTTAGGGGTTTAAGTTGAAAAGAATCCATTTTTAGCTGAATTTAGGTGTTGTGTTGATTGCAAGTTGTGATTTTATGCAGAAAGGAGAATGAAAGCAAGTTGTGAAAAGCAATCACACCCCCCTAAAATGTTGAACCCCCCCTAAATATGCATGTTCACACTCAAAAGATGTTAGACTCAGCCGAAAATGTGTCTTAGAGCAATCAGTGCAAGACTAAAGCAAACAAGATGTCAGACTCAGCTGAAAATGCATCTCGAGAGACCCAAAATTTTGGCACTTTATAAACTAGTGTGTTTTTGAAAAATAACAAGCCTACACTGTGGAAAATTAAATTATAAACACTTTTGCAAAAAATGGCACCCAAAACTGAGCTACTGTTTGCAAAATATTAAAGGTACAATTTTCTCATAAACTAGTGTTTTTGCAAAAAAAACACTAAAACATTAAAAAAAATGTCTGTTATGGGAGAGAAAGTGGCCTTCCAACCACTCATTAGATTTGGCACAGGATGGGGAATCCAAATGAGGTTTTTTGTGAGGGGTAATTGGCCTCTTGCCAACCTGGGCCTCACCCTTCGTCTTCATAGGTCGAAGATACAAGTTAAAATTCAAACCCCCAAAATTACCAAACTGTCTAAAAACCTTAATACTCAGTCAAATTGACTGAATTTTGTTTTGACAAATCAATTTTCACTAAAATTTTTTAGTTAAAGACAGAATGGACAAAATGGAAAAGTTATTAAAGGTCCACATGGGATGCCAAACAAGAGGAGGGCGCCTTTTTTAAGAAAATACAGCAGTCCAAATTTGCAACAAAAAAGACAAACAAAATCAGACATGTGCTAGACTGTATGGCCTGCTGAGGTGCCTTCCTAGAAGGAAGTAGCAGAAGCTTGGCATGGTATAATATCTTCACCAAAAAGGGAGGCGCAGAAGCTTGTTTCTAGACAACAACACAACAACAAATGGAGTCCAAAAGAAAGGCGTAGCTCTGAAATTATTTTTTTTGCAAAAAACAAAAAAATAGACCTGGGCACTGTACAAATGACTGCTTGCTACTTGGAATGGCTGGAAAGGATGATTTAGCTACTTGGCATGATGGAAGAAAGGAATTTGGCACAGAAGTTGTGAGTGGACAGCACCTGAAGTGGTAGGTGCTTGGTCTGGGCAGCTTCACCTCTTTCTACCAGAAGGTGGCATCACACAAACAAAAAGCAAACAAAATGCAAAGATTCCTTTTTTTTCTCTTCTACATAATGACAAAACCAAAATTCCTCTACCTTGCTAAAGAAAACCATAGATCTAGACAAAATGTCTTGGCAAATGCTAACTCAAAAGTAAATTTTTAAACAAGTTTCGTATGGATTTGCATGAGTTTACAAAAAACTCTATCAAAGCTCTCAAATGCAACAAATTTTTTTTTTAAAAACAACTAAAAAAGTAAAGTAATAATTTCAGAATAGCATAACCAGACACATGATTACCAGGGTAGCTTTGATACCATATTGGAGTTGTTACCAAAATCCAGATAATGTGAGTGTAATGGAGACATGATCACACAAGTTGAAGTAAGTGCACACCACATAGATACTAAAGCGATTTGAAAATAACACAATAAGAGAAATTGCATAAGACAAAATAGAGAAAACCAAAATCTAATTAGCATGAGATGGCCAAAGTGAGGAATACAAATAGGAGAGTACATAACTCCTCCACAAAAGGTGGACAAGGCACCCCAAGAATAGACAATAACTCCTCCATGAAAGGTGGTGACAAGGTGCTAAGAATAGAGAAGTAACTCCCATTAAGGGAGTTACTTATAACATTCTTATGACACCTATGGCACATCTATGACACACACCTCCACATAAGCTAGCCTATCCCACAAATGTAGGAAAACTCCATGTATGCACAAGAAATACAATTTCCCTAATTAATAAATACGGAAAAATAAAAACCTACACTAATAGTAACATGCGCCTAGTGATTGGGGAAAGGATTTTGATAAATTTTTAGGATATAATTTTAGGGTGTCATAAGACCATTCTGGAGATCTTGAATGTTTATATTGGAATTTTCTAAGAACATGTCAAAAAACCATTTCCTCTAGTCTTCAATAAAGATATGGATAAATGTATTATATTCCCTATAAGCATAAGTGTCATTTTTGATTACTCTATGAAAAATGAAATAGACATTGGGATCGTACTCCCTATGTCTTTTGTTTTTTCCTTGCTGACCAAACCTTTATTGATTATTCCTTTGATAAAAAGGTTGGTTTTTAAATTATGGTAAATGGTCAACTGATTAGAATTAATTTTGATTGGGATTTTAGAATTTCATGTTGCATGTTAGAATATTATTGAAATCAATTACATGAACCTTAAGATAAGGATGATGGTTCCTCAATCATGAATTATTATTTATGTTATTATTATTCATTAGTTGTGGTTGGTTGTTGTTTATGAGGTTTGGTTTATTTATTTGATCATTCACACCATTAGTAGTGGCATTATGGTTTCTATTGACAACCTTAGGTCCTTTATTTTTATCATTGTTTTTATTTGTGTTTTGAAAACCCCCATTATTTTGGTTAGGGCTAACTATACACCCATTAGTTTCATATTTTCAATGATCATTGTCAATGGTTACTTGGTCAATTCATAAAGAAATCTTAAGTGCTTCTTATTAGGACCAATAATAGAACTTTTGGACATGTTTCCTTATTTCCTTGTTAAGGGAATGAAAAAAAAGATCTCATATTTTCTTTTATCTATGTTTACTATACTAGCATATGATTATATAACTTGATACCATATCATAATGAAATGGGAAACAAATTCATCATTTTCTTGTTTAATGTGCAAGAATTCTTGAATTTTAGTTTTAAGCAACGTGTTCATGTCTAAGGATTTGATTAATGTTTCCATGAGTTGTCTAAAGGAATGGATAGAATCCTCAAAGAGGTGATAGTACCAATTGAGGGTAACTCCTTCTAGAATTTTGGGGAATATTTTCAAAATAACCCCATCCTAAGGAAAGGGTTTCCTAATAGTAGTGGTATATGCTTTAACATGTGTATTTGGATCTTCTTCCCCTTTAAATTTAGGAATTTTAGGTAGGAGATGTGGTAGAATAATTCCTTGTATGTTATGATCAAGGTGCTCTCTGAGATATTCAGCATAAGTAAACATAGCACCAAAGTCCATTAAAGGGATGGTAGAATAAGTTTGAAGGTATCGGTTTGAATAGGGTTTATTTTCATAATTTCTAGGATGAAAAGAGGGTGCTTGGTAAGGTGGTGTATGATAGGCCAAAAAATAATTATTAAACTGGGTAGACTTGGAGAACATGTGATAGTAAAGGGGAAGAATATTAGATGTATAAGGGTTAGGTGCTTGTAGATGAGGAGTGTATGTGGGTGTCACATAAATTAGAGTAATTCAAGGTAGTTTATTATTGGTTTGAATATGGAGAGTATATGTGGGTGGCACGTAACCCAAACGAATGTAGGGTGGTAAATTATTGGCCATCATGTTGTTGGAAAGAGTGTCTATAAACACACTTCTAATTGTGACATCTTTTAGAGTTTGATAGGGTGGATGAATGTTGGAATCATTTATGTTTAGGACATCATGAGTGATAATATCTCTTAGGTGTTAGTTCAAAACATAGTTAGGAGGAAGTGTGTAGGTTTATTTTTGTGGTGGAAATGTGGAGGGTTGTTTTTTTCATGATTGGTAAGGATTTGTTTTGATGGATATGGAGAGAAGTGAAATTTTTTGAAAGGTTTTGAGTTCATTCCTTGATTTAGAGAGATTTTTTTGCTCTCTAAATCACAAATGGGACCCACCAAAGTAGAGATGAGTTCATTCAAATTAGAAGTGGTATTTGTTCTAGGCACCTTCTTTGTGAAAGATGCAGTAGGAAGAGTTTGGTAATTATGAGGATATTTATTTGTAATAAAATACTCAAGATGAGTTATTGGATTTTATTCTAGTTGGTTGGAGGTGTTTTTTTTTTTATAGGGGTGTGAGTTTTTTTGCATTTTATTTAATTCATCCCTTAGATAATGGATTCTTTCAATATATTGATCGTGTCTGGTAGACCTTTCTACATCCAAGTTTTAAAAATAAACAAGGGCATATTTGTCATGTGATAAGTGGTTTCACTCTCACTCTTAAAATTCATGTTTTTATAATTAGGATGGTTATTGATAGTCTTTGATATTTATCACACTTCACAGATTTGTATCCCAATCCTAGTTTATGAGTTAGGGTTGGAATAGTCATGAAACTAGAATTATATGTCTTGATTGGAGGTTTTATTATTCCAACTAACCAAATACACTTCACCAAGTACTTTTTGACTTATCCTATAGCATTCTAAGCCAATATATCCTTCCAAATCCTATCGATACATATTCATGGGGTATACAAATACCCATAAAATAAATGGAAGTAAAGAGAGAGATGGAGAAGAGAAGAGAAAGAAGGGAAGAAAAGGGGAACACAAAAGGATAAGACTTTTATGTTGGGTTCACCAATTTATATACAAATTGAAATTAGCACACTAACTTGTGAATTTGGCTTCTCAAGGTCAAGCTAAGATAGCTAATGTAATGGATAGATGGATGGGCAAATCTATAGATTAGGTTGATTGAGTTGAGGAATGGGGTTTTGTATGATGGATGATAAATTATAATCATGATGGTAATATAATATATATGAAACATCACAATTTTTTTCAATGGTGTCTAATTTTAATAAGTGTAACTCCAAGGTCCCTATATGTTGGTGATGATGAGATAACAAAGTTCTTGATCAATGATAGGAATAATGAAGTGGTTATGATTAGGTTAGATGATTCATGATATTTAATCAATCCTATCAATTTGGATATGCCTATTCACTATCATACACAAAGTTATTGAAAATGTGGAAATGTTGGTCCTAAAGAGGAAAGAAAAGGAAAGGTGAATGGCTAAGCTTGGATGACATTATATTGCTAACCTTGTAGATGAGGGGGAATGAATATGGAGGATCAAAATTTTATTATTACTCATAGAGAGCACCAATAGATTTAAAAATAAGGGGTGGAATGGGGGTGGAACAAAAAACCTCTAATATAATCTTAGCATTAATGTCACTTTGTAATTTACTTCCAAGAACAATATATTTAATCTGAGGGAAAATGCCTGCTAGAATGAGATGAAGATGATCTGGAAGTGTCATAAAAGAGGAAAGAAAAGTTTTTGTATGTTTAATTAATCATAAGAGATTTTATAGATAATTTTTTTGGAATGGTATACTTTTTTTTTTTAATATTATAGCAAGGTTTAGTGTTCATGCTTGTTTTAATAAGGCTTTTTTAAATGTTTGTAATTGTTTTGATGATGTTTAGAAAAGGAAATGAATTAGTCTACTTGATGAAAATAGGATGTTGAAATTAATTAATAAATGAATAATGAAATAAAATGAAATGATAATTATTTTTTTTACTTTTCAATATTTTGAATGCATGTAAATTTAAAACTGAAATTATGAAAGAAATATGCAAGTGCCAATTTTTCATAGTTTTTACTAACTTGCTAAATGACTTGTCTAATGTGAATTAAATGATCTAAATTATTTTTTGAATTTTATTACACAATTATTATGAAATAATACTATTCAATTGATTTTTTATAACATTCAAATGTAAAATCAATTCTTAAAAACCTAGTAAGCACACTTACTAATAATTTAGAAATTGTCCTTCACATATATAAGCTAAAGACTAATTTTGAAAGATTTGAATGTATATGTATGAGTCATAATGATATATGGATAAAATAATTCAAACATAATGTTATGATTTTTTGAATATTTTTATAAAAAAATCAACTTTATTTCACTATGAAAGAATGAAATTCTAGATCGAGTATACTAGATTTGACTATTTAGGTTATCTAGGTTTTTGTGTGTATATATTTGAGAGTTATGCATAAAATTTTGTTTAAAATAGAATAAAATATTTTATTTGGTTTTACCTATTTTTATGGTTTGATTTATATACCCTATGAGAGATTTAAAAATATGTTCTTTCAAGAAAGACTAACATGTAATTGTAAAACAAAAGATCTAGACTATTTTTGTGCAAGAGAGGAAAGAGGGATTTATTTTCATTTTTATTTTTTGTAATTTTTTATATGAAGATAATATACAAAGTGAATAAAAATAAACTAATTTTTAATTGATAAATTAAAAAAATATCAAAAATAAAATCTTCCAACATAATCAATGTTACGACCAAGTAAAGGTAAGAGATTGTTGTTGTGTAAAACATCCTCAATAAACTAGTTCCTCCACTCAACATGACTATAGGAACTCTCTAACAAAGTATGATAGAAAAATAAAGAGAAAAAGAAAGACATATTCATGGACAAGGGTGTATTTTTGATGTGGTTCATTAATCCACTGATAATAACTAATGTGTTGTTGATCTAGTATATTCTCTCCTCCAAGACTATATAAATTTAACATGAAGATGACCAAAGGTAGAGCAAAATATTTTTAAAAATTGAAAGTAGGTGGGTTTGGGTTATTTATATATTTAAAACACCAATATCCAATTCAAATTTTGGATCTAAAATTTATCTAAAACTAAGATACTTGTAGAAGTAGAGAGGAGGTTACAAGTGATAGTTAACTAAGCTTGACTGAGAGTTAAACTTGGAAGAGACAAGGATTGATGGAAACAAGAGTATAAGTGAGCTAGATCATCATGGGGTGAGCACAAAACCAAAAAAGAGATAAATGAGAATAAAATCATGAAAAATGTGTGAGAACTCAAGTCTCAGATGCTAAAATTAAAAAACATGTACAATGTAGCAAAATCACCATTGTTTGCAAGTGACAGAGATGACACCACCACATAAGGTGTTGAAACTTCCCTTATCTGTAATAAGACCACCCTATAAAATTATGTAATTACTAATTAAATGATGTTTTTTTTGTCATTGTAATTTATGAAACCACTGTAGTAGAACATAAGATAAAGGGTTGGTTTCATAATTATGAAGGGTGGTTTCATCCAAAATGAGACAACTTAGAGATAAGGTAATAATCACTCAAAAAATCAAATTTCAATCTTTAAAAGGACTAGAAAAGGGTTAAAGAGAGTGTGGAAAGAAATTTTTTGAAGAGAATCATGCCTGAATATATTTTTGGAGATCATTACATCATCATCAAATTTATCAAAAATATTATATCTTGTAATTTTTGGATGCGTACAATTCTCATATCTATGTCATTTGACATGATACATCTCTATTAATCTATTATGGTCATCTAAATTTTGAAAAAAATTTACTTGGTTGTAATTATTGTGACTCAAAAAATATCATTTAATTACTTTTGTAGATCTATTTACTTCTCCATATGCTTGTTTGTAGCTATAAACATGAACTTTCAAATCTGTAATATGATGTATTGAAAATTATAACATTAAACTCAAATGAAAGCAAGGAATATAAATGAATCATGAACTACATGTTATGCATGTCTTACTGAGCTGGTACATCAAAATTTCAACCCCATCTATGATGTCTATATTTTTTCATGAGACTTGAATATTTTGATTGTTCATTTTCTATTTATATGTGAATTAAAATATTTCAATTATTTAATTGAAAGAAATATATGAAACCATATTTACTTATATTTATATATTTTATTATATGTATACTTATATACATTTATAAAATAAAAATGTGTGCATTTTTGGTGTATACTTATTGTGGATTATAGAATTTAATTGTAAATTTATAGGATGAATTATGTGTTACTTTTTTAATTATATCGATAAGTATTTTAAAGAGTTGTAATGGAGTGTAATAGAGTGAGTTGTTCATAATTATGTTCAATCTAAAATTTGACATTAATATGATTATTATAGGGAAAGTTTAACCTTAATTTTGATATCTATTTGACTATCGCTTAGAATTTTTTTTTCTTTTTGTTTGGAAGAGTCAATTAAAAAATCATAATATCTTGACAATATGGTATAATTTGGATCCTATTTTTTCTCCTAAGTATTTTTCAAGTTGAACATAGTGGTGTAACTAAATTGATTTCATTTATGACCAAAGTGAAAAATGGCAAAGAAGGTAATGCAATTATTAAACAATGTGATATTTACTAAAAATTTAAGATTAAAACTTTAAGATCAATACCTTTAGATGTATTTTAGATAGATGTATTTAAGATATTTGTACTAGTTTAGATATTAATGTTGGTTAGAGACCAAAAATACTCAATGAGACTCAATAATATATTACATGAATTTAGTAAATAAAAATATTTTTAAATGTATTTCCAAAAAATACACAAAAAAACAAAAAAATATTATAATAAAATATATTGATAAATAGATATTATAATATTTAAAAATAATAGATCTTAGAACCAATAAAATTTACATTGCTTTACATATATAATCCTTCTCACTTATAAAAAATACAATTTAAAACACATTGTACTTATAAACTTAACTATATCTAGAACTACACCAAATTTTTAAAAATGCCATTTTAAATATATTTTTTATACATAATGATTTGATTAAATGATTTTGGAATTGATATAATTATATTCTTATATTTTACTATGATTTTAGTACTAATATTCTATTTAAATATAATTTTATTCACAAATATTTCTCACTTATTTTTATAAAAAAATCACTCTTGTCGGTATAATTTTACAACAATGAGGGAAATTACTAATATGTATACAAGACATCTCTCAAGCTAAATATTTGAGTAGTGATTATTCCCATGGAATTATTCCTCGTGGAGTTATGGTATTAACCATTTAGTGATTGGCAATGAAGTCTCAACCCTCATCACAATTTGGTGCATTGACATCATAATCAAT
The DNA here is from genome assembly GCA_037957365.1 of Torreya grandis. Taxonomy (NCBI): domain Eukaryota; kingdom Viridiplantae; phylum Streptophyta; class Pinopsida; order Cupressales; family Taxaceae; genus Torreya; species Torreya grandis. The sequence continues at coordinate 246,019 of JARHVA010008012.1, read as the reverse complement.
CCTCATTTTTTTAATTTATATTGAAAGAATGTTTACAAAAATAATATACGTCCCATGGACAAACTAAGTGACAAAAAAAAAAATAGAAATAAAGTCTTAAATAACTCTCAACAGTGAAACACCTAGCTTAGAAGTAGAGTACCAAACTACAAAACCAATCATCCAAGTAAATGAAATTGGAATTATTTCAAACAAGCAAGACTAATAGCATATCAAACAATGTCACGTTCAACATCCTTAGGTCCTTTATGCTTCTTCTCATCACCATGTCCCAATTAATTTTATAATCCACTTCAATCAAACTTGCATGTTTGATAGGGTCATGACCAACTTCTAACTTTGAGGAGCTTATTTTTTCCAATTGAATGAGTACATGACTCATCTTGAGTTCATGAACCTATTCTAACAACATTTCCTTCCAAATCATGCCACCTTTATCAATAATAATAGTGTTGGAGCTTAACTAAAATACTGTTAAGATTATTCTTAATAAATTTATCCATTTCAAAGGCAAGTACATCACCATACCCATCAACATAAAACATATATTCAACAAAATAAAACTAGGAATAGATTGTATTATGTATGGGTAAATTGTTATTGCCAAATCATGGAACTACATGTAGTTTATTAATATGAGTCAAACCCATATTTCACTTATTCATAGTTTTGAAGAGATGCATGCAAAATTTTAAGTAATACTTTAGTATTATTAGTTTTACCTTCTTTATCACTCATCTCAGACTCTAAAAATTTAATCAAGTTAGGATCCAAATTAGAATTTTGTTAAAAATATGAGTCTTTCAGAATATCTCATTTGAATTCAGTTATTTTAACTTTTGTAACAAATGAATGAAGGGTTTTCCAATTAGGAAGAAGGTTATGTCTTAAATAAACTCTAATATCCAAAAGATAGCTAAAAGTAATCTTCATTATCCAAATTTTTAAGAACAACTCTTATTTCTCCTAGTAAATTTGAGTTGTAAGAATATATGCATAAAAACAATGCATACAATAACTTATCTTAAGAATTTAGTAATCACCCTACTTTAGAATTGAAAAAACTCAAGATTCCTTTGCTTCTATAATATTCACAAAATTTTAGTAGAGATTAAAAACCACAACTTATGAAAAAACACATGGAATTTATTTTTAAAACACATATAGCCAAAGGCAATATTAAACCACAAAATATCACAAGAAAAAAAATAGACTAAGCCTACATGGAGTTACTTCACACATCAACAACATATGAACACAACAATCAAACATGCTCAATGGTATCAATTTCACCACATAGAGTACAAAAAGGTTTATTGATACAAGATTTAACAAGGACATCCCTAACATCAATATTATTATGAATTAACAACCATCAAAATCAAGACTTCTTGGATTCAAGATAAAATGACCAAATAATTTCAAACTTGAAATTTTAATTATGAAAAAGATCACATAATGCCCACTTCTGGTTAAGGCCAAGGTAAATATATTTGAAAAATAAGATCTTAAAATAGAACATATTGGTAATAATTTATTCTAATTGAATCCCTTTAAGTCATTTTATATTATCCCATAATTCCTTATCACCTTCCATAATCAAAGCAGAAGATGTGTTGAAGATAGCTTTCATCAATAGAGTGTATATTCTAAGATGGGTAACAAGGATATTGAATTTAAGTCTCACCTCAACCCAAGAAGCCCAACACCCAAATGAGTATACATATTTTAAGGTTTTTAACCTTTTAAAAAATCAATAAAAGGTTAAGCAACCTCTTGTCAAAGAAAAGGGGCTATTGTTTAGCTTAATATTCCACCATAAAGACCTATAACACTAACATTTGTATCAAAAACCATTGAAAATATGTTTCAAATTTACTAAATGTTTTAAAATCTCCCAAACCTTACATAAGGATTGATAATAAGAGATTATGCAACCCCAACTAAGAAAGAACCAGTCAAAAGGTCATAGATATGTAACCTATTCTATTAAGATTTCAATTTAATAAAACCCCTTAAAATATTATCTTATAAGTACCTTCCATGGCTCATTCCCCATTATATCCCTTAATATCCACTAAATTTTAAGTGTAATACCTTGACTTTTCATATTTTCAAAGACAAGCCCAAACAACATTTTGGGTTTACAACATATTTCCTAGGTAGCAACATACCTTTTTATATTTTATTTACCATCTAACCAAAGAAAATATCTAACCATTTTTTGAATATTTTCAATTGATACTTATCAAATATCCAATAAGAGCAATAATATATACTAAATTAATAAAGAACCTTTTAGCAAACCTATACTCTTTCTAGAAAAGAGAGTAATTATCCATACCAGTTTGATATATTTTTATTAATCTTTACATAAAACCATTCCCACATTTATTTAAAGGAAGGGGAAAGATTAAAATGGATACCAAGATAACTAACTAGTTGAATAGGCCCTTTCCATGACCACCTAAAACTATTAATCCAATTCATAGGGACACATCCCAACCTATCACAATAGATTTATGAAAGGTAACCTTAAAACCAAAAGCCAAATAGTAAACATTTACCCTGGAGGTAATCTGTCAAAAGTTTTACTTGTCAAAAATAGGAAAGAGAGTAGTGTCATTATAAAATATCACATCCATAATTTCACTATTTTTAGGAAGCATGTTGCCTTGTATAAGGGGTTCTTATGAAGCATCTCTTAGTAAATAGTGTAGAATTTCAACAACAATCATGAACAAAGAAGGAGCATGTGGGAATCATTGTAAAATAGAGTTCTGTAACTCCATAAGATAAGTTAGGTTTCCATTTATTTTAACCACTGTAGAAGTATGTTTGAATAAAATGTTAACCATTATACAAATCTTGTCTTGGAAACCAAATGTCTTAAGCATTATATCATTAAACATCTATTATATTTTGTCATATGCTTTTTCAAAGTCAAACACAATCATGACAACATTATAATTAGAGTCATGAGCCTAATACATACCTTCCTAGCTTGTGATTATATTGTCAAGGACATATCTACCTTCCATAAACCATGTTTGAGTATTAAAAATGATATTTGGTAGCAGAGTAGTAAGTCTTCAAGATATCATTTTAGCAAGAATTTCTTAGGAGACATTTGACAAGGTAATCAACCTCTAGCTTTTCACCTAAGTGAAATAACCATATTTTGAAATTAACTTAATTACCCCATCATTAATATCAAGACCAAGGGATCCCACCTCTTGTTTTACTCTAATTTGGATTAATGGATAAGATTAATCTAATTAAGGTAGAATTTTGAAATAGTATTCAAATGATAAGATATGGCATTTGAGTATACATCTAAATATAAATGATTTACAATTGATTGTTATAATTTGATTAAATCATAAGATAAATATGGAAATTTCTAGAGATACCATGATACTTATCTTTTATTTTTGATTTTATGATTGTGATTGTGTAATGGAAATGGAAATCAAGGATAAACATGTATTTGGTTTACTCAAATCAAGAATTGTTATACTTCTTGCATTGTTGGTTCTATAGGATCTTATCAATATTTTAGGTTGATATTGATCTATTAGTCAACACTAACCAATATAAAATTGTATCATAATGAATGTACTATTAACGATGACTATATTTTATTACTTTGTTTGTATCATCATGAATCATGTTGATGCACACATATCCATAAATAAACCTCCTTTGCATTGAAACCCTAGATGTGCTTATGAGGGATAGAAACCTAAAAAAATGGGGGAAGTGTCATGCACTAAAATAACCCTAATCACACTCATTTGATGATTGATTATTTATTATGTATCCAATACTTTAAGGGAGATCAAACCATAAGTAGTTCTCCCACCTAGTGTGATTGTGCAATTACATTATCCTTAACTATGTGTATATATCTCATGATTGGATAGGGTACTTTAAAATAATTCCTTTGACATGGATTTTGATTACTTTAAACTTGGATTATAACTACTCTTATTGATAATTATGTAAATTGGTAAGAATATGCAAAATTTTATCAATATGTAATAGTGTATAGATGAGTTCCAAATAGATACTAGATCCCTTTTGAATAACATCTTGATTTTTTTATATAAGGATATATTTTTATAACTCCTCACACCATCGACACATTAGGATTATACACAAAACCTAAGGATGATTTTGATTTAATAAAATAGTCATTGTTGGGAGTGGGATAGATTCAACTAGCATGGGTTGATAGGTCGAAAAGAATATTGAAAGAATGGCAATGAAATTATATATCATGATTTAAGATTGATTGAGAGAAAAAAATACAATATAAAATCCAAAATGGCTATTCAATTCACATTCTTAATGTGACTCTCCCTATTCCTATGGGAATGGAGAGTTTATTGAATAAGATAAAAATAAGACATCTATGCTAGACACTTAGGATTAGTAATAACTATATACAATATTGTTGCATCCCCCTAATCTATAGAGGTCTTTTTCATACCAAGCATTCCTCTAAACGTTTCAAATATTTCTCATCCAAACACTTTTGTTAGGATGTTTGATGGTTTCTCTTCTATAGGGCAATGTTGTAACTTGACACTGTCATATTTCAAATAGTGTTGAATCAAATGAAACATAGTATTGATATGCTTGGTTCAATGGATTATTTTACATCTAGATTGTAGAAGTGTCATTAACCATGATAGATTTTAAACTTGTTGTTCTTACAAATTTGAAATAACCCTTCTTAGCCATAAGATCTCTCTAATTGACTTTGAAGTGGCCATATGTTTTACTTCTATTGAAGAAATTTTTGGCACTGATTATTCTTGGATTTCCAACTGACAACTATTATTCCCAAATTCATCATAAAACCTAAGGTGGACTTTCCATCTTCATGTTCACTATCATAGTTAAAATATTAGTACCCAATCAGTTTGAAGTCACCTTCTCTAGAGTATTAGATCCCAAAAAAATTTATTCCTTTGAGATAACTAAGGACCCTTTTTGTTTCTACCTAATGACTACACCTAGTTTGTTGTATAAATCATGAGAGGACACCAACTACAAATGATATATATGGTCAATTTTTGGTCACATAAATAAGAATTCTAATGAGTTATTTGTATTTAGTGGCATCAACCAAATCTATTGAATCTTCATATGTCAATTTTATATTTTGTTCTATGGTCATGTTAAGAGTCTTAAAATATTCCATTCTAAACATGCTCATAATGTCACCAACACACTTTTATTAAGTGATGAATAAATGCTTTGGTTTTTTAATTACTTCAGTACCCAAGTAGCAAGGAAGGTAATCAAAATTAGTAATTTCAAAAAAATTCATCAACTCTAATTTGAACTTTATAGTGTATCATTCATTGTTCCTTGTGATGAGTACATCATCAACATACACCACCACAAACTCAACTATTTTGATGAAAATATTTTCATATTCAAAATCAAAATGTTTGAATTTCATGTTCATGAGGTTGTTATCTAGTTTGTTGTACCATGCTTGAGGAACTTGTTTCAAACCAGACAATGATTTTTCTAATTTACACACCTTGTGCTCTTGTCCATTTATTGTAAAACCTTTAGATTGTGTCATGTATATAGTTTCCTTGATGTTACCATTCAGGAATGCAATATTGATGTCCATTTGGTGATTTTTCCATCCATTGTGAGCTTTTAAATCCAACATGATTAAAATAGTATTCTATTTATTATAGGTGCAAAGGTTTCATTATAGTCAATTCCTTATTTTTTAGAATATCCCTTTGAAACAAGCCTTACTTGATGCTTGTCAAGTGAGCCATCAACCTTGTATTTATTCTGGTAAACCCACTTTCATCTAATTGATTTGCATCCATATAGAGGATTAACCAATTTCCAAGTCCTATTTTTGACCAATCCATTGTACTCATCTTTCATTGCTTTTCTCTAATATTCAATCTTCTCATCCTATTTTAAATATGTTGGTTCTAAATTAAATGCAACATTGAGTTATTCTTATGGATAATCATTCAAGGTTAGATTTTTAATTAAATCAAGTGTTGGTTCTTAAATTTATTCAAAGGACTTGTCTGATTATGATGTGGTTACATGTGCACTTCTTGTGCTTGTTTTCCCAACTTCATCAAGTTTCACATCTTTCAATGTTTGAGTATCCCACTTAGGCATCTATTTATATGTTTTAGGTGTTTAAAATTTATCCTCTAAAGTTATATTACTTTATACCCTCTATTATTGGTGGCCCTTACTCATTTTTTGATGAAGTTTAATTCTCCCCTTTAGGATGAGTTTCAATCTCATGTATAGGAGACAATAGAAAATCAATAGATTCCCAATTATGTGATCCCCACTCATTGTTTGAAACATCCAAATAACTCTCTTTTTAGACATCAAAATTTACATACTTGCCAAGTTGACTTAGTTGTTGATGAATATGCTCTTTATCCTTCATAGTCTTAAAAAAGATAACTTATCTTACAATAAGAAACTTCTCTTTCTCATTGTATAGCTTCTATGTCTTGGAGGATTCAAAATATCTCAGATGGATGCATTTTCTACTCCTGTGGTCTAATTTATTTATTTTATCCTCTAAAATCAATGTGTAACAAGTGAATCCCAAATTTTTAATATGTTACACTTAAGGTAGATGACCACACCACATCTCATATAGATTCTTGGATTCAATAGTTAATGATGGTGATCTGTTGCAGAGGTATATTATTGTTTTATCTAATTCAACCCAAAAGTTAAAATTTAACTCTTTGTATTACAACATAGCATGAACCATATTCATCATAGTTCTATTCATTATTTCTACAAATCCATTTAGTTATAAAGTGTAAATAACTATGAGATGGTGTTTGATCTCATTTTGCTCAATATAGGATTTTTTTAAATGTATTCACCACCATTATTTATCCATAATGTCTTGATGTGGGTTTGAGCTTCATTTTTAATCATGGTTTGAAACTTTTGGAAAGTCTTAAAGGCTTCTAATTTTTTATTCAAAAATTATATCCAAGTCATCCTGTTATAGCTATGAATGAACAACATGAAGTACTTATGACCACCAATAGAGAGGATAAAATAGAACATAATTATAAGTGAGCCAGTTGCAATTTTATATCATATTTTTAATATGACTAAAAAATTGGTTCTATTACATGTTTATCCAAGATGTAGGATTCAAATTTTTCATCTAATTTTATGGGCAATGTAGGCATGTCAATAAAACCATTCTTTTTCAATAAATAAATGATGTTATAGTGAGTGTGCTTGATGCTAGCATGCTACAACATGTTTGTAGACATTCCATCTTCTAAGAGATTAACATAATTCTTTGAATTTGATGGCTCACCCTTGATTTTGAGTAGTCTCCCTTCCTTATATCTAATCAAGATAACTGCATTGTCACTTTTTATCTTAATAGTGACATCACCATTATCTAATAGAATAGAATGGCCTTGTTGACTTATTAACACTAGGGACAACAAGTTTTGTTTTAACTTGGGAAGGTAGAGAACATTTTTGAGTTTTAAAAATGGAATCCCTAGACACTTGAGTGTTATTATACCTCTTCTTTATAGTTTCAAACTTAATATATCTATGAGGTATATCACACTACAAATTTATTCATGGAACTCTTTAGAGAAGTTTTTTCATAAATTCATATGTAAATTGTACCAGTATCAATAACCCAAACATCAAACCATGAAGAACTAACTAAGCCATTGTTTGATTAATCATCTATACTAGAAAACACACATTCACTAGTGAATTAGGCAAAGTTTGACTCTTTTGTTTTCTTTGATTTTTCCTCTTTATTCTAATAGTATGCTTTAATTTTATCCTATGGATTTCAAAATTTGTGAGTCACATGGCTTCCTTTTTTGTGACACCATTCATAGTAGAGGTTTTGTTTATCATTTTATTTTTTACCACATTGATTTTCATTTTTACCACCTTTTCCCTTGTACTTATTATTGCCTTCATTTTTCAAAGATGTGGCCTTGTTAGATGTTTTGAAATAATTTTATTTGAAATAGCACACACTTTATCCTATTGTGGACTCAATTTTTATTCCAAAGGCCTTTTCACTTTTTACCATCTTTTCAACCAATTGATCAAATTAGAGCATCTTTAACTAATTGCTTATTTGTAGAGACTCCAAATTGGTTGAATAGTTGGGAAGAAGGGATTTTATTAATGTGGTCATATAGATGTTTATTTTGACATCCATTAATTCTACATCATTATTGATGGCATGAATCTCTAAAGCCAATCTCATTACATCACCATCTTTCAACTCAAGGTTGAATAACTTTAACTATAACTAAATGAATTCCAACTCTAAATGGGAATCATATATCTCCTTTAGTTTTTGAAATTATTACCATGGAGTATTTCACCCCTAAATATGATGAAACATGTTTCCATCAATTAAGGCCCTCATCAAGGCTAATGCTTTCTAGTTTTTCTACCTCCATGCCTAAATATCTATTGCATTCCCTATTAGCTAAATTGGTTTTTTTTTCCTATAATAAATATAAAACCATAGATAATTAAATTTGAGTGTGTTCTCTACTTACCAAGACCATTATAACTAGTTTTCTTTGTCAATCTATGTTATGCCAATGATAAATTTGATAGAATGCATGGTTTTAAGTCTTTAGTTTTGAGTTTGGATTTTTGAGTTTTTGTTAACCCCAATTGGTTCCTTATTACTCCAAAATACTCCCTTTTTCTATATACCACTAGACTGATATACTATCCCTTCTTATATACCCATCAGTATGAGGAATAAACTAGCCCTTTTTAGATAATTGATAGTTTATGAAAAAGGCTTTAAGGTACATGAGAGCAAAGTGGTATGCATTACCTAGGTGGCACATGAAAAGGATTCACCCTATCATTAGGAAAAACTTAAAAATAGAGCCTCATACATCAATATACTCATTTTTTCTTGATTTACATATTTATGCCTATCAATAGTGGCAAATGGGTAAATGAATAACTCTGCTTATTTTTCCTTAAATTCAAAATTTGGTTGTTGTTTGCCAAACTTGATGAGAGTAGATGTTCAAAGTAATTACAATGAAAAATTGTTTCAAATTTAAATGATCTCAAATTTTTAAATTTGAATGCTTTTCAAATTTTGAAAATGAGCACTTAATAGAAATTTTTATTTTTTAATGGAAAAAAATTTAAAACCCAAAATATATACCTTCTCTCCTCCAATTTGGTAGGTATGATTCGAATGGAATGAAAAAAATATATACAAATTCCAGAGATATCAAAAAAATCCTCTTTCTATGACATTTGGAGACTTCAAAGTCAAATGAAAATGACAAAATGGAGTGCTTCCACCTTCCAACGTACAACAAGCTCAAAACACCTCCCACAATGCACACTTAAATGAATCATTATACCACATAGTAGATAAAAATATCAAATATGAACTAGAACTTATTTATTTTAGCAAAGAGAATGGCTATAAAATTTGTCATGCAACTCCTTGAGGATGTGAAACACTTCAAATAATACGTATTCCAATGGATTTAGAATTTAGTCTGATGAATTAAAACACAAAAATGAATAATTATAAGCAATTTAAAATGCTGATGTGGATGCCATGTAGCCAAAGATAAGAGAAACATTGGTATAATTCTAGGTATAAAAGACTCCCACACTACCAAATAAGTTATAAATTTGAAAAATATAGTTTCAATACCCATATACATCTATTTATTTTTTATTGCATTGTCATTGTCAAAAAAATAGATAAACATAGTATTAAATGAAAAAAATGTAGTCAACGGTTATAAAAACACAAGTTAATATGCTTTATGAATGAATCATTTCCCAAGGAGAGTGAAAAACTACCATAAATAGGACATAAACCACTCCCACACTGCTAAAAAATCAAAACACCTCCTTGCAAGATGATATGTTGCCAAAGTTAAGTTCAAATTTATTGAAAGAAAACTGTAGTATGCAAGTCGTACGGCTATGGAGAAGATAGGAGAGACTAAAAAATAATTGATTTAAATTCTAGGATCTAATAATAATGATAGGCCATAAATAATAATGAAGGAATGGCAATGAAATTCTATTTCACAATTCAAGTTTGAATGAGAGCAAACATTACAATATAAAATCCAAAATGATTGTTCAATTCACATTCCCAATGTGACTCTTCATATTCCTAAAGGAATGGAGAACTTGTTAAATAAGACACCTATGCTAAATACCTAAGATAAATAATAACTATATAAATTATTTTTGCATGGGTCATTATCTATTAGTGATAACGACTGTAACTATCATAGCTAACTAGTGTATAGGTTGACTACTATTAGATTCTAGAGATGTTTATGTAATATATTTAGCATGTTTGAAATATATAATGAGGCTCATGTAGGTGTATAGTAGTAGGGTTGACTCATAAGATAGAATTTAAGTGTGAGAGAATGGAAAATTAGGATCTTGTTTTAGTGCTCAAATCATACATGGTAAATGTGTGTCAAGCTTGTCATTATCAAGTACTAAAGACTAGATTTTAGTATATACTCCTATAAGGTCTCATTTAATAACTTTAGACAATACATTACAATCTAATCTTTATTTGTCCTCTAAAACTGTCAGGGAAGTCCAAGAACAAACACACCTATTCTGATTCCTCTTGTTGGATCTTGCTCCTCAGAAAGAGCACAGTATGATTACCAAATATATAAGCAATTAAATATGCAGAAATAACCAGAAGCACAAGTAACTAGAATTCACCAATAGCACAGAATATGAGAGACAATACACTATCTTGTATTAACACTATACAGAAAAGAATACAACAAAGAGCCGCCACACTCTTTCACCTTACAGAAGTTCGCCACACCTCAAGTGTTTAGTAATTCTTCTCACACACACTCTCCTACACAAAAAATGGTCCCAACAACCAACTCACAAACCGAATTGGTGTTCACCTCTCCAACTAGTCAGTAATAACCCTGCCAGTACATCAAGCACTCTATAGCACTTCAAGCTGATCTCCCATGAACCTGTAACTTGAAATTCAATAGACCATACTCACATGTGGATCTCCTATGATCTTGCAACAACCTACAACTCAATGATCATACACACACACAGAAGGTACTTCCTTGTCTTCCTTAACTTATGCTTATACAATACATGCCAATGGGTCTATAAATAGATCCCTAACTTAAACACTAACTTAGACTCTTAATTTAGACAATTATCCACGTAGCTCAAGACTCTTACTGGTCTTTACATGCAAACTCTTCGTTCACTTAACTAATTGTCCATGCAACTAGCACTTTTGGAACACACAGGCGACCGACGCCGGTCCCTGCTTGTCTGGTTCTGCCGACGTCGGCCGACTTTCTACCGTCACCAGTGGCCTTCAGCACTGATCACGACCGACGTTGATCATGCTGCCGACGCCGGTGCTCCTGGATCTCAGCAACCTTCTGTTCCTTCTGTTTGCAAAGGGTTTGAAGCTTTTAGCTCCACAACCTAACAATCTCCCACTTGGAGATAAACAACTGCAACCTGTACATGTACCTGTACTCCGTCTAGTTTGTTCCATTGGCTATGTATCCATCTTCAAAATCATCCTTGAAGACCAACCACCACAAAATTCATGGTGCAAAACCTGTCACCCAAATCACCTACCACATCCACATCTACAAACATGTAGAAAATCACCTGAACCTGCATAGCATGTGCACCTGCTACTAGTCCCTGTAAGAATCCACTGAAGTGCCCTCCAATGGTTCTCTCCTGGATTGGCTCCTAACTTGTGACAACTCCCACTGTTTGGGAAAACTCAGGTTTAGTACATACCATGCACTCAACCTCATTATGTGAATCAAGACACCTGTTCTGTGAACTGTCTAACCATCGGCGTGCTAACCGGTCTCACACAATCATCCTGAAACAAAGTCAACATGTGACCTCCCATGTCTCTAGAACACACTCATGTCAAAGAATCTTGCTGCTCCCAGATTCTCCATGATAAACACCTAAACTAGCTTTACCTTTAGTTCATCAATACCTATATATGTAACCCTACAACAAGCACATCATACAGTAATAGGATAGTGTAGCTAATACTATCCAACCTGGTAAAGAGAAACACAATGAACAAACCTCCATTGCCCTGCAGCTATACAAGACCATATACCCTGATCTTCCATCTCACGTATCCATTTCCACTCTTCTTCATCTTGAACATCCATTCGTCTCTCAGTGCTTACTTCCAGCTGGCAACACTACCCAAAACAACTGTTTGGTTCTCCTCCAAGGAATCACATCCTCCTCCATGCCAAGCTCCCACTATTTCCTGGATCTACCTATTCTGCTTCTTCAATAACTTCCTGGTCCTATGCCATAAGTGAGCAACAAGTAGTGTAAAGAAGGGAAATGATGAATTTGAGAACTTACTTACACCTTCAGTCCTCCATATGGGTGCTTGAGACTCCATGACAGCTTGTTGTCCACCCAAAATTCATCTCAGTAACTGATGCCGGTCACATCTCAATCTGCAGCCGACCGATGTTGGTTTCCTGCGACTGCCTCCTTGCCGACGTCGATTTCCCCTGGCTGACGCTAGTCATTCTCTGCCCTGAGTCACCGACGTCGGGCTGCACATAGCCGATGTCGGTCCCTGTCTTGATGCCGATGCCGGTTTTCCTGCCGATGTCGGTCTCTGTGTTTTTCTAGTGAGACCTGACTTTTTCCTGTGAGCTCTTTTTGGATCAAACCCTTGTCCAAAACACCCTTGCTCTGCTCAGAATTCCTCTGCATCTTGTGCTAAACTCTATCTGTCACTTTCTCCTTGAAAACCAAGGCTTTCCTGTTCTTGTCACTAACATCAAATTCCTCAAGAAACGTCACCTTCTTCTTCTGCATATAGAAATCACGATCCATACCTTCCAAATCTGAAAGCATATCCATTGACTCAAGAACAAGCATCTCTTTCTTATCTATGTGACCAAGCCTATCAAGCCACATTTTTGAATCTACAGCTGAAGTAGAAAACCCAAAAAGAGAATCAGTAGTACAAGTAGATAGATAAAGCGTACCTACTTTCTTACCTCTAGCTACAACAAGTGTACCCTTGGTAACCTTCCAAGAGTCCGCTGTGAGAGTTACTATGCAACCCTCATCACCCAAACTTCTAACAAAAATCAAGTTCTGCTCTAGAACTGGGACATGCATGACCTCCTTTAACACCCATGTGTTACATGTCTGTAGTTTCAGCTTCACTTTCCCTTTGCCAACAATCTGACAAGGCTTACCATCCCCTACACAAATTTTGCCAAAATCTCCCTGGACATACTCATGAAAAAATTCCCTATGTGGGGATGCATGAAAAGAGGCACCAGAATCTAAAACCCAAGATTCTACTTTATCCAAAGAACATACCAAAGCATCTTATGCAACGTACTCTACAACATCTGCTTCTTCTTCATGTCCTTCATGCCAATCTTCCCCTGATCTGCAATCTCTCTTTATGTGCCCTTGCTTTCCACACTTCCAGTAGGTTATTCTGCCATACCTGGACTTGGATCTCCTGCCTGTCTTTGACCTTGATCTCCCATGCTCTATCTTTTCTCTTTGCCTTCCTCTACCTTCAACACTCAAAGCATTTCCTGATGATTCACCTGTGTTATTCCTGCGTATCTCTTCATTCAAGATTACGCTCACAACATCATCCACTTTTAAGACTTTTGAAGGAGACACAGTATTAGAAACTGCCATTACCAAACCTTCCCAACTTTCAGGTAATGAACACAAGATTAAGAGAGCTCTTATTTCATCATCAAATACAATATTGACTGAACTTAATTGGTTTACTAAACCATGGAAATCACTAAGATGGCTATGAACAGATCCACCTTCCAACATTTGCAAATTAAATAAACGCTTCATAAAAAATACCTTATTAGAAGCTGAGGGTTTTTCATATAAATTTGCCAAAGATTCCATCAACTCCACCGTTGTCTTACACTGTGATAAGCTAGAAATCACAGATGATGCAAGACTCAATCTAATAGATCCCAGAGCCTTCCGATCAAGAACCTCCCATTCTTCATCTTTCATATTCGAGGGTTTGCAACTAACCCCTCCCAATGGTAAGTACAAATCTTTTTGATACAGATAATCCTCAATCTGCATCCTCCACAATTGGTAGTTCTTGCCATTAAACTTTTCCATTCGTAGCTAACTGTCTTCTGTCATTGCTCAACTCCCACTCAAATAGAAACCCTGTGAGTAACCTGTAATCAAAACACACTACCCAGATCTACACCAATCTGTTAGTATTCCAACCAAAAGCTCTGATACCACTTGTTAGGTATCAGCTTTTGAACCTACAACCAAGGCTCTGATACCACTTGTCAGGGAAGTCCAAGAACAAACACACCTATTCTGATTCCTCTTGTTGGATCTTGCTCCTCAGAAAGAGCACAGTATGATTACCAAATATATAAGCAATTAAATATGTAGAAATAACCAGAAGCACAAGTAACTAGAATTCACCAATAGCACAGAATATGAGAGACAATACACTATCTTGTATTAACACTATATAGAAAAGAATACAACAAAGAGCCGCCACACTCTTTCACCTTACAGAAGTTTGCCACACCTCAAGTGTTCAGTAATTCTTCTCACACACACTCTCCTACACAAAAAATGATCCCAACAACCAACTCACAAACTGAATTGGTGTTCACCTCTCCAACTAGTCAGTAATAACCCTGCCAGTACATCAAGCACTCTATAGCACTTCAAGCTGATCTCCCATGAACCTGCAACCTGCAATTCAATAGACCATACTCACATGTGGATCTCCTATGAGCTTACAACAACCTGCAACTCAATGATCATACACACACACAGAAGGTACTTCCTTGCCTTCCTTAACTTATGCTTATACAATACATGCCAATGGGTCTATAAATAGATCCCTAACTTAAACACTAACTTAGACTCTTAATTTAGACAATTATCCATGCAGCTCAAGACTCTAACTGGTATTTACATGTAAACTCTTCGTTCACTTAACTAACTGTCCATGCAACTAGCACTTCTGGAACACACAGGCAACCGACGCCGGTCCCTGCTTGTCTGGTTCTGCCGACGTCGGCCGACTTTTTGCCGTCGCCGGTGGCCTTCAGCACTGATCACGATCGACGTCGGTCATGCTGTCGGCGCCGGTGCTCCTGGATCTCAGCAACCTTATGTTCCTTCTGTTTGCAAAGGGTTTGAAGCTTTTAGCTCCACAACCTAACAAAAACTCTGTAAGGAAGCCATCAATTCTAAATAGGGATTTTTTTAGTGGTTAATCTTTATTAATTTATGAATATTCAATTTTTTGAAAATGGGATTTAGCAATTTTGTGGGGTAGCCAATAGTGTAAGATTGCCTAAAATTTTAGATATAATTTAAATTTAAGGGTTAATTCATAGAGTTTTTAAAATAAATTTCCTCCTATATATGTATGTCTCTGACACCAAGAAATCCAATCTAATGGCATTCACTGCTATATTATATATTAAACTTTCTACTATGAAGCATAGTGCTAGATGTTGAATGATAAGAAAAAGGTTTTGGGTGATAACAAGAAACTATCAGGTGACTACAACTTGAACTAGTTAATGGGAAAATGTAACTAACTAATGAATGATGATAACTAGTTCACAAAGAACTACAAGTAGTTGTCACATGACCACATCCATTTATCATGTGATTACATCTAGCTACTGAGTGACAATAATAAGTTATCGAGTGACAACAACTAGTTGCTTAGTGTCAAATAATAGTCTTCAAAATATAGCTATCACATGACTACATCCATCTATTATGCAATTGCATTCAACTACTGGGTGACACCAACAAGTTGTCATGTGGTGACAACTAGATGTTGAGTGGTAATTTTTAGGCTACAACTGTCGAAAGGCTACATTTAGTTTTTGGGTGACTGCATTCATCTACAAAGTAGCACCAACTAGTTGTCAGGTAGAAGACTTCAGCCTATAGTTATCAAGTGGATGAAACTAGTTTTTAGGTTACTACAACCAGCCCTCATTAATCTATAGAGTTGATTCAATAGCTTATTCTAGGATTGGTAAGGTTTCAGGGAAATTTAAAAAATAGGACAACCTGTTATCTTATTTAAGATAAAGGAAAAACATAGGTATAAATATTAAATTATATATTGTTATTATTTATTCAATCCTATTATGTTTCAATAATAATTAATATCTACAACCATTTTTTTTACATAACCCATTAAAAATAGTATCAAATATATGCCTCCACTTGAAGACATACCTAGGTATGAAATGCAAAACATAGGTACCAAGGTAGAATCTAATGATATACCTACATGAGAAGACTCATATGGGTATGAAATTCTAGATAGAGGTAATAAATATTATTTTGTTATTTATTTAAATTTTTATTACAATATTTATTAATAATTAGTCTACAACCATTTTGCATGTAAAACCTAATGATAATAGTATCAAATACATGCCTCCACTAGAAGACATCCCTGGATATCAAATTTTAAACATAGGTACTAAATATTATATGATTTATTATATTATTAATTCCTTATAATTTCATATTAAGGACCAATTTTTAATAATAATTACAATATCTATACCCATTTCACAAGCAGAACAAATTGATAACCCTTTTGAACATATCTCTCCACTAAAAGACATCCCTGGGTATGAAATGCCATTACTAAATTTGAATATACTTGAATTAAATTCAATCATGATAAATTTATGTTGTTTAATGAATAATAGTTTCTCTTTTTAATTCATAAATCAATTATGTAGCAAGTAGTCTTGTATTGAATAGTACTTCATATGCTCAATTATGTTGTTTATAAATGGATTAATTCATTGCTTTACCAATGGTATTTATGACATTAGTTCATCGATAGGAAAGGTATATGGACATCTATTCCATTAATAAATTTAACAATTATCCATTTTCATTTCAATCAAATTAATTTATTTTCCCAAAAACCCATTCATAAAAAAAATACTACAAATCAACTTAAAAATCAACACTTGTAATTTAAAAACATATATCATACATATAGTGTACCTAAATTAATTAATTAAAAGAATTAATTTTCAAGATAATATCTATCACATCATCAACTATGATCCATCTAACAATTAAGAATCCAATGCATCTTCTAAAATCCATAAATATAATATATATTTAGTTTGAAATTGATTGTCTTAGAATATTACAATATTACAACTAACATTGATTCATTGTTTCTAAGTTTCATCTAAAGTGTTTGTCTTCTTTATTATTGCAAAATATACTTCCTCTTTATAACTTGTATCATCTTTTAGGAATGTTAATTGGAGAATACCCTTGGTTGTAGCATGAATGTTTTCAATATTTACCTTTTCAGCATTTGTTACATCTCCTACAAAAATAAATGAGGGATCCACATCAACTTTCTGATTGAACAAAATTTATGGATCCAATCCATGCTCCTTGATGATTTTCTTCAATGTTTTATTTTGTTTATTCAACAAAATAAGTTTTTATTTTAAAATAGATACATTTAAACTTTTAGATGTTGTTTGGAGGTACACTTTGATTACTTTCACTTGATTCTTTAAATTATCATATTTTGACTATAATAAAATGATGAATATTAACTAGATAAAAACTTAAAATAATTAAAAGCATATGACAAAAAACTTAGAATGGGTATAAACTACCACAAGTTTCCCCTTTTTCATTATCAAGAACCACAAGGTTGTTGTCTTTTGCCCATTTGTTATAGTATGCCTAGGCCTCTATATTCAAATTATCAAGCTTGTTCAAAATTATATCTAAAACTTTATCATTGTGATCATTACTAATAGTCACTTCTCCAAAAACAACTTGATTCAACAAAACATTAGTTTTTACTAGCTAATTTTCAACCAATTTGTATAATAGGTTATGTTTAGAGTGATTATGAAATTAAGCATTTATTTATTGTATGGAAACTTTAACCTTTAACTCCCATATCCTCAAACACTCAAATTCACCAAAAATAATTAACTTTACATATGTATACATATTATCTTCCAATAAATTATCTAATGAAAATTTAGTAAGTTCATCATTAGTATTTAGAATCTCAAGATCAAGTTGGCAAGGGGGTGAGCTAGACCCTAGATAGCCAGATGTAGGGTTCACTTTAATAGGCCATAATGGAAACAGCCCTAGGTTTGTTTAGGCAAATTGGATTCACTCTCTTGGTGAATTAGAGTGCATAGAGTAGGTGGAAAATCACCCTATTTTTTTGTGATGTTGTTGAGTGACTCAAGCTACTGGGCATCCTTATGCCGCTAGGTGTTATAATGCTAGAAGGTAGTATTATGCTATCAGGCATCATTATGTTTTAGGGCATCATTATGTTGTTAGGTGGTAGCATAGCACCGGGTATCACAATGTTTTCACAATAACATAATATCATGTGATAACATACTATCATGCAATAATATACTATTGTGTGACAATATATTTCCATGTGATAATATGTTATTACATTGCACCATGTTGTCATGAAGCACCATGCTATCACATGATAATATGTTATTACATGGCACATAGCTATCATGCAACACCATGATATCATGCAACATTTTATTGTCACATAGCATTATGTTATCATTCATTAGCATCCTATCATATGGTGAAAAACTATCATGTGACACCATCATGCCATGTAATAGCATGCTATCATGTGATGGCATTGTGTTGTCACCCATCTCCACATTATCACATGATGTCATGTTACCACATAATAACATGCTACAACATGGTACCCCAGTTATCACTGGTCACCATTAATTCCAACTAGTTATTCTAGTTTCCCTCTTTACTTATAAATACCACTATAGTGACCTTATTTTCACACTTTGCTTAAAAAAAATTCTCATCCTACCTATTTCCAACTCAACCTACCTATTTCCAACTCAATTTTTTTAGTTATTTAATGCTTTCCACATCTATGGAAAGTTAGAGTCAATCAGAGGGATCCATAACTATGTTTTCAAAAATATATTATGTTCAAATTTCCTTTAAATGTTAGAGAAATCTAAATCTTATTTGATTAGATTGATAAATGTGAGCTCAAAGTCCTGGTTTAGATGCCTCAATATGATTTGACTATCAAAAACAACCTCTTGTGATCTCTCATTGGTTATTTTAACTATAGTGAGAGTCATTTATATGTCCAATTTAATAATAAAACAACATTTTTTGGCACCTCTCCATTAGATATCCATAATGTAATAGGTCTTTCACATTACAATGCAAGTCCTATAAGCACCAAGGTTGTCTTATCTGACATTGATAAAAATTACTTGGAGTTGATATATAAAATGTCCATTGATCCAACTAGTAAGTGTTGAATTTATTGATGAAATTAACATTTCTTAATTATACCTAAATCATTTATTATAAATAGTTCAGTATCCTAATTCAATTGCATGTTTTAATTTTATGTTCACATTATAGAGAGTTAAAATTGAAAGGGGATCCCTATTGAAAAATAACCAATTCACTTCTTAAATCTATTGTCTATTTCTTTCAAGCAAGAATTATTTTGCAGGGAAGACCATCAGACATTCTCTTCTAGGTTGTTTACTATATTCTTGTTTCTCTCTTGGATGTTGTATGTGATGGGTGCATAATTATATCTAGCAGGATTAAGGTGGAGTTGAATTTTGCATTCTCAAAGGACACTTGCACCATTTCATATTCCAACTACATTTTGACCTTTTACTTCGAGGCCTTATATGAAATATAAAATATTGAAATTCCCATTGCCCTCTAGAAAATGAAATCTAATATTGTGTCTATCAAGGAACAGGAGGTAAGTTTAGTTTTCCCAAGTCTCATTTTTTTGCTTTATATATGTTTCAATTTTTAACATTTTTTATCCTATTATTTTTTACAAGTGAGAGTGCATGTTTATGATACAAGAAAATAGGTGGCAAGTAAAGGTTAGTGTATTCTAGAAGGCTCTAGTGATACCTAATCCATGAAGTTTTTGCTCAATTCATTTTAAATTATGAAATGCCCAAGAATTCATTTTGTTTCATATTTACTTCCAAGTTCCTCCAAATTTCCTTTAATGTCTTTTTCTTGTATTATTCAATGGAAAAAATAATATTCGTATTGGTTTTTATTTTATTTTTTGTAGTTGACTCTCAAAATGTTGTCATTGAGGATTCTTCCACACAGCACAATCAATTTTTGCCATTACAATTTTCTTTTTGATTTGAAGATTATTAGAATTTGCTAGTTAATTAAATAAATAATTTACTCATTTTACAAGTGAAACCACCAATGTCTCTTCTTCAAGCACAATCATATGGAAAAATCCAAATCCCACAAGGATAACAAAAGGGGAAGAGATAACTCTGGAAAGGACAATCATAATGGATGAGGTAGTCACCCTGATAGGTAATAACATTAATAGATTCGATTTGACTTTGCATTAATTTTATGTTTTCAAATTTACCATTTTGGAATAAATATTTTTTTGTAGTCCACCCAATATCCATCAAGAGACCAAGAAGTATGCCACCACCCCCACCACACATCCAAATTTAGAGAAGAGGAAAGAACATATCCCTCCCTACATAAAGTAGAGGAATGTTTTAAATTTTTTATTTCCCAAATTTATTTGTTAGTGGCCTTTCAAGTGTACAAGGTCTTACATGTTTGCAGTAGATTGATATGGATGAAGAGTTTCTTGGCATTGAAAGTAGGCCCCTAGTTTTTGGTGGATTCAATCCACATTAATTTATTCAAGTTGCTAATGTGCCTTCACAAGTGCCTCCTATTTCTACCTCTTCCCTAGCTACCTCTTTCCTACCCCACACTAATAATTTACATGTCTCTGAGGATTCTATTACTAATTTTTTATTTTAAAATCTAGTTTTGTAAAATCTGCTTGCCAATTTGAGGGAATATTTTATTGAAGACTTTAATTGTTTAAAACAATGGGAGATAAGGGCAAAAGCTCTTATCAATGAAATAAATGCTCATTATCACAACCACTCCCAAAGATTGAATTTCTTTTCTCTTGTTCAAAATGAACCATTAAAGATTAATGTTTTATTCTAGCAAGCTCAATCTACATTGATCTTTATGGACTATGTTTACAATGATAAGATTTTAGAGATTATGATAAATAGGTTGGAAAATTTAAATGCAGAATCCCAAGCATATTTTAATAAATGGGCTAAAGATATCAACCTTGTTACCATTACACAAGTAGAGAAGGATAAATATGTGGTAAGTTTTATTTATCTATAATGTGTACTTTGATTATTATAATGCCTTTGTATGTGCTTGAAACTTATATATTATTTGTTGATTGTAGGAAAAATATGAAAATTTGAAGAAAGAAGCATATCTTCTTAATGTGCATTTGAAAAATTCTCACAAAAGTATCTCGTCAGTGATTGCATTGAAGGAAAAGATGGTTCTATTAAATAAATAGAACAAAACTTTGAAGAAAATAATTAAAGATCATGGTATGAATCCAAGCATTTTATTAAAACAAAAAATAGATGCATATCCTATAATTATTTCAATATGAGATGCAGTGAATGAGGAGAGGGTGATTCTTACATAAATGAATTATGTTGCAGAGGATCTTCAAGAAGGAAGGAGTGATAATGGAGGATCCATAGGTAGGTTAAGACAATGGAGTTTCTATGGGTGAGGATGTCAAGTAGCAAAGGGGTGAAGAGTCTCAACCAAAAAAACGTTGTTTTTTTTGAGTTTATATTGTTCAAAATGATAGTTTTTATTGTTTAAAATAGTTTGTAACATGTTTGTTTGAAAAACACTTGTTTTATTAAATGGTATTTTACAATGGTTTCAAATACTCTTAGCTATATAATTTTAATATTTTATATATAAAAATTATATTGTGGTCAAGTTTATATATTGTATGGAGAAAAAGCACAGTAAATATTCTATGGAATTATACTATTCTAGCATGCAGTTCTAGTATTTGAATGCAATGTTATACTGTTATATTATTCTAGTAGTTGTAGATTTGAATGCATTATTATATTTTTATAGTATTTTTAGTATTTAATGAATTTTTATAGTGTTATATTGTTCTAGTAGTTGTATATTTAAATGTATTGTTTTACCATTCTAGTAGTTGTAGCATTTGAATTCATGGCTATAATGTTCTAGTAGTGGTAGCATTGAATGCATTATTCAACTATTCTATTAGTTGTAGATTTGAATGCATTGATTGAGGTGGAATTTAGAAATATGCAAACCCAACTATAGGAAAAATATTTCTAGTAGTTTTAGTATTTGAATATTGTAGTAGTTGTAAGAAAAAAAGCCTATTGTAGAGTAAATATTCTATAGAATTATACTATTCTAGTAGTTTTTGTATTGAATGCATAAGTAGTGTTATATTATTCTACTAGTTATGAATTTGAATACATTATTACACTATTCTAGTAGCTATAGCATTGAATGCATTTATTGTGGTTGAATTTGGAAATATGCGACCCCAAGTTCCAACTATACAAAAAATATTTCCTATATATTTATGTAATTGTACTAATGTAAATGTGCAATAGAATAATTATTATTACACTATTATGCATGTATTATATTTGTGTATATGATATCAAAATTAATATTATAGACAATTAAGATAATGAAAAATAATAAATCTTTATAATTGGAGTTTTAATGGGAAGAGAACTAGTGTCTTATGGCGTATCGTGCATGTATAGACATAAAACTTACATGCTTCAACTACTCTGTACAATGTTAATGAGAATTATGATTGCTACTTAATGAATGACATGCATTGAAAAGATAAATTATTATTTAAAATACATAAAATTTTAATAGAACAAAAAAAATATTAATTCCAATGTATTGAATAAGATTCATAATTGTAACATCAAGGAAATAGATTATAGAATTTAATGTATTTAAAGATGAAAGAATAAGAAATATTACACAAAATAGTAATTTTTATACTTATCAAACTAAAATTTAGGCAACTGAAATAATCCTTGATAAACTTGCTCATCATAAGTGTGATTTGTATTTACCATGCCAGTGCCATATTTAGTCTTAGTATTCTCATCTTTGTATTGGTAGATGTATTAGTCATGCCTCTTCTTTCCACAAGAGAACTCCATGTTGCCACTACTCTGTCATATAGACACTTTTCCATAGAATAACATAAAACATAGAGTCTCAAGCAAGTCTCTATATTTTTATCCAATCTATTTCTAAGTTTTGACTTCACAAAGGATAATGCACTAAACACTCGCTCATCTTCCACAAAACCCAAATTCAAAAAAGTTCATATAATCTAAAATATTCACTAATACTTTCTTGTAATATGCTACTTGGATATAGTTTTTTTTCCATAGATGAGTAATGGCACCATTTTCTGTTGGGTCACTTAAACACTGAAATTGATCCATCATTATAATCCCAAACTATGTTGACTAAGACATTAGTAATTGTTTATTCAAAATACCATTAATCTGAACTCCATTCACATCTAAAAATTTATATAAATGCATAAAAATTGTACCCATGTATTTTTGAAATAATGTGTTGATCTATTCTTGACTATTAACACTATTTCAAAAAATGGGGTTCACAACTCCCATGCCCTCCAACAACTCATCCCTTTGAAAATATTCTTAGTGGCTAAACTTTGTGAGATTTTGCTCAATTTAATTCATATTTTAAAAAAAATAGTATCATTTAGTAAATGTGTCATAGGTACATCTTCAAGCTCAGATCTAACACTTCAAATCTTCTAGAGCATGTGTGCATTGGGATATCAATGCCATTTACCTTAACACAAAGATGATCATGTATATTGAATTTAAAATAAATCTCTAGAATCTAAAAATTTATCAAAATTTTCTAGGTTCTAAAAATAGGTCCATGAAATCTTTCATTCGATGTGTATAATATATCTAAACATTAACATACACATTTTCTCAAATGTATGAAATCAAAAATATAGATATATCTCTCTTGGGCATGTTTCATTAAATAGTTGATTTCCTTCAACATTGTCAAAATACTACATAATATGAGTAAATTTTCTAAATCTTTTAAATGACACATCAAATCTTTGCTTTGTCAACTTCCCTAGGATACTTATACATAAACCCTGTCAAAGAGGGATATTCCTCAAAAATTCTATAAGCAAGTTCATACTATAAATTCATCTAGTTTTAACATCTTTCTATAGTTTTTTACCATCTATCACCCCAATTACAAATTTTTGGAACTCCATAAATATTTTTGGGTTACTTTACATGTATGCATGCAATTCAAAAATAAGATCTTCCATTTTTTTAACATTATTGAATGTGCTAACAATTTTATACACAAAATTCATCCTATGTGCCATGTAATGGATTGTAATCATAAACGAAGAAACTGTTATTTGTAAGCAAACATAAATACCCTTTATATGCCCCTACATCACTGATGCACCATCAAAACCAACACATACCAACTTCATATCTATGGCATAATCATCCATCCTATCTCTATATCTTAAATTAGATACAACCAATTTATGTAGGTTTTTTGCATTACAATTTTCTACCATTTTATGGCAGCTAAAAGATGAGATTGTCTTGAATAGTTTTCAAAGGTATACACATGCATACAAACCCATGCTATGTTGTTAACTATAGTGACCTCATCAATGGATAGAGAGATAAATAATGATCTCTTAACACTTTCTTTCAAATCTTCCTTCTCAATAATGGCTAGACATTTTACCATTTACCAAGCACTAATATCTAACCAATGTGACTATGGAATATCTAGAAACCCATTATGTTGAAACAAAATTTTATAATATAAAAAATCAAAAATGGGTTTTCCCTTTTCAAAATGTGGAAAATAGTAGAGAACTATACATATTATTTCCTAAAATTGGACTTCATAACTTTTTTAAACTACACTTTGATGGTTCCCCCTTTCTCAACAAGATATTTTTTTAATTTATGATCATTTTCATATTCACATGCATATCTTACATGTATGTATTCTTGTCCATTTTTTCATCTCTATGTTCTTATTATCTGTTTGTCTGGGTGCTTTACAAATATATATATATATATATATATATATATATATATATATATATATATATATATCTCACAATGTTTCTCAATTGTGTCCAATTTAAGTTGAATTATGTGTTCTTTTCCAAGTTTCCAATTGTAAATTGTACATCTACATTCTATTGAAGGCTCATTACCATTTTCTAGTTCTATAGGTTCTATAAATATATATTTTGTAGACCAGTCAACTTAAAAATACCTTATTATTGTTCATGTACTTCTCTTCCTCTATCAACTTTTTGAGTGGATATTTCAACAAAATTTGGTGTCTAAAAAGAACTACATTTCTCTTGTTAAGTGCACAAAGGAGTGTGTTCTACTAAAGTTCCTATAGGTGTGTCTTATAGGGGTGGAATTTCATCAATAAAATATTTGGGTGGTGAGAAGTTATTGGGATTAATTATTTCTAGTGAAATAGTGTCAATATCTATGTTTATTTTTGAATTGAAATGGTTTTGCAATTATTTTATAGTGAAAAAAATTAATTAATATATTTTTTTAAAGTTTAAAAACTACCTGCATTCAAAGTGCCTACTATTTATATAGTCTTCATTCTTAGATTTCCAAAACAAGACATTATGTTAGATTTTTTTGGTATTTGCTATGGTACGTTACCCTTTCTATTATCTTTTGATGCCATAGATTTATTACTAGGTAGTTTAGTGCTATAAAATTTCCATCTATTATCAGGCATCAAGATACAACCACACAACATAGTGCTATCAGGAAACAATATACTATCATGTAACGTAGTACTATAGGGCATCAATCTATAGCTACATGACATACCACTATTAGATGCCATGTTACTTCCACATGACACATGGTTTTTGAGTGACTGATTATCATTACACAACACATCACACCTAGGTGGTAGGTTACCATCGCATAACACTTTATGATCAGGTGCCTGGTCACTGTTGCATGACATAGTGTTATCAAGTATCTAATATGTGTTACATGACATAATGTTGGTGGAGGTTAGGTTGTTGAAAGTAGTCGATTGATGGAGTATGGCCTCAAGTTTCAAGATCTTCACAATCTGGTAAAGAAAGAAACTTTGGTGGTAATTTTGTGACCTTAAGGAACATATGTAATTTATATATATGGAAAATTACATGGATAACCTTTTAAATATTGTAAATCATTGGTAAGTTGACAGCTAAAAAAATGACATCCCAAAATTTTAGGTGAAAGGATCATATGTTGCACCTTATAAAATTACCAAATTCAAATTCCCCAAAATGGAATATTTATGAATTAATGAATATTCACCACTAAAATTTACCCTGGACAAATGTTGGTAGTTGTTGGGAATCGGCCTCTATCCCCTTTGGCTATGATGCCTAAATAATATCATGAGGATTGAAAAAAAAATTATCCACACTCTCCATTCCCAAAAAATCATCATCAAGATATATATGTTGTAAAAAGATAGTCCCTAAGCTAGATATATCACCAAGAGAAAGGTTTCAAAACTCCAAAGTTATAAAATGGATAGTGCCACTGCTAGGCATCATATATGACAAACATTTTCCTTTGGTAATAATTTGGTGGGCTGGTGGTGGTGGTAGAAAATGTTACCTTATATAAAAGGTCTCTGTAAGTTGAAAAATAGATAAAATAACTATTAAATGAGAATAAATTTAATATTTCATAATTATATTGGAAAAAAATATAATTATGGGTGCATACCTAGTTGTTGAGAATGCCCTAAACATATCTGTTACAACTAAATATTTGGAGGTGTCATTTGGTAAGATTGCGGGAAATATTTAAAAGATGCTACAAAAATAACATGAAACTAATCAAACACAACATATAAAATGTATAAAAAAATTATAAATAATATAAACAAGACAATGTTATTGCCAACAACATGAGACAAGGTCTAAGTTTATGTCAGTTTAATTGGATGGGTTGGAAGGCGTGGAGGCATAATATAACTTTACATTCTTTTGTGTCTGGCCAATGGAAGAAGAGATGATTTAGCATCCATATTTAATTCTCTAGAGTCCTGAGGGGTTGTCGACTTATTATCACTACTTTTCTTCTTAAAACTAGTTACATAATTATTTTTTGTAAGGATAGAATTACTCCAATCAAATAGTAAACATTAAATAATTTTTCAACAATCAAACATAAAACATAAAATAAAGGACATAATTACCTCTTGGTATGAAACTAAATGAGAGTTTATTTGTATTTTTTTATTGAAGAGAGCTTGAAATATTCATGTTCTCCATTTTTAATTCATGAAATTCCTCATTTTATAAATCAATAATATAATTGGTACATGTAAAGTACAATTATCAATGGTAAAAGTGAAATTTTAATCACTGATAGTTTTTTTTAGATAGATACATACACCAATCAATTTTTTAGCCACTCAAAGTACATAGGATGTACACCATAGCCCAAATTAGTATGTATGTTGCTCTTCCCTATAGTAAAATTCTAGCCTAAAAGAATTATATCATGGCCAAGAGAAAATGATTTCTAATAAATTATATAAGGAGGCCCCTATTAGATTTTCTCTTCCCTGTGATACAATTTTAATTTATGATCGTAAATGGTTCACTATTAAGAATGTTTAGTAAATTTATAAATTTAAAAATAATTTATAAATTAAAAAAATCAATTCAATAAACTAGTACAAACATTCAATCGATAGGTCAAAGTGAGACTCCAAATACTTTATGTCTTGATCTGTCAGAGACACATGGGTGGTCATAGGGTTAGCATTTATGTTTATGAGGGGGAATCCTATTAAGCGATGGATGTATTTTGGGTTGACACCAAATCATAAAACCCATGATTATACCTTCATTATAAACATGCACTCATCATGAGCAGAGTTCCTAAGAAAAGAAGTGATTAAAGTGATATTCATGTTATACTGGGGTATATTGACAAGCCCCTCTAAACTACACTTTATAACCCAGTTCATGTATGCATCTTCTTATTCTATAATTTTTAGTATCTATAGGAACATGAGGGTTATGTATAGTATTTTAGACATGGATGAGCTTGGGGAAGCCATTATGGCACATGTGGTGTTTAGGCAGTGTCTAGGAGGTTATTTACTTTACTTCAAATCATGGCTCTAAGAGGTCAGAGTGGAAAATTCAAGGTTTGAGTATGTTAAATGAAGCAACACAACTATATTTATAAGTAGTTGGCATCTATAAATTGATAGCTAGTGCTAGTGAACCAGTAAGTGTGTTGGCATTGGATGATTATGTTGGAAGAGGATAATGAAATTATCATCTGGATGGTTCACTATCATGTGATATCCTAGCTACTAGATGGAAGCCATGCTAGATCAAGGATATGGTCATCTATAGGATATAAATAAATGACTGGAGGATGTAGTTGAACAAATGCATCATGTATTTGGGTTACGGTATCCTACATTCAAGCAATTATATCTTACAATCAATCAAAAGCATCTTTTAATTGGGTGACATCTATGATGGCAAATGACAACACAACTATCATCTATCCATCTTGATATTAAACAATAGTGAGGTTGTTGGATGACATATATATTCTCATCTACCAACATAACTATCACCTAGCTATAAGGTGTTGTTTTCTAATTGTAGCCTTACAAGAAGTCATTTGATAGCCCTATATCATATAGTCAAGTGACTTCATCTTGAAATTGGGTGATTTAATCCTATTATATTCCTTTGAAATAGATTCATTACCATTATGAAACTGATTCACGTAATGAACTCCATGTTTTTTTTAATATATATCACTAAAATTATCCTTGATTCTAAGTGCCTTATCATTTTAAGATAATCAATAGCAAGTATTACTTCATCAATGGAGAATTCACTATCAATATTAGTAACTTATTTATAATATACCCTCTTGGGGATTATCTTAGCACAAACTCTTGTATTAATTTTATTTTGGTGGCTATACCTATCTTAATTGAAGAGTTTAAAGTAGAAAGAAAAAAATAAGCTTTGATCTTTTCCAACTCCTTGGTGACCACAACCCCAATATTAATTTGGTTGATTTATATCTACCATATTTTTATTTAAGAAATATAAATAATTAATTGGTCCTTTTGTCTCCCACTTTTATCCAAGTCATTATTTCTCTAATTTGGGCATCTTTGAAAATATATTTTTGATTTACTCTAAGCTTACATTTAGATGCACCAAGTCACCAAGGATATTTGCATTGGTGAGATCATTTTGAAGGGAGGTTTCCTTAATAATAAATTAATCTTAAATATCTCTAGCATGTTTTATTTTTCTCTTAGCTTTGTCTTTCCCAAACATTCTCATGAGTTGCCTACTAATCCCAAATAAATGATTCTAGGTAATAATGTTGAAAGATGGCTTGAATAAAGTTTTCTCAATGCTCCAAGAATCTCTAATGCCATCTAGGATTTCCTTATCCTGAAGGTGAGATACATTAATATTAGATAAACCTAACCACTCCTCCTTATGATCCCCTTAGGTTTTTAGGGAGAAGTTCATTTCAATGGGATAATGATCAGAGGTTTAAAAGATATAACCCTTCAAGATTTCCACTACCAATAAATTGAAATGTCAAGTACTCCTTATTGAGATTAAACCTGTCAAGTCTCAAATAGACTCTTTTGTTCCTAACAAGATTATTACATCATGTTGTTTTATCTAAATTTGAACTAAACAAATATTAATCCTTAAATATATAAAATATTTAGAATGTTGAATTACATGTAAAATGATTGAAATAATAAATATACATTGTGATGAGCAAGTTCTAAAATTTACAATAGAAAATTAAAGGGATAAATAGAGACTTGTCTTATTTTGAATACTTCCCTAATCTTTGTGAGTTGATAGAATGATTGAATACTATGAATGATGATTGTGTTCTTCTCACTTTAAAATAAGTGGTTGGTTTTTTAGCTTAAGACAAGATCAATAGATTAGATAGGAATGATAGTTGGTCTTGTCATGTTGATCAAATTTGACCTTTGATAATGAAGACCTAAAACTTTCCTTAAAGGTGCATAGGGTATTATAATGTTTTTTTCCACTTTTTAAATCTGTATTTCATATGGACATGAACCTAAAATATTAAAATTGTAGTTTCCTACACATGCACTATATATATGATTAGATAACAAAATGGTGACAAGAGTGGGGTAGTGGGAATGGTTGAGTTAGCCTCAAAAACAATGTGTAATTGAGCATTTTATACACAATCTAAAAAGGATATACGACCAATGTAGTTTACCCTTTAGGTATGTATCATGTAAATGTAGATATTTTTTCTCTTAGTTCACCCTTAGCACGTGCAAGTGTAGTAATACTTCATAATAGAGATCTATGCTTTGAATATCTCTTTAAAGTGTGAGAATACCTTTTCTATAATGAAAATGCTTACTTTTTTTCTTTTTTCTTGCTCATGAATATGTCTATTTTGAATCATGTGTGTGTGATAACACTTTTTAGTGAATTCCTTCTATTAACTTTGTTTATATATGGATACTTAGATATTGAATTAAAACTTTTTGGGGCAAATAAATGGGATAAATCAAAAAGAATTAAAAAGACTTGAGGAGCGGTTAAGAGCTTGAAAGACTCAAAGAATTGTTAGAAACTATTATGACATGATATTTTACCCTTGTGGGGGAGTTCTTTAGTCTCCTCCACTCCCAGTCATAAAATGGGAACAACCCAAGGATGTGAGAATCCTATAATAGGGTTGAACCTCTAGAGAAGGCTAGCTTCCTCTTGATGGATCACCTAAACTAATTATACTATAGGTAAAATGGTTAGAAATGGGGAAAAGAGGTCCTAATAAAGTTAACAAGGTGATACACCAAATAAAAATGGAAGACTCCCATAAGCTTGAACTCATACTAGATTAGCACAAGATAATGCTAGCTCACCCAACCTCATAGACTAGTTAGTTTCATAAGTATTTCATAGACTAGGTTTAGGAAATAAAGAGGGATTATAATACCCACATCAAGCCCATATTAATGACATAAATAAAATGAATCCAAACTTGCAAACATCTGACAAAACCTTAGAAGAGGCAAGGAAGGAGGATAATGGATATGGAAGAATCTCCTTCATAAAGCCATCATGCACAACTCACTAAACACTTATCCAATGCAAGAGATAGGTAAATAAAGTCTTAATATAATCAATATATAGTTCTTACAAACTTTTGATACAGTTTAGCCTTATCAAGCTAAGCATATCTTGCCAAGATATCTCAGAGAGTCCCTTGCTCTTCAAAATCAAAGAGTCCTTATGAGAATCCAAAATTTGAGAGAGAGTTACAAATGGGAAAGAATAGGTAATATAGAGAAAATGGTGAAGAGAGAGGTAGCATGCCATCTGAGATCATTAAATGAGCTACCACCTTTTGATGAATGCTCCACGATCTTTTTTCTAATTATGGATAATACATCATAGACAAAATAGCTTTTTTTGTCCCAATAGCCCCCAAATCTCTCATTATTTGAGCAACATGATAGAGGATAATAGATTTTCGAATGATGACAAGTCATGAATTTACTAGGTAAAAAAACCCTTAAACACCCTAAAAATCTATTAATGTTATAGATACTTTCTCTAACCACTAGATCATCATCATGGGATTCTACGTCATCTTCCACTTACTTTCATTATAAGGATAAAAACCTTGCATCTTTAGACCTAGCATCACCATAACCATGTTTTCTTTGAGTGGTAGTAGGTACCTGTTTATCAAGGATGTGACCATTATGGAAGATAAGACACTTCCATATTTTGTTTATATCTAACCCTATTCCAAACTTGAATGTAGATTTACTAGAGATTAAAAACCAGTCTAATTATTAGTTTTCTTATAGTCAATATCTATGAAGAACTTACAGATTGCATAACATCATCCTTGAACTTTATTAGGTCTAAATATACCTATTATACCTTTGAACCTTATGGGAATCAAGAAGAAACTATACACAAGGATCTCCCTTCATGAAACAATGTTGAAACCATAAGAAAATTGAGTCTGTATGCACTGGATCCTCTAACACAGGTCTTAACTGAGCTTTAATGGCATCCTTTGAAATATTTTCCTTGGTTCAACCTTAGGTTGCATTTGACCTCTACTTGAAGTTTTTTGGCTTCAAATTTTTATATCGACCATTGATCTCGATCTGGGATTCTCATATTATGCCAATTATCAACTCTTCATTCATTTTGTGGGCCTTACAGTCAGTCCTAGCTAGTTCTTATGCTTATACCACATGGCATCTCGTATTTTCCTTTAGAAGCATTGACTCTTTCCTTTACATGCACCATACATATACTTTTTCATGGCTTAAATGTTCTCCATTGATTTACCCAATAGTTACCATGGTCATGACACTTAGCAACTACACATTTATCTTTGACATTCACTAACTTATTGACCTTTTACTCACCATTTATCTACATTTGCATGATGGATCATGCACTATTGATCATCTTGGACCCACTTTCTTCATCAGTCACTACATGATGTTAGATATCCATTTAGGTACCTAAGATATTGACACTTGTTAACCCCACCCTTATCCTTAAAAACATTTGAATTCAAATGACTATTTTATGAGGCCCAACTTTGATGTCTATGCACACATCCCACTCTACAAGTTTAAATTTGGAAGCTTATATCTTGAGATAGAGAACTCATCAAGATATCAAAATTGTAGGGAACCCTCTCATCATGAAAACATCATGTCCATGTGGTCTTTTGGCCTAAGTGGTTTTCTAAGCATACTTATAAAATGCACAAATGAGATGACCAGTCCATTCCTTCATGACATTTGAGATGGTTTGGCTCTTCAAAGCTTGATTTTTCCATCTTTTGATCATTTATGGGTCAAGAACTCTACATAGCTTCTTTATCTAGGAAGAATTTTGGTATGTGGGCCAAAATTGGCCAACATCTTTGGTGACTCACAAAGAAGCATGCTTGTTATGCTTGAGAACCCCAACTAGTTTATTTATTTAATCCATTTTGTATGGAGTCACAAGTCTTTTCTAAAGATGACATGGAATGATGCAAGGTTTCCCCTCTATGTAAATTCCTCTTGAATCAATAGGAACAATAAAAAACAAAACAAACAAAGTACCTAAGGCACTTTAGAAAAGGAAACACATAACATGAAAATAATGTGTACAAGGCACTTAGAAGCAAACAAGTAAACTATTATAATGTGTACATGGCTATAAATTACAAGTATCTTGCTCTTGGATCAAATGGAAAAGATTTATCACCACTCACTTATGGTGGACTAGGATGGAAAACACCTTACTTTTGAAATATCATGATAAGTGAGCTAAGATGCCTAATATTTTACTCTTTTGACATGTTCTTAGGAGGATGAAATGGGACAAACATGTATCCAATGTAGACATATTGGTCCTTTTTTTCAAGGATTGCTCCAAAATGGACTATAGGATCACCTAAAACCTCTTTATTTGATGGCTCCTTTGACCATGAAGGTTGATTGTCTAGGCTTAGGCAAAAAATCTCTAAGTCACCCTAAAAGGTAGCTTCCTTTTGGTCATCTAGGATAATGCCAACTTCAACACCATCCTTAATTTAATTAATTTGAAAGGAACCATATGATATCTCATCAACCCATTTAAGGTCAAAATTTCATATTCTTGTGGCTATGGATATGACCATTCTCCTTCATTCTTGAAGACATAATTACTACCTTTAGTATATAATTCATCTTAAGACTAGTTATATTCTTCAAGCTGATTTACAAGTTCATTTATATGCTCTAGAAGAGGCATAGGCTGGTTTATAACCTCTATTTGGTCCATGAATTCATGGTATAGTTGTTGTCATACTTCATCATGATCCTCATTTTTATCTATTTCTTCCTCATCTTCACCCTTACCCATACCAAATGTAAGTTCTTGGAACAAATAAAGACCCCTTTTTCTCTCAATTGCATCTTGAATACACCTCCCTTCAAATATGAAGGCATCAGTGTTGCCTTTAGGCTCTAATGTATCAGTGTCAAATCCATGCCATAATGGTTGGTCCAAACCTAATTTCTCATCCTATGAATGAAGTGGTTTTCTATCATGATCTCCTCATCATAGACACTTGTGTTTTCTTCTTTAGGTTCACCTATGCTCACAATCTCTTCTTTTATTCTTGCAAAATATGCTCTTTATCTAAGAGGGAGATGGTGGGAGGGTGAAGAAGTTTACCTTAATTTTAGCTTAGGAGAGTATCCTTATATTTAGGTACTTTGAATGTTTTCTTTAGTGGCTCTTGGGGGAGGGAGATAGACTCATGTAACTTTTGTATGGTAAGAAGCTCATTGAGCTAACTTAACACCTCTTTTTCTTAAACTAGTTCATGGTCTACCTTAGCTAGTACTTCCTCTCTCTTCTTTGTTCCCTTAATTATTGATTTCCATTAGGGAAAAGCATAATGATTGCCCACCTTCTCCATTTCCTAAACATAGTCAAGATCATTGGCATACGAGAATATCCAAGATGGGATGGATTCATGATCCTTAGCTAAATGGTTTTCAGTGACTTGTTTAGTTCTTGATGAGCATGAGACTCAAAAAAATGGACTAGGGGGTTTGGTTTGATCATAAATAGGAGTAGAAGAGGTAAATTAAATTCTAGGGTTGGCTTCTATCATTCCTAAGAGCAATTGATAGTTATTTTATTTTTTGGCTTAGTCTTGCCTAACCAATCATTCTTCCTAAAACCTCAACTCCTACTCCTAAACATAATCTTGGTGTTCAAGATTCTATTGTTGCCTATATTATTCTTATTCCCTATCAACCTCTCTTAATTATTTTTCAATATCAAGCCATATCTCCCTAAGGCTCTTTGTTAATTGACTAGAGAGAGGTAAATTTTGACAAGACTGATACATTAAATTTTGAGGACCACTTGGGATGAAACCATGAACATTGCTAACTTAATATGAAGGATACAGAAAGAAAGAACATGCATTTTGATCAAATTTGGAATGATACATACCAAATAATGGTTATTAGGCACTTGGGCTACTTATACCAGCTGATGTTTATAGTGGATTCACCATTGGTGTTTGCAAATGTGTCTCCAAAGGCTGATTACACTAAAAGGTAATACCAAAAACTTTTCAGTTAGATGCATAACACAATAAAGTCCCACTAGGAGTGTCAAAAACTATTATTACAAGATATTTAACACTTTTGAGGGATTTATTCAAGCTCCTCCACTCCCAATCACAAAATGGGGACAACCCTAGGTTGTGGGTATCTTATAATAAGGTTGAACCTCTGGAGAAGGCCAGCTTCCTCTTGATGGATAACCTAAACTAATGTTACTATAGGGAAAAAGGTTAAAAAATGGGAAAATGGGTCCTTAAAAAGCTAAAAATGTGATACACTAAATAAAAATGGAAGAATCCCATAAGATTGAACCCACACTAGATCATCACAAGATAATGCTAGCTCACATAACCTCATAGACTAGCTAATGACATAAGTATTTCATAGACTAGGTTTAGGAAGTAATGAATGAAAACAAGAAGGGATTCTAAGACCCACATTGATCCTAAATTAATTATATAAAAAACAAAAATCTAGACCTAAAAATATCTTGAAAACACCTTAGAAGAGGCGAGGAAGGAGGATAATGGATATGGAAGAATCTCCTTCACAAGGCCATCATGTACAACTCACTAAACACTATTCTATGGCAAGAGATAGGTAAAGAAAGTCTTTTATTGAATCAAGAGGTAGTTATTAAAAAATATTGAAGGGTTTAGCCTTATCAAGATGATCATATCTTACCAAGATATATTAGAGATTCCCCTGCTCTTCAAAATCAAAGAGTCCTTGTGGGAATACAAAATCTAAAAGAGAGTTACAAATGGGAAAGAATGGGTAATATAGAGAAAATGTCAAAGAGAGAGGGAGCACACCATTTGAGATCATTAAATTATATTTGACCTTTTAATGAATGCTCCACCATCTTTTATCCAATTAGGGGTAATACATCATAGACAAGATAGCTTTCATTTGTCCCAATAGCCCCCAAATCTCTCATTGTTTGAGCAACATGCTAGAGGACAATAGTTTGTTGAATGATGATGATTCATGGCTTTACTAGTGAAAAATACCTTAGATACCCTAAAAATATATTAATTTTCTAGCTAATTTTTATGATCACCAGATCTTCATCATGGGCTTCTACACCATCTTTCACTTGCTTTCATTATAAGAATAAAATCCTCACATCTTTTGACCTAACAGCACTATAACCATGTTTGCTTTGAGTAGTGGTAGGTACCTACTTGTCGAGGATGTGGCCATTATAAAATATAAGACACTCTTCCATATTTTGTGTATATATACCCCTATTCCAAATGTAAATGTAGAATTACTAGAGATTGAAAACCAATCCAATTATTGGTTTTCCTATAGTCAATATCCATGAAGAGCTTATAAACTGCATAACATCATTATTGAACTATATTAAGTCTAAATAGACCTATTTTACCTCTGAACCTTACAGGAATCAGTAAGCCACTACACATAAAGATCTCCCTTCATGAAATGATGTTAAAACCATAAGAAAATTGAGTTTGCATGCATTAGATCCTCCAATAGAGGTCTCGATTGAGCTTCAATGGAATCCTTTGAAATATTTACCCTAGTTCAACCCTAGGTCGCATACAACCTCTAATTGTAAAGTCTCCTCACTTCAAATTTTGATATTAACCATTGATCTTAATATAAGATTCTCATATTGTGCCAATTGTTAGCTCCTCATTCATTTTATGGGCCCTACAATTAGTCCTGACTATTTTTTGTGCTTTCACTATGTGGTGTTCTTGCATTCACCCTCAAGAGCATTAAATCTTAACTTTATGTGTATGATTGATCTAATTTTACATGATTTTCACACACTTCATTGATTTACCCAATAGTTACCATGGTTGTGACACTTTGAAACTATACATTTATCTTCATGAATCACTGACTTTTTGGCCTTTCACTTGCCATTGATCTTCCTTTGCATGATGGATTATGCACCATCGATCAGCTTGGACCCACTTTATTCATCAGTCACTATATACCATTAGATCTCTATTTAGGTACCCAATATATTGACACTTGTTAACCCTACACTTATCCTCTAGAACATTTGAATTTAAATAGCTATTTTACAAGGCCCAAATTTGATGTCTGTACACACTTCTCACTCTGTAAGTTCAAATTTAGAAGCTTATATCTTGAGATAGAGAACTCATCAAGATACAAAAATTTTAAGGGGCCCTCTCATCATGAAAAACATAATGTCCATGTGGTCTTTTGGCCTGAGAGGCTTCTAAGCATACTTATAACATGGAAAAATGATTTGACCAGACTATTTCTTCATGACGTTTAAGACAGTCTGGATCTTTAAAGCTTGATTTTACCATATTTTGATCATTTATGGGTCAATAACTCTACTCAACTTTTCTATCCATACAAAATTTTGGTATGTGGGCCAAAATTGGGCAATAGTAACTTAAAAAACATAAATAATGGTTAGAAACCTAAAATATTGAAGGAGGGGTTTAGAATTGAAAAGCCATAAGGAAGGGTTAGTGAAGTCATAAAGTGAAAGGGGAAAATATAATAAAAGTGCACCATTAAGTATTTAATTATTTTCCAAGACCTACATAAATAAATTAATTAAAATACATTTAAAAAAAGTGTCATGATAGATTTAGGTTTTTACATTTTCTCCCCCTTTAATATAGAACTTTAGTGGAAATAAAAATACTAGATAAAAGGGAAAAGAGAATTGAAACCTTTTGTGAATATGTTTTTGTGTAGATGTATCATGTGCCATGATGATAAAATTTGTTCCTAATAAATGAAATGTATGAAATAATATGCTATCATTATTTAAGATAAATTAAATATATATCTATAAATGAAATATTGTAAATAATAAGGAACATATATACTTGTATATGTGGATATATGTACCAAATAATTACATGGTGTGACATTTTTGAAACAAATTTGATGATGATGCAGTGATATCTAAATTATGTTCAAGATTGGTTATCTTTTATATTATTACCCCTTACTCCCTGTTTGGCCTTCCTAAACCCTAAAATTTTCTTTCTTGAGTCATTTATGGTGTTAATGTTTAAGCTACTTCTTTGGTGATAAAACTATCAATGTTGGTATCAAAATTGCCTCTCTAGGTTATAAAAATGCCCATCCATTCGTCAATTCCCCATATTTGATGAATTATATTTTTGGTAGTTTCATATACCATTTTTGTTTTATTTTCATTATGATTGGTTGTTTCATATTTATAAATGGTAGGTACGTCTTAGACCCTTATATATTATGACAGTTTCATCATAATTTGTCCATTTTCCTTTAATATGTATCTACATCTTGATTTTCCACATGTTTTACATGTTTCTCTTCATGTTTATTCCTTTATTTGATTTGTGTTTACCTTTGTGACTGCCTAGATCACTTCTACTCTTGATTTATTAATCTATGTTCCTACAAGTTGATATATGAGTTAACTATCAGTTAAACTAACCCTTGCAACTTCATTTCTTTCTCTACAAGTATTTCCATTTTTTATGAATTTTGGATCCAATTTTTTATTTAATATTATATTTTTAAATATTACATATAGACACAACCTATTTTTTTTATAGTTCTATTTGTAGTCATCTCTGTGCTAGACTATATAATTTTGGAGAATGAAAGTCACTAAATCAACAACATGCTCTCTGTTATTAGTAGACTAGCTAGACAAAGTCATATGTTTCCTTATTTAGGAATTTTTTCACCTATATTCTCTTCTTATTAATTCCATTATTTTTTTTCTATCCTTTGTCAAGAGATTTTTTATGATCATTTGAGCAGAGGAGTTAGTTTATTAAGGATAATCTATAACAACAACAACCATTGCCTTCATATGGTCTCACCTTGATTAGGTTAGGGGTTTTTTAATTTTATTTTTTTATTATTTATTATATTATAAAATTTTAAATCCATTTTATTCATTATGTTATTTTAATTTTCAAAAATTAAAAAAGGAAAATAAAAATAAAGCTCTCTCTCTCTCTTGCACCAAAAACATAGCTTAGATCTCTTCTTTACAAATGCATTATACTTTTCTTGGAAAGAATGTAGTTTTACACATCTTGTAGTATAAATATAATAAAAAATAATAATATGGGAATACATTAAATATAATTTAATTTTCATTTTTATAAACCTTGCATATACAAATCAACATTCAACCAAGCATCCAACAAAAGCATAGACAAACTAGGTCGTCAAAATGTTGCATATTAGGTTCTAGATTTATTCATTGGGATAGTGAAATAAATATATTTTATGACACTAAAATTATAAAAATTTAATATTAGTTTTTCATAATCTCATCCCTATAACATTTCAATTCATAGGCAAGAATTTGATAGCATCAAAAATCAGTTTTCTAACATGCATAGAAAGGGTTAATTTTTTGAATTTCTAGTATATATATTTACTAAGGTTTAGATTTTGATTTTCATATTTGCATGTTAGTTAATATTATTTATATAATAATTTCATGTCATTCATGTAAAATTTAAAAAAAATGGATTTAATATATTTAGATTGTATTAAAAGCACTGTCTCACAAATTAGGTAAAACATTAAAAAAATCAGCAACTACCCCTTTCCTTCAAAGTTTAGTTTTCAGTATTGTATGCATTATGAAATTCATCAAAAATATTTTTAAAAAAAAAAACATATTTATTTTATTTTACTTTCATTTATTATTTTATTTCTTAATTTTATCAAGTAGCTTAATTTATTCTTCTTTACCAAAACATTGTTAAAACATCAAAAATAATCAACAAGCCTTGTTTAGATGAACACAAACACCAAAACTTTGATTCAACCTCAAAAACATAAAGTATAAAATTCAAACACACATTATAGGTGGTGAATTATGCTTATATATCACTTCACCTTACTTCTTAGATGACATTGCCTAAGAGTCCACTCATTCCTAGAACAAGTCTTTTTCTAGAGTTAGAGCCCCTTGTTTTGGCATCAACATTCAATAAAATATCAACACCAAAATAAAGATAATTTTTTTTTAATCTAATCTCATCCCCCATATTATTTTAAAGTCCATCAATACTATATATGATGAATAGAAGATTCCTAATCCTCCCATTATCATATTACCCCAAAATTGAGGGCATCAGTATAATGTTATCCAAGCCCAGTCATCCATTCACCTCTTTTATCTTTTCTCCTCAGGATTAGCCTTGTCATATATCATTCACTCTATGTATTAAATTGACATGGTATACCTAGCCCAACAGAGTTAACCAAAATCCCCAAGTCATTCAACCTGGTCACATCCACTTTGTCATTCATAGCGTTGACCAGGAGCTTTACCTCATTATCACCAAAATAGATAGAATTTGGAGTTCCATATCTTCTCAACTCAAATTTATCAATATACACCATAATATGGTATAACTATTTTGGTTCCATCATTATATTAT
The DNA here is from genome assembly GCA_037957365.1 of Torreya grandis. Lineage (NCBI taxonomy): Eukaryota > Viridiplantae > Streptophyta > Pinopsida > Cupressales > Taxaceae > Torreya > Torreya grandis. The sequence goes on along the minus strand of JARHVA010008012.1, from coordinate 205,211 downwards.
TCTATTTCTACTTGTACATAATCTCATTCTTCAACCCAATTCATAGATCTACCTACCCATTAACCATCAATTGTGTTGGTCATCTTGTCTAGACCTCGAAAGCTTGAGTCCATAAGTTAGCATGTTATTTTATTCATGTAAAAAATTGGTGATCCTATCATGAAATTCTTATCCTTTTTTATTTTTCTTATCTTCTCTCTCTTTCTTCTCCATGTCTCTCCATCCTTATATTTATTATGTGGGTATTATTATACCCCCTGAATATGTATGGATAAGAAATAGGAATAACTCTTGGCCTAGAGGACTATAAAAGAAATAAAAAAATATCTAGTGAAGATTATATAGTCAGTTGGAACAAAAACACTTCTAACTAAAATTTATAATATTAGTTTCTTGACTATCCTAACCCTAACTGACAAACTAGAAGTGGGATACCAATCCACAAGGTGTGAGACATATCATAAATTTCCAATAACCATCTTGATTCAAAAAATGTGACTTTTACTAGTGGGATTGGAGTAACTCCTCACATGGATAACATACCCTTGGTTATTTTTCAGAATATATATTCAAAAATTTCAATTAAATATGTCAATATATCAAAAGAATATTTTATCTATAAAATAAAGTTAAAAAAATACAAACAATTGCACACCCTTATAACAACAATCATAACACCTCCAACCCATTATAGAAACATTCAAAAGTTCCTCCTAAATGTTCTACCACAAATCAACCCATCCATTTATACTAACCTCTTCCTACCATGCCTCCCATGAAGTAAGTAGATATAGTTACTACCACTTCTACTATGAATGATCTTATATCTACTTTAGTGGTTTGCATTCATGATTTGGATAACAACCAACTCTCTCCAAATCAAGGAGGTAACTCTAACCCTCTTAACTATATGCATTCCTCCTCTACACCCATCACAACAATGGCTTACTTACCATTGTAACAAACACCCTCCATACTTACACTATAAAAACAAGCCTATATTTTTCCTCCCAACTACATTTTTAGCCAAATCCTAAGGGATATCCTTACTCATGGAATCCCAAACACAAAATCTTCTAACATCCCTCCACCTTATCAAAATCAAAACCAAATCCCAATTAGGAGTGTGTTCATAAATATACCTCCCAACAACATGGTGACCAACAATCCACCACCTTACATTCCTTTGAGCTACATGCCACCCACGTACACTCCTCATATATAAGTATCTAATGCTTCTTCATATAATAATAATCCTCCTTATTATCACATCTTATACATATCCCCCTAGTTGAATAATTATTTTCTTCCCTATTATACACCAAATTACCAAACACCTTCTTTTCCTCCTACTGGTTACTAGAACAACCTGTATCTAAATCCACCCCTTGAATCTTATCCTACCATGCCTTTGATATATTTTAATTCTCTAGGGACTTACATTGAATATCTAAAAGATACCCTTGATCATACCATACAAGGATTTCTTCTACCTCTTCCCGTACCTAACCCTCCCAAGTTTAAAGGAGGAAGAGATCCCAATGTGTATGTCAAATCATATACTATGATTGTTAAGGAGGTCTTACCTTGGGATGGAGTTGTTATGAAAATATTTCAAAAACAATATAAATAATTTCCCTTGATTGGTATTATTGTCTCCCAGAGTCCTCTATCCTTTCTTTTGGACAACTCAAAATGGAATTCATTAAAGTATTTGATATGAAAATTTTGTTGAAAAATTGGCATTCGAGAAATCCTCCACATTATACAATAAAATAATGAATCTAATACCCATTTCATCATGAGATGATGGTAAGTTATATATTTATGTACCAATACATCAAACATGTATAAAAGGGAGATTTTAAATCTCTTTATTCACCCCTTAGCAAACAAATGAGGGAAGATGTCCATAAGTTCCCTTTTGATCCTACAAAGAAGTAATTGAGAGAATTTTATGAATTTACCAAGTGGCCATTGATAGTGTTTTCCAAACCTATGGAGCTAATAGGTGTATATTCATCCCTAAAAAAATAATGGGGGTTTTTTTAATGTGAACCAAAATATTTATAATAACAACCAAGGCCACAAGGTTATTACTAAAAATTGGAACACCACCACTAACATGTGACCAATCGAAACAAGAAACCAAACCCTATCAAAAACTCATGAACAATAATAACATAAATAATATTAATGATATGAGGAACTAGTAATCTCTAATTATGGTTCATGTGTTTTATTTCAATATACCCCTTCCATGCAACATGCAATTCCAAAACCATAACCAAAACTAAAATCAATTCTAGAACATTGAACATTTCCCACATTTCCAAAACCAACCCTTTTACCAAAGGAAAAATCAATAGGGGTTTGATCAATTGGGGAAATATATATGCCTAGGGAATCGATCAATTGGGGAAAATCTATATGCCTATGGAATATGATCCCAATGTCTATTTCCTATTCCACTAAGTAGTTTTACTTGACACCTAATCCTATTGGGAGTATAACAAGCTTATTTAGAGTCTTCCTGAAGGAGAGAGGAAAAATTTTATTAATGTGTTCTTAGGGAATGCAAATGTAAACCTTTTATCTCAATTAAATGGTCTTGTAACCCCTCAAATATATCAAAATCCTTTCTTGAACCATCAAGTATGAGCTACCCAAAATCCAACCATAAGATAACCTAAAATATCAACCAATACAATATAACTAACCTCTGCCTACATACACCAATGATGCCAAGACCTCTACCTCAAGTACAACCAATCTTAATGTAGTCCCCAATTAGGGGTTTAATACAAGACTAAAATGATATGGATGGTGGAATTAGAAATGGAAAAGGATAAAAATAACATTACTCACACAGAGGAATATTATCCCACAACACCTCATCCTTCTAACATCTTGGATGATGATGTCATCCTAAAATATGTGGGAAACTATGACTTAGTCATAGACCTAATAAAGATACACTCTCACATCTCATTTATTGACTTGATCAATAAATCCCATGCCCATTATTTGGTATTACTTGATGCCCTAGGGTTAGGTGACTTAGTTAGTGTGACTCCACCTCAGGACCAAATCAACCATATTGATCTTGACATGTTTCCTCCAAGGTAGAGTTTGAGGTATGTTAGCTATTTTTTTAACCTCAAGAGTCTCCCTCCTAATTCTAAGATGAATAGAAGGGGGGATCCAACCTTTTTTTTTAAATTCTATATTTATAACAATTATGTAAAATAATAAATGTTTAATGATGGAATAGTTACTAACAGAGTTCCATTCTTGTTTATACAAAATCTTGGTTATAGCTAAACTAACTACTCAACCACTTGAAACACCCTTCAAGGCTACGATAACCTCAATTCCACTTCAAATCTGAACCATCATGTTTTTAATTACCCTAGGTCCTAATGCCATGTTGAAAAAATTATGTGTAATTGATAAAGTCATCAATTACAACATGATCTTGGATATATCTTAGATTCATAGGATGAACATGATCCTTTCTACCATTTTCTAATAGATAAGGTTCCTCCATCTTGGAAATGTTTAAGTTGCCTAAGGGGACCCCAAACCCTTTGATGTTCTTCATGTGACCATACACAATTAATTGAGGTTATGAATTGATTATCATTTACCCACTAGTGGTGTGGCAAACCCCCACATTTTGTCAAAGTCAAATATAACTAGAAGCCCAAAGTAATTATTTTTAAAAAGGAGGTAGAGCTTCCTAAAACTTTGTTAAAATATAAACCTAAATTAAAATAAGTTATAATAGTATAAAATGTAAGTGGTAAATATCTAGAAATAAAACCATTCATCTCAACCATGTCTATGGCTGAAATCACTAATATCCTAGAAAAATATGAACCCATTAAGAATCATTTTGACCCATATTGAGTTGGTACTTATAATCCCCATACACATATTAGTATATAATGTATTTATGACACTATCAATTTCGGCATGATATATCTATAGGGGCATGATGATATGCCCCCAAAATATCTTGATAATCCATATCTTTAGCATAATCACCCAATGTCCCATTATCTAGGGGCAAGTTGTAGCTTAGATCATAGTTTAAACGTTAGATTAGACAAAAAAACATTTCATCATTTCCTGACCATGCCATTACTTGAGTAAAGGATTTATACATTAACCATAGGAACTATATAAATAAACATCAATTCTAATAACTACCCCTAAAATCTTAATGTTGTGTCTTCTCTCCCTCTTGTAAAAGAAGAAGACCATAGAGAGCTACTCACTAAGTTATCAAAAACTTCCCCAATGATGATAATGGGAAAAAGGAAGTCAGATGTGTCTTATCATAGTACTATGAGTTAAAAATATATGTTGACAAACCTCCTATATAAGAAGAAGACTATATAAAACAACTTACTAAATGCTTACAAGTTTTTGTCTTCCCTTGTCTAAAAACTATGATAAGACAAATAGAGATAACCATGCCTTATCAATAATATTGTGAGATTTTCATATATGTGTGTGATAACTTGATACAAGTAGGATACATTATCCTAAGACTCAATAATTGAATTAAAAAAACAAAGGATAAGATCAAAATTTTACACTAACTGGTTAGGTCCTCATTTAGTGACTAAATATTTTTAGAATGAACCTATCAGTTATGTAATTTGGATGGAAATGAGTTCAATGAATCTATGAAATATTTACACCTTAAATGATTTTACATTTCACATTTCCCTCGTTGCATTGAATTTTCCATTATCTACATCTTGTCTTGCATATTAGATGTTATGTTCGGTGATTATTTGGTTGTCAGTTCACATAAAAAAAAAACTTAAAATTTAGCTTACCATTCCATTTCATTTTTCATATTATCCTATTAAAAACATTCTCAAAATTAGTATCACATTGGTTATTGTCTTAATCCTTACAATCAGATTATACCTCTCTTTCCCTACACCTTCTTATAAAATCTTGGGAAATGCTAGCCTACAACCTAATCTAGAAGTTTGTCCATGGAATAATCTCCTCTTATGGTTCCTTATAAGGCATGAAAAATTAACATGATAAAATATAATTAACCTTAATCACCTATCTTTATCTTTAGTTATGAGCCCTTGCATCATACTAGTTACATGGGGCCAAGATTTGGGGTTAAGGGCCTTGAAAAAATATGTGATAAATATAAAAAGAGGCACTCCTATGAAAATAAAAATCCCATGTGAACAAAATTCAAATATCACATATATCACCCTTCACTAAACTTATGTGTTAAACCCTCACATCTTACTAGTTGCATGGGGTTAGCATTTGAGAGAGATGCCCTTATTCACCTACATGTAGTCTTTGGTCATGAGACCATTTGTTTTCCTAGTTGCATGAGATTGAGTTTAAGGGGTCACAAATAAAAATTAAAATAAAATCAATATCAATATCAAATAATAAAATTTCTTCAAAAAACTTGTCAAGTGTCAATGCCTAAAAGGGTAACATTCTCCCATTTACTAATTTTGTTAGAGCTACTTACCTCTAGATTAAGCTAATAAAGTTAGTATTTTGTAAGTTTATCAAGAAGATAATTTTCCATGCTCATAATAATTAGGGCATCCTCCTTTTCCATGTGAATTTTTTATGCATAGTTTTCATTTTACCATCTCATTTATATCCCACTTTTCCTTTTCATTCATTTGTTGTAAATTAAATTCGTATGTTGTGTAAATGAAATAACTCGATCATCACTGACAAAACCTATATTATCACACTTATAGTTTTTATACATATCCATCACATTACATCACCTTCATACATTTTATTTCCATAATTTCACATATATAAGTCTTTCCATAGCATTATCAAAACATAAGAGATACATGGTATATCATTGCATGCCTAGTCATTTAAAATTCATAAACTAAAAATCATACGTGAAAATTAAAACACATAACACTTTATGGTAAGTCAATGAAATATACTAAAAAATATCCATATATATCATAATAAATTTTAATTTCATAAAAGCCATATTTGAGTATAATACATGCTCATAGAGGGAAATGTATCTCAAAAAATTCAAAATACAATGTCTATATATACATGTATAATTATGGTACTAAGACCCTATCCTCCTCCTATGGGAGGGTCTTAATGTTGAGGAAAAACATGGGTTGTGGCTTGTAGGTTGTCTCTTATTAGTCCCTTATTAAGAGGCAGTATCTCCTCCTATCTATCAACTCAAGGAATCCTGACTCCATCTCCAAACTAGTGCATCAATTAGAGCCTACACGTGATCCTTTATCATAGCCACTCTTGAATCCAACCTACTATTCTCCACTCTCAAATTGGATAGTGTCAAAAAATCATGGTAGGATATGGAAAAAATGTTTGTGTGTCTACCTATCCCAGTAGACAATCCTAGATTGACTAATAATTGGTCATGAGTCACATTCATCCCCATATGAAATATATTGATTAGGGTGTCCTTGATCAGATTCCTCCAACTTGTGAATGTATTTGTAGCCAAAAATAATTAAGATCAACATCATGTCCAATCTATTAAAGCCAAATTAGTATATCAACTAAATAATCATACTAATATATATATACATACATATAGATATATATATATATATATATACATACAGATATAATATATATATATGTATGTATGTATATATATATACAAATATATATATATATATACATATATATACAAATATATATATATATATATACAGATATATATATATATATATAAAGAGATGAAAACAATAAATAAACCATTTTCCTTCAGTCATCCTCATGCTAGTCAGGGTTTAAGTCATCTTCATTATCCTCTTCCTCCTCATATCCCTCATCACCTATTTAAACCTACCACTAAAATGGTAACATGTATCAAGCCTCCCCTCCTCCAATAGGATACTTTTATGCCCCTCTCATCCTGGCCACCAACACTATAGGAAATCTTGGTGTTAGTGGATGTTAGGACAATCTCCTAAATCTCTTAACCTTGGCCTCTTTGATGCCTCTATATACTACTGAAGGTAGAGGGAACCCTCTTAAAAAAATAAACACAAACTACTATGACACTATATCAATGGGGTAAACCTCAATTTGGAGTTTTTAGTCTCTAACTTGCATCGCTCCATTAGCTACCGTAAGGTAGATTCCTTAATTGGCCCATTGACCAACCACTCCTTGATAGGTAAATGCAAATAGATAAACCACTGCTAAGGTACAAAAAATTGACTTAATGCTCCAAAAAAAACTACATATGTCTAATGAGAGTCTCTTATATGCCCAACATCCCCAATAGTGATGCCCCTCTAATATGGGATCATATACCCAACTAATGATGAACATAGAATGACTAATGGATAATGCTTTGAGTCATAAAACCTTATACAAGTACTTGTACATAGAGGCAAAGACCTCATGATCCCATTAGTAGCGAGCACCCAGCTCTTCAATTTTTGGAATTATGTGTGACTATTTGTACCTCAACCTATATGTGTCCTTGTCTCCCACTATCAAGGAGGCAAGGATCCCAATAATGGACTTTCAAAGATTGGGGATAGAAGATACCTCAACCCTAAAAATTTTGACTTTATCCTTTGAACCCATGTCAAGTGCATCCATATCCCCAAAATGTTCCACCTAGCTAAAATCCTCTACCATATTGGTGGCCTCTCAGAGGGCCACCAATTGACCTATCATTAGTAAGATTATGATTTGATAAACATTGAAAAGAGTAATGTGCCACTCTCTAGTATACTATGGAAATTAAAATATGTTATATTCTACATCCTAGTATGTGAAAAGGTCACATAGTAACCTAGTTGATAGGGGCAGGATCCCCACATGATCAATCCACATAATACATGCTCTATCCAAGATAGCCAGCGCATTAATCATCAATAATTTCATAATCCATGGGAGCCATTCATGTTCCCTAGCCTAGCTCCATCAAATATAACCTCCCTATTGTCAAAAATCACCCCAAATGAGTCCTTTCCCCTTTTTTGACCCAAAAATTGAATTAAAATGTATTTTTTCTCCCTTTAAAAAGAAACTGCCACCTTTTTTTAGGTGGTAGTTTCATCTTCATATGTGGCAGTTTTATAATTTCCCCATTCATAATGGTTATGACAATACCCTATCCATAGACTCTATAGTTTCATAATCTCCACATCAAAGGCATAACTACCTATAATAGTTTCATAACCACCACATTTACATCTGTTAAAATGTCATCTCATCTATGGACTATGGTGGTTATGTTGAAGATGTAACCATCGATCTATGAAGACCAACATTTTGTCCCAATGTGATAGTTTTGATCACTAACCAAGCCTTATACCAAACCCTATTCCCCCCACCCCTAGGCTAATTTTATCCTTAAATTAACAAATTCTAATATTTTCTTAGTTTAAACACCCTCCCAAACCCATCCATGTAAGAAAATTCAACATTTTAAAATTGTGGAAAAATATAAAAATACTCATAACCAACTTGACCTAGATCTATTGATCTACCTACTAATATGTTTATCATCCTATTTTTGTGCTCATAAATCTAGCTAATTACTAGATTAAATCTTTTAATGTGAATCTAGAGCTTAAAAATATCTAAACTCAATTGACATAAATGATTTATATTTTGGACCAATTTATAAATATATGGTCTTTTAAACTAGTCATTATTCCTTAAAATTTTCCATTTTACAAAATATTTCCTTTTAAAACTCATTTTTTACATTTCTAATTATTATTATTATTATTATTATTATTATTATTATTATTATTATTATTGAATTAATGTGATTTTTGTCCAAGACTGATAAATTTTAATAGTTTCTATTGTTAGGAATATAGAATGCAAAGCAATATTAATGAAATAAAGATAGAAATAAAATGCAAAAAAAGACAACACAAGAGAGACATAGATTTAATGTGGTTTACCCAAAATGGCTTACGTACACACAGAAACAACTATTTATTCTCTTATTCAATCCAAAAAATGAAGGGATTAAACCTGAAATATATCCACTGTAATCTCCTCTTCACTCACACACAGTGTGCCATCATGATTATAATGCCCTCATATCAAAGAAGGGTTACATATTATGGTAAAAATGCACCAACATAATTTATACCCTTAGATATGTGACCTAATAGTGAATGGTCTAGATTTACCATGAAATAATGATATTTTACAATGCATATTTCACAAAAAATTTCTTTAGGGGTTTTACCCCCAAACCCTCATGACCCTAGTGGGGGGGAGTTGCCCTTGACACCCCTTATTGGGAACTAGGCATTATAATAAGATCAAGCTCCACCATCCAAAAATCTATCACTTGGAGACTAATTGTTGTAACTCCACCATTATAACTCATCCTTGGAATTTTCTTTAACTTTGACCTTGGCATGTTTCTCATCTTCCTTGTTATCCCTGAAGACATATTAAAGCTGAACAACTCTCTAGCATCTCCTTTGTGACTACCTTTGTTAACATATCTATAGGATTCTAACTCATACGTATCTTTTCCAACTTAGTTAACCATCTTCCAAAATTGAATGAATTAAGTGATACCAAAGTTTTATATGTTTGGTTCTTAAGTGGAATGTTGAGTTCTTTTTTAAATGAATCGCACTCTAGATATCACTATACAACCTACAATCTTCCTACTTCTATCTCAACTCTTCCATGAACCATTTAATCTATGTCATTTCCTTGCTTGCTTATGTAGTTGCAATAGACTCTACCTATATAGCTGATAAAGCAACTATTTTTTATAATTTTGAAATCCAACTAACTATTATGTCACGAATAAATAATATATAACATGTGGTACTCCTCCTACCATCTAAATATTTAGCCATGTCTACATCAACATATCCTTATAAGGTAACATTTGACCTTTCATAGCATAATTATTTATCAGTGATCCCTCTCAAGTACCTAAGAATCCACTAGACTACATCCTAGTGTTTTTTTCCTATATTATTCATAAAATTATTGATAACTCCCACTGCATGAGCAATGTCTGTTCTAGTCGACACCATATCATACATTAAAATTCCAAATGTTGAAGCATATATCACTTTAGACATGTAATTTATTTCTTCTTATATTTTAGGACATTATTCCTTGCTTAATTTTATGTGCCCTCCCAAAGGTGTGCTCACTGGTTTTTCATCTTGCATATTGAACCTGACTAACACCTTCTTGATTTACTCTTCTTGAGACAATGTCAATTTTCTATTTTTCCTATCTTTTTTTATTCTCATACCAAGTATTTGCTTTACAACACCCAAATCCTTCATTTTAAATGAATTTTATAGTTTTATTTTGAGCTCATTTATATCATGCATGTTAGACCTTGAAACAAGCATGTCATCTACATACAATAACAAGAAACTATAGCTACCATTATCTAATCTCTTAAAATAAACACAATGGTCAGAATGACATCTACTATAACCTTGTTCTATCATAAACATGTCAAATTTCAAATACCATTTCCTTGGATCTTGCTTTACACCATACAAACTCTTCTTCAACCGGCAAACCATTTTCTCCTTGCCTTTGACTTCATGTCCCTATGGTTGATCCATATATATTTCCTCCTCTAAGTCACCATGAAGGAAAGTAGTCTTCACATCTAACTATTTAAGGTGAAAATATTATATTGATACCAAACTTAAAATAGTTCTTATAGAAATCATTTTAACAATTGGAGAAAATATTTCATCAAAATATATACCTTTATTTTGTGTGAACCCCTTTACAGTAAGTCTAGTCTTGTACCTATTTTTGTCTCCATATTCTTCCTTTAACCTATAAACTCATTTATTCTACAATGTTATTTTTCCTATAGATAACTAAACCAAATTCCAAGTTTTGTTGTGTACCAAGGAGTCCATTTCCTCTTTCATGTCTTGCTCACACTTCTTTCTAGTTTCTACCTGCATTGCTTCTTCATAGCTTTATGGCTCACCACCATCAGTCAATAATAAGTAATAAAGTGAAGGAAAGTATCATTCAAGGAGTCTACTTAATTTGGTAGATATTTTAACTACACTTTCATAAGTTTGAGGTACTTGTCGTTATTGTTGTTGTTACATAATCTGATGTTTTGGCACTTTTAAAATTTCATTTCTAGTGATTTCATCAATTACTACATATTTTGTATTTGGATTTTCTTGTTTCTTTCCCTGCAACTGATTGATGTAAATGACCTTCTCATTAAAGATCACATCTCTACTCCTAATAATTTTTCGATTTTCAAATTTCCAAAATCATTAACTCCATATCTAATAAAAGTACATTTCTTGGATTTTAGTTCTATTTTATTTATCAATATGGATAAATACTTCACAACTAAAAGTCTTTAAAAAGGAATAGTCTGCCTTTTTACTTGTCCATGCTTACTCTAGAATTCCACCATCTAAAGGACTTTAAGGCCCTCTATTTATTAATTAAATGGTAATATCCATAGCATCTATCTAAAACTATAAGGGAAACCCTACATGCAATCTCATGCTCCATGATTGTCATGTTCATCCTTTTTGACACACCATTTTATTGTGGTGTTCTTGGAACCATATTTTCTCTATGAATTCCATGGGATGAATAATAATTATTAAATTTCTTGTTTTAGTATTCACCTCCATTATATGTTCTAACACACTTCAACTTATTAATTATCTCATTCTCAACCAGATCTTTCCATTTCTTAAAAGTATAAAACACATCATATTTTTTTTCGTATGCAATATACCCAAATTTTTCTAGTTGCATCATCAATAAAAGTAACATAATAAGAAGATCCACCAAGGGATGATACTTGAGTTGGTCCCCATACATCTGTATGCACAAGCTTTAACATTTCATCCTTCTTTGTTTTATTAACTTTGAGAAATATGAGTCTCTTCTATTTTCCATACACACAATGCTCACAAAAATCTAAATCCACCTTCAAATTTGGCAATAAATTCTTTGAGTGGAGAACTTTCATCCCCTTCTCACTTATGTGCCTAAGTCTTTGGTGCCATAATTTTGTATCTATTTCTATAGAAGATAAAGCAATAGAAAATTCAACATTACCATTAGATAAATATAATATACCTACCTTCTCTCCTTTTAATATTGATAGTGATCCTTTAGTGACGTTTCATGCATTTTATACAAATGTAACTGTGCATCCCTCACTTCCTAACTGCCTTGATAAAATTAGATTTTTTATCAACTCAAGAACATGCCTCACCTCTTTCAGCAACCACATATTTCCATTCTATAATTTTATTTTTATCTTACCCTTTCTAACAATTTTACAAGGTTCACCATCACCCAAATAAACATGTCCAAAATCACCTTGAACATAGTCATGAAAATAATTCCTATGGGGTGTAGCATGAAATTAAGGCCCTTGAACTAACACCTAAGAATCATTAATATTATCTAATGAAAGTATTAAAGCATCTTTTAACACATCACCTATTACATTTGCTTCATGATTGTTATCTTTTTTTCCATCTCCTTTTTTTCATTTTTGAAACCAATAATATTTCTTCAAATTGCCTTTCTTCATGTAAATCCAACACACCAACACTCCTTTAGATTTGTATTTTCACTTCTTAGACTTCTCACAATTCCCTGCACCCTTTCTTCTATCCTTTTGTCTTCCCTTATTCTCCATAGTCAAATCATTACCTAATGTCTCACCTATGATTTTCCATTGTATTTTCTCATTAATAATAACACCAATAACATCATCAAAATTTAAAGTGTTTGATCCAAAGATAGAATCACTCACAACCATGGCTAAGCCATTTTAGCTTTTTGGGAATGAGTACAGAATCAAAAGAGCCCTAACCTCATCATCAAATTTTACACCTACAAAGTGTAACTAATTTTTTACCATTTTAAATTCATTTAAATGATCAGTAACAAACCCACCTTCTGACATCTCCATATTAAATAAATGCTTCATAAGAAATAGATTGTTAGAGGTTAAGGGTTTTTCATACAATATATCTAATGCCTTTATCACATCCTCTATTATCTTTTCTTTTAAAATATTGAAGGCCATCAATGCTACCAGGCACAGTCATATTATTCTAAGTGCCTTTCTATCAAGAACCTCCCATTCTTTGTCCTTCATATTCATTGGCTTCTTTGTTATTCCACCTAATGGTTAGAAAATATCCTTCTAATATAGATAGTCCTCTATTTACATCTTCCATAGCTGGTAGTTTTGGCCATTGAACTTCTTGACCTTAAACTTGCCTTCTTCCACAATTGCTTTTACTTGAACTAGGAACCCTCTTTTCCTATGATTTTATTGACTAAATAAACATTTAGCTCTATTACCAGTTGTTATTAATATAGAATGCAAAGCGATATTAATGAAATAAAGATAGAAATAAAATGCATAAAAATACAACACAAGAGAGACACAAATTTAATGTGGTTCACCCAAAATGGGATATGTCCACATAAAAACATCAAGTTCTTATATTAATTACAATAAATGAAGGGATAAAACTTGTAATACATCCACTGTAATCTCCTCTTCACTCACACACAATGTGTCATAATGATTATAATGCCCTCATATCAAAATATGGTTACATATTAGGGTAAAAATGCACCAATATAATTTATACCATTATATTTGTGACCTAATAGTGAATGGTCTAGATTTACTATGAAATTATAATATTTTATAATGCATTTTTTACAAAATTTTGCTTCAGGGGCACTACCCCCAAACCCTTGCTAGGGGGCTCCAAGTATGGTTACCACCCCCTAGACCCCTATGGTGACCCTAATGGGAGGGCATTTCCCCCCCATACCCCCCAATCCAAAATTAGACATTATAATAAGATCAGGCTCTACCATCCAACATTTATCTTTCATATCATGTTTGTATATCACTTTAATTTTGCATGTACTTGACATTCGATACCAAATTCAATCCCCTGATAGGATGGTTTAGGTAGTATACTCATCCCTACATAGAAAATAAGTGTTGTCATCTAAATTTTAATTAGTTGACATGTGTTTCCATTTTTTTATTAAACTACACTTGATACTAATCTATTTTTGTAGGTTACATATAATATTGATTAGCTTCGCTACACCACATAGCTAAGTATTTTTAGCCCTTTTTCCCTTTAGTATGTCATTGCTCAGGACCACACCATTTTCAAATAATGACAAGGAATAATCTCGAGGGGGAAATACTTATACACCTAAAAATTATATAGTGTGACATTTCCAAAATAAGTCTAATGACCATGCAATGACCTCCAAAACACACTCAGGATTGGTTCTCTCTAATAATATTACCCCATGCTCCCTTTTTTTCCTCCCTAAACCTTAAAATTTTCTTTCTTGATTCAATTCTACCATTAATATTTGAATTACTTCTTTGGCAACAAAACCACCATTGTTGGTGTTGAAACCACCTCTCCATATTATGCAACTACCCTTATGTTGCTCAATATATCATGGTGGTTTTGTAACCCACCATAGCATTTTCATCATTTTGAGAGGTGGTTTTTAATTTATAAGTGGTGGTTACTATTGACTAATTTGACCACAAGTCAAATTAAGTCAACCCCCTATATAGTTTAAATTTATCATAGGGTCTCCTATGTGTAAAATGTGTCCCATGGTATTCAATGAGGTCATATATAAGTTTCATCTTTGATATTTTTGTCTAGGTTGGTCCTATGTCATTCTAAGCCACATTTTGAATTGTTAAATGAGTTTTTATGATTTTCATAAGAAGACAAGTGTTGAAAAATAATATCTAATGTCCCACATGTCATAAATAGCTAGATAAACCAATTTGATACTATCATTATGCAATTTCAACATTAAAAACAAGAATATTAGTTGGAAAAGTGGGAGTTTCAATTGTGTATAGACTATACAATAGTTTTGGCACATGTGGCTACTTCATCAGTATCCCTTTAGATTCTCACAACTCATATCCAATCTTAGATAGCTTTGATAGACCCAAAAATGTCAAAAACTGACCTCTCTCTATTATGGATAATGTTTACATGGAGTATTTATGGAGTGGTAAAAATTAAATAGTAAATTAGTATTTATTATGGTTGATTTACCGAGAGGCAAATAAGTATTAGGTAGTTAGAAATAAGTAAGTAATTGAAATATTGTTACATAATAATAT